>JACEEZ010025306.1:0-16330 GCA_016584305.1 Chionoecetes opilio | reverse complement strand
AGGACAGCACACACCACACAACACACCCCAATCCCTCCTGTACATCACAGATATATATAGACAGACACTGACAGACACACACACACACACTGTACAACAGATATATAGACAGACCACAGACACAACACACACACGGTACACACAGATATAAGACAGGACAGACAAGACACCACACACACACTTGTACACACAGATATATAGACAGGAAGACAGACACCACACACTACACTGTACACACAGATATATCGAACAGACAGACCAGTGACCACACACACACTGAACACACAGATATATAGACAGACAGACAGACACACACACACACTGTACACACAGATATATAGACAGACAGACAGACACACACACACACTGTACACACAGATATATAGACAGACAGACAGACAGACACACACACACACTGTACACACAGATATATAGACAGACAGACAGACACACACACACACTGTACACACAGATATATAGACAGACAGACAGACACAGAAATAATACAATTCACAAATAGTGTCTACAAGTATTGGAAAAAAAAAAATCATCCGTAGTCGGGGCTATTTCTCGACTTATCAAGGCCTTTGACGCTTTAAAACCATCGCTATATTTGCGGGATAAACTGTGAAAAGAATGGCATTAGAGGTGTACCACTGCAACTTTTGAAAGCCTATTTAAGCAATAGGTCACAGTCAGTGTTTGGTAATGGTATTCTTCTTCTTCAAAAACTATAACCACAAGGAGACCACAAGGATACGATGCTAGAACCATTACTGTTCTGTTTACATAAATGATATTGCAAAATGCGAGTCCAAGTCAAATTATACTAATATGCTGTGATACCAACTTGTATTAGCGGCTAAGGATATACAAAATTTCCACAGAAGTCTGTATATAGAAACTATGAATTAATAATCAATGGATAAAAACTATAACAAATTCAAACTTAATACTTTCCACCAAGCCACTAACACTATATCCTCTTTCAAAATCGTTCTTAAACAATCCTCTCCTCCATGTTCTTAGAGGGGAAATTATAAAAGTGTAACTCATACAAAATTCCTTGGGGCTCCAATAGATGAAAATTGAATTGGGAGCTTGCAGATAAATGATGTATATTCCAAAAACTATCCCGAATGTGTGCGCATTATCTTATAAGGTACGTAAATCACCTTACCAATCGAAAAGCTATGATCAGTTATATTACTCTAACACGTTGTCGTTACCCTCCCACCTATATATGTGTAGTCAGTTTATGGGCATGTACTTGGCCCTCATTTCATTACCAAATTACAAATAGCACAAAACAAATTTGAGATTGTATATTTCATTTAGGTAAATTTGATTACTACAGCCAAATATTTTCAGAACACAAGCTTCTCAATTTTTACTCTATCCCATTAAATGCTTTCTTCTACTATACATTTTAAAAGTAGTACAAACAGAAAAGGGAACTTTCCATTTTTAACTTACAAGAACCCATTCACAGGCACTAGAAATAATAATGTAATTAGTTTGTCCGCATATCGAACAACTCTCTCAGGAATCAGCATCTTTATTTTGGGTCCTCAATTAGGAATACTTTACCAACTGACTTGAAACTCTGTGTAATTCGTGATTTCCTCAATTTAAATATAAAATAAAAAAATATCAATTCACGCAAACAAAATTGTTAGAAATACACTCAATATAAAAATAATGTAGATAGTGTCAAAGTTCAGAATTTGTTTTTCTATCTTTGTATTACTGATTGTATAACTAAAATGTATATTGATGCTCGTGACAGCTAAATTGTATTTTTTTTTTTTTCCTCCCTAAATAGACATCATAGCTGTCAAGGAGCTCTTGGTCGACAGATTCATTCCAAAATTTATTAAATTTGTTATCGTGTTATATCATGATATATTACGTTCTATTCTTTTTTCTGATGGCCTTAGGATAATAATCGTTACTTACTTACTTACTTACTTATTACTTACACACACCACACACCACACACCACACAAACACACACACACACACACACACCCACACAGAAAGAGAGGAGAGAGAGGAAGAGAGAGCACGGATTGAGAGAGGAGAGCTGGAGAGCTGAGAGAGAAGAAAGGGAAAAAGGGGGGGGGGGGAGGAGAGAGAGATCGGAGAGAGATGAGAGAGAGAGAGAGAGGAGAGTGATGCTGTTAAACTAACGGCTTGTATGAATGGCTATGGAGATAAAAAATGTTGTCTCTAATATTGAGGGTACCAGTGGCCAACAGAGTGTAGAGGATTATGATCAGCTCTTATCTAGCTATACTGATCGCGCATATCTATCTCATATCACTAGTCATCTCGTCACGACATCATCGAGCACACACACACACACACACACACACCACAGATAGATAAGACAGAAAATCGTTCTAAGAAGGGCTCCCATTAAAAACAAAAGGGCGGCCATTGGACGCAGATGTCGCCATTTCATTTGGGACGCAGCTGAAATCAAATTTTACAAGAGGGAAGCAAGCACTGACACACCCAAGAATCGCAAACACAACGATCGCCAGCTCTCCCGCCTTACGAGGAGACAGCCAGAGACGCCTTCAGAACAGGCTCCCGTCAGAACATCCTCCTCCTCCGTCAGCGCGCCTCCGTAAACAAATGAGAGACGGGAGGACGAAGACACCTCCAATGCTTTCCTTATCAAGAAGAAGAAGAAGAAGAAATACTCCGACGAAATCATTAAGACAAACAAGCGCCTCTTCCTCTTCCTCATCCGAAAATATCAAGCC
Source organism: Chionoecetes opilio (assembly GCA_016584305.1). NCBI lineage: Eukaryota > Metazoa > Arthropoda > Malacostraca > Decapoda > Majidae > Chionoecetes > Chionoecetes opilio. The sequence goes on along the minus strand of JACEEZ010025306.1, from coordinate 13,556 downwards.
GCCTACTCAGCTATGAAGTGATCCGTCTGACGAATAAGATGCAGTCCTCCTCTCCGCCTCCTCTCATCCTCTGCCTCCTCCTACTCCATACACCTCCGCCTCTTCCTCCTCCTACCCTCCTCCTCCCTCCGTCCTCCTTCAGCTCCCCTCCTCTATCACCCGTATCCGCCTCCAACCTTCTCATCCTCCGCGACCACCTCCTTCCGTTTCTTTCCTCCTCCTCCCATCCTGTTCTTCCTCCTCCTCCTCATCCTAATCATCCTCTGTACTTCATACTCCTCCCGAAACGCAGACTGAATGCCCCCTCCTCCTCCTCCTCCTCTCCGCTTCCTCTCCTACACACACATCACACACACAAACACACACACACACATAAACACACATAGACCACACCAACCACACCCACACACACACACACACACAACACACAGGACAGACAAGACAGGACGGACAGGACAGACAGACAGAGACAGGACACAGGACACACACAACACACACACAAACACACACCCACACACAACACACACACACCCACACACAACTAGGACAGACAGACAGAGAGACAGACACAGACAGGACAGAGAGACAGACCGACAGGACAGACACACACACACACACACCACACACACAACACACACCAGACAAGACAGACAGACAGACAGAGAGACAGACAGACAGACAGAGAGACAACAGACAGCCACACACACACACACAACACACACACACACACACACACACACACAACACACACCACACACCACAACACACACAATAGAAAGAGAGAGAAGAGAGAGAGAGAGAGAGCGAGGAGAGGAGACGAGGAGAGAGAGAGAGAGAGGATGAGAAGAGAGAGAGAGAGAGAGAGAGAGAGAAGTGATGTCTTTTAACAACGTTTATGAATGGCTTATTGGAGATCAAACTCGTTGTCTCTAATATGAGGTACAGGCCCACAAGAAAGAGGATGTATGATCAGCTATCTTCTTCTCTCTCTCCTCTCTCTCTCTCTACTCTTCTTCTCGTCTCTCTCTCTCTCTGTCTCTGTCTCTGTCTCTGTCTCTGTCTCTCTCTCTCCCACTCTCTCTTCTCTCTCTCTCTCTCTGCTCTCTCTTCTCTCTCTCTCTCCTATCGCTCTCTCTCTCTCGCTTTAATTAACACTATACGCCAAAAAGTGGTATCTCCTTTATAGATAAGGAGATTACAAGATTATAGTATAAAAAAAAAAAAAAAAAAATCAAATAAAAAAAAAAACAAAATATGTATGATTAAAAAAAAAAAAAAATATATGTATATGAAATTAAAAATTAATAAAGTATATGGTTTTTGGTGGATATTTATAAAAAAATACCCATACCCAGTTTTTGATTATACGCAAAAAACTGTTGATGGCATACGGGCATTTCCCTTTATAGATACAAAAATAAAATCATGCGCATTAAAATATAGATCATGTAAAATGTTATAAATAATGCTTCAGTAACTTATCTGATTTAGCCAATAGTTTACCTAGATATAACCAAAAATACTATTATACCTCTTCAGTAATAGTATACGTTATACGCCAAAAAACAGGCCTTGCCTTTATAGATATCCAAAAATATCATACGTTACCATTATAGAGACAGAATATAAATGTCTATAAATTAATGCTCAATAACTTATAATATTTTAGCTCAATATGAGACCAGATAGGAACCAAAACAATATTATCCTCATACGGTAAAGATTATACGTTATACGCCAAAAATGGCATTTGCATTTCTAGATACTAAAAAAGTATACCGTATTACAATTATAGATAATTATAAATGTCTAACAAAGAACGGTTTTTCCAAGTTTTAACAAAAAAAAAACAAAAAAAACCTTATCAATATTTGGACAATATTTGACCCGATAAAACCAAAATAATATTATTCCTCAAGGGTGTTATATTACCATTAAACGCAATAACTGGCATTTCCTTTTATAGATACCAAAAAATTATCCGCCATTACAATTATAAACAATATAAATGTATATAAATAACGTAAATAAACTTAGAATATTTTGCACCTCAGTTTTACAAGATATGAACCCATCCCCCCCCCCCCCACCCCCCCCAATAATATTCTTTCGGAGTAAAGTATACCATTATACGCAATTATTGGCCTTTGTTTATAGAACACAAGAAAATTATCCGTAATACAATATAGAAATAGAAATGTATATAAAAAAAAAAAAAAAAATTAATGTTAGATGAATTTTAATACATGGCCAACAGTTAACCAGCAGAAAAGAACATAACTTATCCAGAAGGGTAAATTGTTAAGGTTATACGCAAACAAAACAGTCATGTCTATAAAGATACCAAAACCCAAAAAAAAAAAAAAGGTATTAGAAAAAAAAAAAAAAAAAAAAAAAAAAAAATCCATATAAAAAAAAAAAAAAAAAAAAAAAAAAAAAGATAAAAATTAAAATAATTAAAATAATTTTTTTTTGGGGGGATTTGATAAAAAATATCGCCACCCCCACCCCAGTTTTTGCATTATACCAAAAACCCTGTTGAGGTTTACGCATTTCCCTTTTTTAATTACAAAAAAATCTACGTATTTAATTTAAAATAGATCATGTAAATGTCTATAAAAAAATGTTTTTATTTTCTTATTTCCAAAATAATTTCCAGATAAAAACCAAAACACTATTATTCCCTTCAGTAATAGTATACGTTATCGCCAAAACGGGCCTTTCCTTTATAGATCCCAAAAAAATATCATTAGATTACCTTATAGAAAATAAAAAGTTTAATTAAGCCATTAATTTAAATATTTTAGCCAATATTGACCAGAAGAACCAAAAAAATATTTTCCTATACGGTAAATTATATTTTTATAAAAAAAAAATGGCATATCCGTTATAGATAAAAAAAAAAGTATTCCCATGACAATTATAGATAATAAAATGTCTACAAAAACTTTTTAATAATTTATTAGATGGTGAAAATATTTGACCAGAAAAAACCAAAAAATAATATTTTCCTCAAAGGGTTTATTTTATACATTAAACGCAATAACGCTTTCCCCTTTAAAAATACCAAAAAAAATTTATCCCATTACAATTATAACAAATAAATGTCTATAAAAAACTTAACAACTTTAATTTTTGGCCCCTAGTTTACAAATAAATCCAAAAACAATATTCTTTGGAGTAATAGTATACATTATGCAATTTTTGGGCCCTTGTTTTAAAATACAAAAGAAATATCCGAAATACAATTATAGATAATATAAATTCATAATTAATTTTTTTAAACTTTTTAAATATGGCCAACATTTAAACCCAGAAAGAAAAGAAAAATAACTATTCCGGAAGGGTATTTTTAAAGGTTATACGAAAAAAAACATCATTTCCTATAAAGATCCCAAAAAAAAAAAAAAAAAAGGTATTAGAAAAAAAAAAAAAAAAAAAATTGAAAAAAAAAACCCAATAAAAAAAAAAAAAAAAAAAAAAAAAAATAAAATTTTATAAAAAATTAAATAATTGTTATTTTGGGGATATTGATAAAAAATATCGCCATCCCCATCCCCAGTTTTTGCTATACCAGAAAACTGTTGATGGTACGCTTTTCCCTTTTATAGATACAAAAAAAATCATCGTATTATAATTATAATCATGTAATGTCTATAAATAATATTCGTAATCATATTATTTACCCAAATAATTTCCAGAATAACCAAAACCATTATTTTCTTCAGTAATAGATACGTTTACCAAAAAACAGGCTTTCCTTTAATCTACCAAAAAATTTTCATTAATTCCCATTTAGAAAATTTAAAAATGTCTTAATTAATGCTCAATAATTTTAAATTTTTACCCAATATTTTGACCCAGATAGAACCAAAAAAAATATTTTCCATACGGTAAATTATAGTTTCGCCAAAAATGGATTTCATTATAGATACTAAAAAAAGTAACGTATTAAAATTATAGATAATATAAATGTCTAAAATCAGGGCTTAACTTATAATATTTTGACAATATTTGACCCATAAAACCCAAAAAAATATTATTTTCCTAAAGGGTTTTATTTATACATTAAACGCAATAACTGGCTTTTCCTTTATAGATACCAAAAACATTTAACCGTTTAAATTATAAAACAATATAAATGCTAAAAATAACGTTAAATTACTTTAATATTTGGCCCCTATTTTAAAAAGATAAACCCAAAAAACTAATATTCTTTGGGGGAATATTTAAACATTTACGCAATTTTTGGGCCTTTCCTTTATAGATACACAAAAAATTAACGTAATACAATTATAGTAATATAAATTTCTAAATTAAATTTTTATAAAAATTTTAATTATGCCAACATTTAACCAGCAAAAAAAGAAAAAAAATTTTCCCGGGCAGGGAAAATATTTAAGGTTATACGAAAACAGTCTTTCCTATATAGATCCCCAAAAAAAAAAAAAAAAAAAGGTTTATTAAAAAAAAAAAAAAAATTAAAAAAAAAAAAATCCATATAATATTTTAAAAAAAAAAAAAAAAATTTTTAAAATAAAATTATAAAAATTAAAAAAATTGTTTTTTGGGGGATATTGATCAAAAATAACGCCATCCCCAACCCCTTTTTGCATTTACGCAGAAACTTTTGTGGATACGCATTTCCTTTATAGATAAAAAAAAAATCATACAAAATTAAATTTAAGGTCATGTAAAAATTTTTTCTAAAAAATAATGTTCATTAATTTATTTTTTTTTTGCCATTTTTTTACCAGATTAACCAAAACACTATTTTTCCTCTTAGTAAAGTATAGTATACGCCAAAAAAACAGGCCTTTCCTTTATAATACCAAAAAAATCTTTAAAATTTTTAACCATTATAATAATAATAAATTCTATAATTAATGCTCATTAACTTTAATTTTAGCCAATATTGACCAGATAAAACCCAAAAAAATATTTTTCCTAAAAACGGTATATTATTTTTTATACGAAAAAAAATGGCATATCCTTTTATAGATTTTAAAAAAAGTATTCCCAGCAATTTAGATATAAAAATGTCTACAAATAACGTTTAATATTTTTGATGGTGAAAATATTTGACCAGATAAAACCAAAATAAATTATTCCTCAAGGGTTATATTAACATTAAACGAAATAACTGGCATTTCCTTTATAGATCCCAAAAAAATTTACCCGCTTTACAATTATAAAAAATAAAAATGTCAAAAAATAACGTTAACAAAATTAAAATATTTCACCTATTTTTACAAGATAGAACCAAAAACAAATATTCTTTGGGAGTAATTATCTTATACGAAATTTTTGGCCCTTTGCTTTAAGATACAAAAGAAAAACCTAATAAAATTTTAAGAAAATATAAATGTCTAAAATTTTTTAATGTTTAAATTTTAAATTTATATGGCCAACGTTACCAGCAAGAAAAAGAAAAATAACTTATTCCGGAAGGGGTAATTTTTAAGGTTTACGCAAAAACAGTCTTTTCCTATAAAGATCCCAAAAAAAAAAAAAAAAAAAAAAGTATTAAAAAAAAAGAAAAAAAAAAAAATTAAAAAAAAAAAAAATCCAAAATAAAAAAAAAAAAAAAAAAAAAAAAAAAAAAAAGATAAATTATAAAAAATTTAAAATAATGTTATTTTGGGGATATTGATAAATAATATCGCCATCCCCATCCCCTTTTTTTGCTTATACGCAAAAAACTTTTTATGGATACCGCATTTCCTTTAAGATCAAAAAAACATACGTATTAAAATTTTAAATCTTAAATGTCTAAAAATAATATTTTTTAAACTCATATTATTAGCCAAAAATTTTACCAGAATAACAAAACTTTTATTATTCTTCGTATAGTATCTTATACGCAAAAAACAGGCCTTTTTTTTATATCTCCCAAAAATATCTTTCAGATTCCATTATGTAATATAAATGCTATAAAATTATAATTAATGCTCAATAACTTATAAATTTAGCCAATAGGGACCAGATAAACCCAAAAACAATATTTTTTCCATAGGGTAATTTTATACTTATACCCAAAAAATGGCTTTTTCATTTTAGATACTAAAAAAAGTATCGTTTAAAATTTATAATAATAAAAATGTCTCCCAAATAACGTGCATTAATTTTTATAATATTTTGACAAATTTCCCGATAAAACCAAAATTTTATTATTCCTAAAGGTTTATTATACATTAAACCAATAACGGGCATTTCCCTTTATAGAAAAACCCAAAATTTATCCGTATTAAAATTATAAACAATAAAAAATTCTATAAATAACTTTAAATTTTTATAATTTTGGCCCCTAGTTTAAAATAGAATCCAAAAATAATATTTTTTTCGGAGTGTAGTATACATTATACGCATTTTTGGCCCTTTTCCTTTTATAGATACACAAGAAATTATACGAAATCAATTATAGAAAATTTAAAAAATTTCTATAATTAAGTTATATAACTTTTAATATATGGCCAACAGTTAACCAGCAAGAAAGAAAAAAAACTTTTTCCCGGGCGGGGTAATTTTTGGTTTACGCAAAAACAGTCTTTCCTAATAATACCAAAAAAAAAAAAAAAAAAAGGATTAGAAAAAAAAAAAAAATTGAAAAAAAAAAAAACCCTATTATATATATAAAAAAAAAAAAATTTTTTTTTTTTTAAAAAAATTATAAAAAATTAAAAAAATTTTTATTTTGGGGATTTTGATCAATAAAACGCCACCCCCAACCCCTTTTTTGCTTTATCGAAAAGAAACTGTTGGGGAATACGTTTTTTCCTTTATAGATAAAAAAAAAAATCAACGTATTAAAATTATGGGTATGTAAATGTCTATAAAAAAATGTTCAGTAACTTATTTTTTTTTTTAAAAACCCCCAAAAATAGTTTTTTTTTTATTATAACCAAAAACTATTATTCCTCTTTCGTAATAGTATACGTTCTACGCAAAAACAGGCCTTTCCTTTATAGATACCAAAAATATCATTAACGTGACCTTTTATGATAATTAAAAAATTTCTAAAATTTAAATGTCAAAATTATAAATTTACCCAAATAGAAACCAGATGGAACCCAAAAAAAAAAAAATTTTTTCCTTACGGGAATATTATACGTTTTACGAAAAAAAAATGGAAAATTTCCGTTGATATTAAAAAAATGATACCTATGCAATTATAGATAATATAAATGTCTAAAATAACTTTCAAATAATTTTTAAATTTTTGACAATATTTGCCCCCATAAAACCAATAAAAAAAAATTTTTTCCTAAAAGGGTTATATTATACATTAAACGCAATAACTGGCCTTTCCCTTTTATAGTACCAAAACATTTACCCGCATTAAAATTATAAACAAATAAATGTCTATAAATAACTTAAAAAATTTTTAAAATTTGGCCCCTAGTTTTTACAAGATAAATCCAAAAAAAAAATATTCTTTGGGGAGTAATAGTATCATTTTTTTTTTTTTTTTTTTTTAAAACTGACATCTTTTCGCGCCATTTTAAAGCAGAATAGTTTCTCTATATCAAAAAAATGTATATACCATTTCTAAATGAAGCTTATTTTTGGAATAAGGGGGCTTCAAAAGGTGCCTTTGCATGATTTTTTTTCGTTAAAAGTCCAATTTAAAGCATTTTAAATTTTTTAAGAATATTTACTATATTGACTGAAACCTTCCCAATTGTAACAATAGTATAGTGTCTAGTAAAAAAAAATTCACTACTGTATCATTATTAGTCTTTGTGCCTATGACTTAAATAGTGGAAATAATTGCAGTGGGGGGATATTCACCCCCTAAAATCCCCCTACTAAAATATTGCCTGCGGCAAAAATTCAAGGGTTTATTTTTCGTTAATTTTTGGTAAAATACAAAATTAATATAATTTTGTAGAATGCATATAATTAAAGGTAGACTAGAATATTATTTAATTAAGTTTATTGTTGTTTTTAAAAACTTAAAAATGGCCATAATATTTTTTTTTAAAAATGTTCAAAATTTGTTTAAATTTGATTTTCGGCTTAAGGTATATCAAATAACAATTGAAAAGAAAAAAAAAGAAATATGAGATGGGTGGAAATGCCATTTTTTGGGTGTCATTGAAATATTTTGCCTTATGAATATTAGTTTTTTGGGGGTTTATTTGGGTAAAAACCGTTTTTATCGGATTTTAAATGTTAAAAAAACTATTTATAGATCTTTGTATGATTACACTGTAATATATGATTTTTTTTGTTTCTATAAGGAAAAAGCCACTTTTTTTTGGGATAATGGAAAATTACCCTTAGGGAAAATATGTTTGGGTTGTATCTTGAACTGTTTGCCTTATTATAATACGTATAGGAAAATATTTATAGGTTTCTTATGATCTAAATTTTGAATATGGGTTTTTTTTGTATCTATAAGGAAAAAAGGGGACTTTTTTTTGGGGTTTAAAGTAAATAGTATGCCTTAGAATAAAACTTTTTGGGGTTTTTGTCTGTAAACTGTTTGGCAGATTTTACTAATAGAATATATTGATAATTTTGTTATTTATCTAAATTTGATGGAAAATAATTTTTTTTGTACTATAAGGAAAAGGCCCTTTTGGGGCATATAATGGAAAAAATGAAAAATTTTGGAACTAATTTTTTTTTGTATCTGTTTAAAACCTTTGCTTTTTAAAAAAATTATTGTCAAAAATTTATAGTTTTTTTTATGTACTATGTTTTTTTTTTTCGATTTTTTTTTTTTTTTATCTCTAAGGGAAAAAGCCACTTTTGGGGTAACATGTAAAAAAAAATGCTAAATTAAAATACTTTTTGGTCGTATCTAGAAAACTAATTGTCTGAAATTTTAAAAGAAAGGCATATTATTTTTTATTTTTTTTAAAATTTATAATTTTTATTTCGTATGATTTTTTTGGTATCTATATCTTTTTTAAAAAAATTTATCCAGCACCCTTCATATTTTTCGGATCTGTTTGATTTTTTAGTACAAAATGGGTACTGTCCTAATACCCAATCTGTAAAAAGAAAATTAAAAAGGATAAAAATTGCAAAATCGCTAATATTCTCTACAAATTTTTTAAATTTTTTTCATTATCCCCACATAGAGTTTTTTGTTGTTCGTGCTCGACATATGAATTTTTTTTTTTATTTTTTGGGGTTTAATTTTTTTTTTTTTGAAAATTTTTTTTAAGTTTTTTTTTTTTTAATAGCAAAAAAAAAATTTTATAAAAAAAAAAAAAAAAAAAAAAAAAAAAAAAAAAAGGAAAAAAGGCTATAGAAATATGCTAATTGGTCGACCGTATAACGAACCTTTTTGTGGAAAAAAAGGGAAAAAAAAATTTAAAAATTTTGGAAAATTAGTTTATTTTTAAGTTTTTTTATCCAGTTTGTAAAAATCACACAGGGCGTATGAGTACCATTTCTATTTATATAAAATCTCAAATTTTTCCGACAAATATAAAGGGTAGATGTCAAAAATCTTTTTTTTTTTTTTTTAAACCTCCCCGCATCCTTTCTGTAAGTCAATCAGTTGTATTTTAAGGTTGAGTATTTACTATTACGTCATAGTTTAAAAAAAATTTATTAAAATCCGTTGAAAAATTTTCGATTATAAAAAATCAAAAAAATTCATTTTACAGGTGCCGAGCAAAATTTTAAAGTTAAATACACAATGGGGTCGCTCAACAACGATTGGGTTTTCGAGTAGAGAATATAAAATAAGGGGACTTTTTTACCTATGAATGATTTTGAAAATGAATTTTTTACCACTTAGAAGCGAATTGGGGCATTTAAATAAATATTATAAACTTTTTCCTAGGTGGGGGGAAAAGCTTTAAAAAAAGAGTGAATTCAAGTCCAGCGACATCCTGTCCAGAAAAAGTCTCCAAAACTTTTATAGTCTTACCCCTCAAGACTTTTAAAATTGACATGTAACCCCAAACTTTCAAAAAATGTTTTTGGTACTTAAAGTTTTTTGGTTAGCTGATTTTTTGGGGACGGTGTGAAGGGGAAATCGTATTCCGTCGTTGGTATAAAAGATAAACCGGGCAATAAGTTTTAAAATTTTCCAAAAATGTTGAAAAAACATGCAAATTTGCCCTATTTTCCCTTAAGAAGGAAATGTACCGACAAAAATATAATGGCTCTAATCCAAAAAAATGACCTATTCCGGCCCAAAGACACCTTGTGACTCTTTTTTACCCTTTTGGGTTTTTTTTAGATAGAGTCTTTCAAGAGTAGTATTTTTTTTTCTCAAATTTTTGCCTGCGGCAATAAGTTTTAGGCTTTATCTCATTCCATTATCCTTGAATACAAATTGAATGTTGAATTCTTAGAAAGCATTGGGTTTTCCGTCTGGAAAGGTAGAATATTTTTTGAATGCATTTTTCCCGGGTTTGGGTTACACAAGCTTAAAATGGACATTTTTATTTATTTTTCAAAATCATTTGATTTTATATTTCTTTTAGAGTATATACTAAAGGGGGTTTTTAACCCCCCATCAAAAAAACTCTTAATAGAATAAAAAAAAAAGATATGAGTGATTAAAAAAGACGAAAAAAATTTTAGTGGCACTTACAAAAAATTTTTTTCTTTTCAACTGACCATTTGGCACATTATCAGCAGGAGATTTCTTTTCATCTATAAAAGTATACCGTTTTCAAGAAGCTTACTTTTTGGGAAAAATAGTGCTTTTAAAGGGGGCCTTGGCTGATTTGATTTGTGTACAAGTCCAATTTGAAGCACCTAAATTTTAAAAATATTTACTATTTGGACCTGAAAAACCCTTTCCAAATAAGGCAATAGTATAGTGTCCCCTTTTAAAAAAAAAATTTTCCCGCTGTATCATTATTAGTCTTTTTTCCTCTTGACTTAAATTTGTGGTAATAATTTCAGTGGAATTTCCCCCCCTAAAAATTTGAAAAGATTGGCAGAAAAAAACAGATTTTTTTTTTTTATGTCCTCATCTGTTAATATTTAGTAAAAAAAATTTTTAAAACATCATGAATTATATATAAATTCCAATTTTTTTTTTTTTTTTTTCGGCTTAGGTTGCCGCAGGGCTAAGCAGCATGCGGCAAAATTTAAAGCTTTTATTTCTTTCAATTTTTCCATTAAATAAAAATAAATTTTTATTTCGAGAATGTAATAATTTAACGTTAAAGAGGGAAAACATCGTTGATTAATTTATTGTTGTGTTAGAAATTTTTTAAAAATGGCACTTGCGATTTTTTTTCCAAATTTTCAAAAAACGTGGATTTCAATTCTTTTTTAAAATATATATAATATGAAAATTTTCAAAAAAAGACATTTCATATTTGAATTTTTTAACATAAAGGTTATTTTTTTTCGGCGGGAAATAGGACGCTATATACCCCCATTTAAGGGGATAAAATGAAAGACTAAATTTAAATACAGCTCTCACTTTTCTTTACATGGCGGCACAATTGACTACTATCTAATATCTGTAAGAGGTTTATTAAGGGGGTTTCAAAAAAATTTTAGAATTACAATGCGCCAAATAGGGTCATTTTACCCTCGTGTTTTTTAGTAAGGCATAATTTTTTTATTTTTAAGTTTTGGGTATTGTAATTTGCATCTTGAAAAAACATTTCGGCCTTTTTAGAAATTTTTTATAAAATTATTTGAAAAATTTTTTAAAATGGATGTAATTTTTTTCCCCCTTGCGTTTCTATGAAGAAAAAAACCCCGGATACAGATCTGATGACATCATTGAAATTACGTAAGAAACTACGTAAGAAACTACGTAAAAAACAATCATTGCGAAAATGAAGCGACTTTTTTTTTTTCCCTATAAGAAGGAAATGTACCCACAAATATTGAAAAGGTCTAATCACAAATGAAAAATGCCTATTCCGGCCCCAAAAGACACCTTGTGACTCTTTCTACCATTTTGGGGTTTTTTTAGATAGAGCCTTTCAAAAGTAGTATTTTTTGTCTTTAAAATTTTCCCGCGGCAATAAACAAAAGGCTTATATCTCATTCCTTATCCTTGAATAAAAATTTTTTGTTGAATTCTGTAGAATACATTTGGTACCGTCTGGAAAGGTAAAAAATTGTTGAATGCATTTTTCGGTTGGGTTACACAAATTAACTGGGGCATTTTTATTTTGTTTTTTTAAAAACGTTTGATTTCATATTTCTTTTTTAAGATATACAACGGCCGGTTTTAAGCCCAGCCACTCAAAATAAATCTTAAAAGTAATAAACAAAAAAGAATGAGTGATTTAAAAATGACGAAAAAAATTATAGTGGGATTTACAAAAATTCTTTTCTTTTAAACTACATCATTTGGCACTTATCAGCGAGAAAGTTTCTTATCACCTATAAAAAGTATATACCGTTTTCTCAATGAACTTACTTTTGGAATAATATTTCAATTGGGGCCCTTTGGGAGATTTGTTCGTGTAAAAGTCCATATTTGAAGCAACATTAATTTTTAAAAATATTTACTCATTGCCTGAAACCTTAACCCAAAAGGTAGGAATAGTATGTGCCTTGTAAAAAAAAATTTCACTGCTGTATCATTATTAGTTTTTGTGTCCTATTGACTTAAATAGTGTTAAGTACAAGAAATGCAAATAAATAGCGGAATTTACCGGCTCCGAAAAAATATTGAGTAAAGAGAAATAAGAAATACTTACGTTCACCACTTCGTAGCTCGAAACTTCCTGAGTCAACTTTTTATGGTTTATATGCCAATAAACGCGGATTTTTATGAGGATTCCAACGCTACCATTATAATTTTCATATGGCCATTATGGCCAGCTCGGGACACATTTTAAAGGGACGACAATTCGAGCGCACTGACACACAAAACCTTATCATTTCACATCCACTCACACGAGAGTTGACATTTATTTTATTTTATAGGTCTAGGTTGGATCTTTGACGCAGAACATTTTGACGCAATTCTGATAAATACTTTATTTTTGGCGAATTTTTAACAGTTTTTTGACGCAAAGCTCAGATTGCAGACGGCCCCGTTTTGACGCGATCGCGTCACCGTGCGTGAAAGGGTTAAGGAGTAATCTCAGGGGAATTATGAAGATGGGCTTCCTCATGTACTCATTCTTAGATACTCTTGATAATTTAAGTTTGTACCTTTAATCAGGAGGGACAAACCTGTATCATCATTACCATTATTTGTATCTTGAGTCTCTTCTCATCATTAATAGAGAACAAGAGGAGGAATATAAGGAGGTATGCTAGCAGGAAGAGGTTAAGAACAGAGGCACGGGAACGGAACCCCAGCAACCCACCACCCCAGACTCAGAACCCAGACGCCACAACCCCCGAGGAACCACAGCAGCAGGGGAAAAGAAATACAGATAGAATAGAAGAACCCGAGAAAAAGAAAAGGAAGATAAAGCGGAGGAGGAAGAAGAAGCAAACATCAGGTAAGATTGATAGTGCTTTCTCGGATGTTAATATGAATGAAGGTAAAGATAGAGGAGAGACAATTAACCCCTTGAGACCCATAACGTAATTTCCTTTGTAATTTGTGTACCATTAGACAATTTTTTTTGATATAAACAATATTTAAAATT
>JACEEZ010025305.1:52731-85475 GCA_016584305.1 Chionoecetes opilio | reverse complement strand
AGGCAAAAAAAAAATATCACTTTGCAGTGGACAGCTGAAGTTACGTCCGGTACAATTTAGCTAAATTAGGTAGTAAACTCAGAAGAAATTCAAGAACAGCAAGTTACGGCCAGAAACACGTTTGTCTCACCACTGGGTGAGTAACGCAATGTTACCCGATAGTGATGGTGCGAGGGTAATGGTATCGACCGGAACGAATACCAGGGAGGTCCGAAGATACGAGCATTTTAGGTTCCATTGACATACTCGTTAAGCAAAATCTCGTATAACGAAACACATAACCAATGGTAAATATAGGTTCGGTTCCAGGACCCCATCAAAAAAAAAAAAAAAAAAAAAAAAGGACAGTTTTTCAAGTCGTGCCACCAGAATTATCATATTTTCAGATTGATTATCGTACAACCTTAGGTAATATCATATCATATACAATTAAACCCTTCATGCTCGGGGGGTTAGGGAAAAGAGACACCCGCGAGTATCGTAAATCCGCGATCATGACATTAGTTACCCCTCCCCGCCCCGAAAATAGGCTTACGGTATAAAGAAAATGGATTTTGTTGCTTGAATGATAATGATAATGAAACAGTTGGGCTGTTTCCTTAAAACCCGAGCCCTGTCCACCCAGCAGTGAATGGGTACCGGGGTGTTAGCCGGGGGTTTGTAACCCGCCTCCCGGGGTGCTGGGCTTCAGCCAACACTATAAGCACTGGTAGCAGGAAAAGCTCTCTAGGGGTAGTATGAGAGAGAGCTGTCGGGGTTACAGTGGAGATCCATCTCAGCTGCGGTCGATAACTGACGAAATTCTTCAAAACTCAAACATCAAAGGTTCACATCAGGGAGTGCCGAAAAAAAAGGGGACCAGATACCAACAACTTAACTAAAACACTGTCATCATCAGCAACAACCCATAACAGCTGAGGCCGCGACACACGTGTAGCCGCTCCCAAAGGGTTACATCACAACATATTTCATCCCCGCCACCACCATCACCATGGATAGATAGGCCCATGGCTGAGCCCAGAAGGAGAGGAAGTGGACGCTGAACCCCGTGGATCGCTGTGGGCCAACGGTGAGGGTTGGGGTTAGGGTGGGTTTTGTTGGGGTGGCTGGCGCAAAACTATGCCTCTCGCACCACGGCCCGATTGTCCCACCACACCAGCCTGCTCCAGGCTCCTCCCTGTGTTTTTAGGGTGATTGGGGTGGCACGCTTAAATGTTCACTATTGTGTCTGGTCTGGTGGTGGCTTGAGGAGGTTTGAGGTGTGCCCCGCAGCGCTCAGCCCACCAGTGTGTGGTACCGTAGTCCGTAGATAAAAACTAGTCGCCAGTCACTCGCCACTGCCACTAATGTGGCCAGGCGCCATATATTGCGAAAATTTTAGCATCACTACAGACTTTTTTGTGCCCCCTGAAGAGGCATGCACAGTAGTTTTTATAAAAAATATTTTTCAATTTTAAAATTAATTTAATTCCCGAAATTTATTATTTTTTTATCCCAAGATTTGAAAACCCGGAGTAACAAACCGCGAGCCTAAAATCCCGAGCATTTAGGGTTTTTTGTAGTCGTAAATGATTTTAAAAATTTAGTAAAAAACTTGTAATTTACTTTAGTAAAAACTTTAATTTTACCACCGTTTGAATGTCGTACATTGGATTTTCGACTCGATATTGAAAATAGACCCAATTTTACACATCCGTAGATCGGATCTGTATATCGAATGCTCTTTAAAGGGACCTCCCTGTACGGGGCAATTTTTAAAAAAAGGAGACTGGAAACAACTTAAGTGAACAGGAGAGGCTATCTTTTGCCTGATAAAAAGAGCACCAAAAAACTATTTACTTAGATGAGGAGAACTGGGAAAAACCATGAAAAATGAACCCGCTCATATTCAGGGTTAGATCCAAAACCAGTAGAGGATTTAATATAGGTATCCGGAGAAAGCTAAAAAAAACAATAGAAAAAAATTTTGAGAGAAATAGAAGAGAAGGACTTTAAAGAAAAATTCCACAGCTGGGGGTTTAAAGCCCTATATACTGGTTAACAACCCGAAGGGGGGGAAAAAGGGGATGTGTCTAGAATAGAAAGGTAAATCAACTTTTTAGCCACTGATACCCCCTACCAAAATTGGAAGAGTTAGTAGAATCGGTAGCGGGTATGAAATATCCCAAACCTAATATGAAAGATGATTTTTTATAAAAGTACTGTTTTAGATAAAATAGAAAAAGATCTAAAAAACTTTAGTAAAAGGAAATATCCTATTGATTCAAAAGACTTCCCTTTGGGTTAAAATTGCAGTGCAGCAATTTTCTCTTGAAAATTTACCCCAGATCCAACCTCCTTTTACTAAAAGAAAATTGGTTTAAAAAAATTATGGTGACTAACCTGAGGGGACCAGTTACGAGAAATTTATTGGAAGGGATCGAAAAAATTATTTGGCATGACTAGTTTTGGAGTCAAATTAAATTGACCAAATGTAAAAAGGACAAAAAAAAGGAATTTTTCGGGACCTTAGTGAACAAGGAAGGTTCCCAAAACCAAAAACCAGACAATTGGCGGGTTTTGGAAAATAAAAAAACCCCCCAACAATGTCAAAAAAACAGAAGATTTTGGGTATGGTAGGTTTTATAGGAAGTATACTAGAAGGATTCGCTAAGATAGCAGTGCCTATCACAATTTGACCAAGAAAGATAACCCATTCAAATGGTCAGAGGAAAGCAGCAAGCTTTTCAGATATTAAAGGAAAATGAATGCCCCATCTTAATAAGGCCAACATAATAAACCATTTGTGTTGGATCCCGATGACCCAAACTCACGTAGAGCAGTACGATGCAGTTATGATGAGGGCAAAGCCCAATAATCTTTATTTTTCAAAGAAATTAAAAAAAACAGTTGGACGCGTATCAGAACAGAAGGGAAGCCTTGGGAATAGTTTTAGCTTGCAGAATTTTTCATCTTTTTTTTTCTGTGGGGAACCAAGGTGTATCAGAACAGACCACCAAAAAACCTTTAGTGTCAGTTTTTAAAAAAACGAACCCAAGTCACCTAGGAGAAAGATGGACCTAGAAATGAGGACTATGGGTATCAAATAGAGATAAAGCAGGGAGAAAGAGCACGTAGCAGCCCAAAACTTAGTAGACCAGTAAGAACTTTCGATGCAAGTAGAAAGAGGGGGTTTGGGAAAAAAAAACAAAAGAAGGGAAGAAAAGGGGAAATGCAAGAGGGGGGACCTCAGATGGAGAAAAATGATAAGAGATCTAGAAGGAGGCGGGAATAACCCCAGATTAAATACCCCAAAAAATACTTTAGATAAATTTCGTAAAGAAGGGGGGAAATTTTTTATATTTAAACTAAACCACAGTAGAAACCCAGTATACACAAATTTATTGGTTTTGCCTAGTGAACTGAAGCGAGCGGCTTTGGAATTTTTCACAATAAGGAATCAGGTCTTTGGGGCAAGGAAATCATAAGTAAAGCAGAAGGCATTTTTTTTGGCCCAAAGAAACGGAGTGAGAGAATTTTGGGGGAAAAATTTTTTGACGCCAAAGAAAAGGGGAAAGTGTGGACCCCAAAAAAAATGGAAAGAATTACCCAGTAAGTGGGACTCTAGAGAGGAAAGCATAGAATAACCGACATGGGAACGGGACCCCCAGGATTACCGCTAGTAAAACCCATAATAGATCATTTTTAAGTAGGTTTACTTTTTTTTAAAAAATTTAAGGACTAGGAGACCGAAAAGTAGTAAAAAATTTGGGGGAATATGTCAGTTTTTTTGGGGGGGCACCACATACCTTTTTATTGGAAAATGCAAAGGGAAATTTTACGTCACAAAAATTAAAAAGATTTGTGTGACTCATGGAGATAAAATTTGGAACCCCCGCCTTCCCACCCCAAGGTAATAGTATTCAGAAAGGATTGAAACAAACAATAAAAACAATTCTCTCAAACCTGGAAGGGGTTTTCCCCATAGGGGCCCAATTATCTTTAGAAACTCAAAGGTATTTAAAAAGTGCAGTGCTGAGACAAGGGTTTCCCAACCTTTCTAGTTTTTTTCCGATACGCTCCAAAGGGTTTATAGTGTGAAGTTACCACAAAAATTGACTCAGAGGATGAAACAACGTGGCACACGAAATAATCAAAAGAAAAAATTTGGAGGAGGTAGAAATTTGGGGGGAGGGAAAACTAATGTGAAAAGGAAAAATGAAAGGTTTGGAAAAAAAACTAAAAAGGGTGGGTAAAAAAAGAACGTTTTTAGACGGGCACCAATAGAAAACTTTTAGTTTAAATGGTTGGGCCTACAAAGTGGTGGAAGTATTGAAGGGTGGGGTTTATGTATTAAAAAATATATTTTACGGGGAAAAGTACAGCCGCGGCCGACAAAAAATTAAAACGATATGTAGGACAAAATGGGGCTGTTGGAACCCGCAGAGATTAGTTGTAGAAGAAGAAATGAGCAACTCCCCCCAGAGAGAGGAAACCCGGAGGAGTACTTAGACCCAAAGTTGATGACAGGCGGGTAAGTGTTTTAACCCCTAGAGAGAAAGAGATTAACGTTCACCCCCTTTCCTAGGAGAGAGGGTTTTGAGGGGAAAGGGCCCTAGACAGACTTTTAGGGTTTAAAATTTATATTTTTCTTTTGAGGGTTTTTACAATTTGCACTGAAACTAAACCCGCTAGGTAGTGTAAGGGCCGAGGAGTGCTTGGCTCTGAGTTGCCGATGGGGGTAGGCAGGAGTATGTATGCCCCAAGCAGGAGGGGAGCCTTATCCCAGGGTAGGGGGATGGAGTAGATCCAGTCGTGATTTTTCCCTACGACCTACGCTAGGATTAGTGGGGTAAAAAGGAAAATTGACCATTCCCGATGAGGGGCGAGTCCAGTTCGACTCTATAGGGTTTTGGCCTTAACAAAAAGAGAGGAAGGGAGAAAGGTTTCATTTTAAGGTAGTAGATATCCATTTAAAGTGGGTATTCCCCAAACTGGTCAAACTGCCTTGGTGAGGGAAGGAAAGTTAAAAATATATATATTCATTTTTTTGTAAAAAATTGTTTGGGAAGGGAAAGGAAAATGCAGGATGAGAATATTTTTTTGTAAGTGATAGAAGATCCCAAGAAAAAATTTTATGAAATTATTTGGGTGATATGATAATTTTTTTATTTTTTGTTTGATATCCCGGGAGGAGCTTTATGAAGGACTGGGGCATAAGGAATTTTTTTTTTGGGGGGGAAGAATATGTAAGCGAGAAATTACATTTAATAGGGGGAAAAGATTTAAATAACACATAAGATCAATAAGTAACGAGGGAATTTCCTCCCGCCTCAGTCCTGAATCCTGGTTAGGGTTAATTTTAAGAGTAGTAATTAGAAGTAGCAAACAGGTGAGAACGGGGATTTAGGTTAGGATAATTTAGAAGCAGCTCGAATTCAGAGTTTTAAATGCCTGTGGGGAGGTGATATTCTCGCCCTTGGTAAAGGGATTGTGAAATGTTGTTAACTAGGATGTAGACATGATTTTTGGTATTCTTTTTGTGACCAGGGCTAAGAAGGTATTACTTAGGGTTTTCCAAAGGGAGGATGCTGTTGGCAGACCAGGGGCCAAGCGCTCACAAATTAGCAGAGGGGGCAACACAACAATCAAGCCAGCCGTGTGAGGGGCAAAGGGGAAAAAAGGAAATAGAAAAAAAAGTGAGAGGAAAAAAGTTGGAAGTGGGGAAGACTAGTATCATTATATCAGGATAACGATTTGGGATTACATGGCGATCGTTTAAAGGGGGGAACAGTGCGATAAATTACCGAGATAGTAAAATATATTAGGATGACGACTTTAGTTTTGCAGGGTACGTTAAGTGGTAAAGTCGACTGAAGTTACCGAGATAGAAAAAAAATTAGGATGACGACTTTAGATTACGTGTGGACGTTAAAGTTTGGTGACAGTGCAACCCAAGTTACCAAAAGATAGAAACTATATTTGGAAACGACTTGAGCATTTGCGGCGATCGCTAGGGGGGGAAGGAAAACTTAATATTAAAGAAACTTGTGAATGTATAAAAATTCCAATGAGACAGTAAAGAGTTTTAAAAATATTATAATTTTGAAATATATAACGGTTGCTTCAGATCCAACCCGTACTTACAATTTTTTTTAAATCTTTTATTTTTATTTTTTATATTTTTTCCCATTTTAAAGGGGTGGTGGCAGCGAGTAACCAGGGGCTGTAGATACACCCCAAGGGGGCATAATAATGGTGACAACGGTTTTTAGATGGTCATTTTGACCACTACATAATGGTGACAACGGGGTAATGGTCATTTTACCATCAAATGGTGACAGCGGGGATGAATTTTGAGCACTACAAAAGGTGACCGGTTTTTAGATGGTCATTTGACATACATAATGGGGGACAAAGGTGTGATGGTAATTTTGAGCACACATAAAAGGTGACAAAGGTGTAGTGATTTTTGACCTCTACACATGTAACTAATCTTTATAAACACATGTACTCTGCATGTGACTCTTTCTATCTTTTTTATTTTATGTATGTAGGCTGTCATTTTACAATTTTTCTATCGGATGGTAATCTCACCATTGAGTAATGTTTAAAATGGATAATTGTTAGTTTATTGATAAGTTTACCAGTATTTATTCACTGCAATGCAGACCGGGGAGTTTTGTCTTGGTTATTTATTAATATGATATCATCAGCTGTTAAAATCAAGTAGTATTAATGGTGAAAAATATTTGATAAGTGTGAAGTTTTTTGCTTCTTTCTATCTCTCTATGTGATACAAATGGAGTATAGCCGAGGCATTGAATCAATTGTAAAAAATGAACTTTGATGTCCACGTTGCGATACATTTCAGATTTAAGGCACCCTGCTAAAAAAGCTAGCAATGTACTTAGGGTCTCACTGTATGCTAAAAATTTACCCAATACACGTTTGCCAATATACCTGTATTGTATGTGTAGAAAAATATAATGTGAGTTCAGAAGAAAAAGCAATAAAAGAGTTCATAACATTATATATCACAATACAACTAAGTAAAAAAAAATATCAATGCTAATTAAAACAAAGATAGAAAGCTATCTTAGGGGAGGTTAGGTTAGGGGAGGCGGTAGCAGAGTGGTTAGCGTCACCGGGTGGCGTTCTCAAAGACCCGAGTTCGATCCCGAGTGAACATAAGAACATAAGAAAATAAGGAAGCTACAAGAGGCTGCGAGGCCGAGTGAGACCCATAAATCCTCTTAAAATATTCTGCACCATCGAGTACCCTACGAATACCCACATGCCCTTTTCCATTAACTCTACCTTCGATTGCGAATGCATTGGAGGACACAGGGGGGCGGCATGAGCCTCTAATTACAGGCGTCACCATAAAATTCCTGCCTGCGCCACCACGGGCGAGGGCCAACCATTACAGCACTCAAGTAGGCATGCAGGGCCTACCATCCGAACCCTGAAGGTCACTGCCTACAGGCGCTATAGGCATAGATGTAATAAAAAAATAAAAATAAAAAATAAAATAAAAATAATAATAATAATAATAATAATAATAATAATAATAATTAACTCTTGCTAAAATAAAAATAAATCTACCTCTGATTACACTTCAACAACAGACATTAAAAAAACATATTGTATGAGTGAAAACAGTTCACATACAAAGGGAGATCACATCTGTATGGAACATGTAGTCATTTGGGTGAATAATTAGGATAAAAAATATGGGGGTCACATAAACCCCTTCTGTACCACCCCTGCCTCATTATGTAGGGACAGGCATCACTCATACTGAAGGGGAGGGTATCACTCATACTGAAGGGGAGGGTATCACTCATACTGAAGGGGAGGGTATCACTCATACTGAAGGGGGAGGCATCACTCATACTGAAGGGGAGGGCATCACTCTTACTTAAAGGGAGGGCATCACTCATACTGAAGGGGAAGGCATCACTCATACTGAAGGGGAAGGCATCACTCATACTGAAGGGGAGGGCATCACTGCATACTGAAGGGGAGGGCATCACTCATACTGAAGGGAGGGCATCACTCATACTGAAGGGGAGGGCTCACTCATACTGAAGGGAAGGCATCACTCATACTGAAGGGGAGGGCATCACTCATACTGAAGGGGAAGGATCACTCATACGAAGAGGGCATCACTCATACTGAAGGGGAGGGCAAACACTCTATGAAGGGGGAAAGGGATCACTGCATACTGAAGGGGAGGGCATCACTCATACTGAAGGGGAGGGCATCACTCATACTGAAGGGGAAGGCATCACTCATACTGAAGGGGAGGGCATCACTCATACTGAAGGGGAGGGCATCACTCATACTGAAGGGGAGGGCATCACTCATACTGAAGGGGAAGGCATCACTTTTACTGAAAGGGAGGGGATCACTGCATATGAAGGGGAGGGCAACAGCCGCAACACTCATACTGAAGGGGAGGGGATCACTCATACTGAAGGGGGAAAGGGATCACTTATACTGAAAGGGAGGGCATCACTGCATACTGAAGGGGAGGGGGAACAGCCGCAACACTCATACTGAAGGGGAGGGCATCACTCATACTGTAGGGGGGGGCAACAGCCAAAACACTCATATGAAGAGGAGGGCATCACTCATACTGAAGGGGAGGGGATCACTGCATGCTGAAGGGGAGGGGATCTCTATATGAAGGGGAGGGCATCACTGCATACTGAAGAGGGGGGCATCACTCATACTGAAGGGGGAGGGCATCACTGCATACTGAAAGGGGGGGGCATCACTCATAATGAAGGGGAGGGCATCACTGCATACTGAAGGGGAGGGTATCACTGCATACTGAAGGAGGGCATCACTGCATACTGAAGGGGAGGGCATCACTTATACTGAAAGGGGGGCATCACTGCATACTGAAGGGAGGGCATCACTCATACTGAAGGGGAGGGCATCACTCTACTGAAGGGGAGGGCATCACTCATACTGAAGGGGAGGGGCAATCACTCAACGAAAGGGGCGGGCATCACTCATACTGAAGGGGAGGGCATCATTGCATACTGAAGGGGAGGGCATCACTCATACTGAAGGGGAGGGCATCACTGCAAACTGAAGGGGAGGGCATCACTCATACTGAAGGGGAGGGCATCACTCATACTGAAGGGGAGGGCATCACTCATACTGAAGGGGAGGGCATCACTCATACTGAAGGGGAGGGCATCACTCTACTGAAGGGAAGGGCATCACTCATACTGAAGGGGAGGGCATCACTCATACGAAGGGGAGGGCATCACTTATACTGAAAGGGAAGGCATCACTGCATACTGAAGGGGAGGGCATCACTCATACTGAAGGGAAAAGGGATCACTCATACTGAAGGGGAGGGCATCACTCATACTGAAGGGGAAGGCATCACTCATACTGAAGGGAAGGCATCACTCATACTGAAGGGGAGGGCATCATGCTTACTGAAGGGGAGGGCATCACTCATACTGAAGGGGGGGGCATCACTTGTACTGAAAGGGAAGGCATCACTGCATACTGAAGGGGAGGGCATCACTCATACTGAAGGGGAGGGCATTACTCATACTGAAGGGGAGGGCATCACTCATACTGAAGGGAAGCATCACTCATACTGAAGGGGAGGGCACACTCATACTGAGGGGAGGCATCACTCATACTGAAGGGAAGGGCATCACTCATACTGAAGGGGGGCATCACTCATACTGAAGGGGAGGGCATCACTGCATAATGAAGGGGAGGTCATCACTGCATACTGAAGGGGGGGCATCACTGCATTTCTGAAGGGGAGGGCATCACTGCATACTGAAGGGAGGGCATCACTGCAATACGGAGGGGAGGGCATCACTCATACTGAAGGGGGAAAGGGATCACTCATACTGAAGGGGGAGGCATCACTCATACTGAAGGGGAGGGCATCACTCTTACTTAAAGGGAGGGCATCACTCATACTGAAGGGAGGGCATCACTCATACTGAAGGGGAAAGCATCACTCATACTGAAGAGGAGGGCATCACTCATAAGAACATAAGAACATTAGAAAATAAGAAAGCTACAAGAGGCTGCAAGTCCTACATGTGGTAGTTCCTGTTACTTACACTATCTACTCCACCTTTTAACCCATCCCCATGAATTATCTAGCCTCTTTTCAAAGCTCTATTGAAATCCGCCCCTAATTACCTGTCAACTGAGTCATTCCAATCATTTACCACCCCATTTGTGAACCCGTTTTTCCTATTTCCTTTTTAAAAACTACGCTTTCCCCCCGCTTGAATCTGTTACTTCTTGTTCTACCCTGATTACTTGCCGTAAGAACTCATCTGCCTCCTTTGGGCAAATACTCCCCACCTTACACTAATAATCTTATTCAGCTACTTTTTTACGATATATGAAAATCAGAATACAGATTCATATGTATTTTGAAAATTGTTCCAATTTTTCACAAGGAAGAGAAGGAATTTGGCAATGTTGTGTCCCGAGGCCAATCCCCACTTATAAACATTATCATAATTAAACAATTTGTAATACTACTGGGTCACAGACGAGGCAAGAAACAACGTATTCAAGGCAGTGCGAAGATCCCACCAGGGGCAGATTGGCCATAGGGCACACCGGGCTCTGTCCCGTTGGGCCGGAGGGTCTGAGGCTGGTCCGAGTCCCGGCCGGGCTGGCCCTCTGTAACACAGTATGGTACGGTTGTGAGAGAAGTTTATGCCCAGAGACCGTATACCTCGTCTGTCTACACAGCCTGGTGTCTCCTCCCTCCCTCTCCCCTCTTCTAGCTATTGAATCTGAAGGAACATGACCGGGCCAGGATTGGCCACAGGGCACACCGGGCTGAGTCCCGGCGGGTCAATGGGTCTGAGGGCCGCCAGCGTCGGGGCTCGGGGGCCAGCCTCGAGTACGCTTGACGAACAAGTGGCTATCGGAATCATAGCCTGGTTATAGACTACTCTTCGGAGACTCCGCCTCCGCTACTGGGGAGGCGGTAGCGGAGTGGTTAGCGTCTCCGACTGGCGTTCTCGGTGACCCGAGTTCGATCCCCGAAGCAAACCAAAACCTTTCTGCACCGTCGAGTGACCTAAGAGCACCCACATGCCCTGCCCATCAACTCTAGCTTCGATTGCGAGTGCATGGGAGGACACAGGGGAGCGGCATGAGCCTCTAATCACAGGCGTCACTATAAGCTGCCTGCGCCACCACGGGCGAGGACCAACCATCACAGCCCTCAAGTGAACCTCCAGAGCCTACCATCCGAGCCCTGGGTCACCACTGCCTACAGGCGCTATAGGCACAAAGGTAAAAAAAACAATTTAAAAAAAATAATAATAATAAAAAAAAAAAAAAAAATAACAAAATAAAAAAAATAATAAAAAAAACTCTTGGTACGAAATCATAGGTACAACATTTTATGAAGCAATTTATATGTGAGAAAGAGAGATCAGCTGTTTCTAGCATGGAGGTATAATATTATAAATTCAACCAATTCTAGCGCATTTATAGAAGATCGTAGAGACAGCTAGCTTGGCCTCAAAACCCTCCTTTTGGCACCTGGTCCACAACAAACTGTATAGTTTAATGGCACCACGGGCCACATACCTCCGTGTAATGTAATTTTTTTTTACACCACAAACGACTAGCCAAGGACAAAAATAAGCCCGCTTAGTTACCAGTCCTTGGTAACTAAGAAAGAATATAGAAAGGGGGGTGAGCCAATTTAGTTCGGGAGGTGTCTTGTTACTCCTCTCCTGAAAAAAAAATGTCGTAGGAAGGTGGAAGAATAGAAACAGAAAGAGTGTTCAAGTCTTTACCAGTGAAGGGCATGGAAGAGTAAAGATACTTGCTAACTCTTGCATTGGAAGATGGATAGAATAGGGATGAGAATGAGTAGAACGCTATGTGCTGCGAGGCCGCGAGAGAGGGGAAAGCATGGAGTTAGCAAGTTCAGATGAGCAGTGAGCATGAAAATAACGATAGAAGATAGCAAGAGAAGCAACATTGCGACGGTGATTTAAAGATTGAAGACATTCAGTCAGAGGAGGGGAGTTGATGAGACAAAAAGCTTTTGACTCAACCCTGTTTAGGAGAGCTGTATGAGTGGATCCCCCTTAAACAATTGAGACATACTCCATACATGGGCAGATAAGGCCCCTGTACAGAGCAAGCAACTGGGAGGGAGAACAAATTAAACGCAGACGCAAGAGGACACCTAACTTCTTAGCTGTTTAAGCAAGAGATGAGATGTGAGATTTAGTTCAAATTTTTAGTAAAGAATAGTCCAAGAATGTTCATTGTAGAAGAAGAAGACAGTTGAGTGTCATTGAAGAAGTAAGGGATAGTTGTCTTGTAGGTTTTGTTGAGTAAATAGGTGAGGAGATTGGGTTTTTGAGTCATTGAACAAAAGAAGCTAAGTTTGCTTGTCCCAAACAGAAATTATAAAAAGGTCAGAAGTTAGGCACTCTGTGGCATCTCTCCGTGAGTCACTTATTTCCTGTTGAGTTGGACGCCTAATGAACAACGTTGAAAAATGCAGGGTAGAATCATCAGCGAAGGAGTGGATAGGGTATTGAGTTAGACTTAGAAGATCATTAATGACTAATAGAAATAGTGATTGATAGGACAGAACCCTGAGGAACACCACTATTGATAGACTTAGGAGAAAAACAATGTCCGTCTACAGTAGCTGCAATAGAACGGTTTGAAAGGAAACTTAAAGTAATCGTCCAGACCATTTCATCATTCCTGATTTAATGCAGTCAAAATATAGCCATGATCGAGTATATCGACAATATGTTGTCACATTTTGCATCCAGTCACCCGTTTTTAAATGATCCGCATTCAAAATCTGTAAATTCCCCGAGCTCTCAAAACAAAACTGACGACCAGCAGACGACACACCACGGCTCAGCGACGTCACATTCGGAAGCTTCCCCGCCCTGCCCTGATACAAATACACAGAGAATCAGAAATAAATATAGTACTTGAAGAATTCTGGGTGTTCTGATATTTTTTTTTTGCAATATGCCATATACTTGCATCCTTCATGGATACAGCAAGAAAGCTGTGCCTTTGCAGAGAGCTTAGCACCCATTTCCGACCTATTTGACCTTGATATGTGTGTGCAGCGCCTAGCAGTGGCGGGTGAGAGGAGCGCAGTGTGAAACACACTGTCTTGTCGCGCTCCTCTCACCCGCCACTGCCAGGCACTGCACACACATATCAAGGTCAAATTTGGTCAGAAGAAATGGGTGCTAAGCTCTCTGCAAAGGCACAGCTTTCTTGCTGTATCCATGAAGGATACAAGTTTTTTCCATATCGCAAAAAATATATATCAAAAAACACCCAAAATTCCCTTCAAGCCCTATATTTTTCTTTTCCTCTGTGTTTTTGGGTATCAGGCAGGGCGGGGAAAGTTTACCAAATGTAACATCACCGAAAATTTTCCGCCAGGGCGGGGAAAATAAAGCTGTTTTTTTTCCCTTTGCGCATTTTAAAAAGCCCATGTTTTTGGGAAATATGGCGGGGGAAATGAATTTTTTTTTGGGGATTGGGGTATTTTGAATGAACATTCAACAAAATTATGCAAAAAAATGGGTCTGGACGATTACTTTAAAAAAGGTGAAGAGAGAAGGTAGAACCCCGAATGAGGGTATTTTGGGGAAATTAAATAGTTTTTGTCCCAAACCCTTTTCAAAAGCTTTTGATATGTAAAGGGCAACTGCAAAAGTTTCACCGAATCCCCTAAAGGGGGATGCCCCAAGATTAGTTAGGGAAAAGCTAGAAATCGCTATAGATCGCCCTTTAGGGAAAATGTACTAAAGATCAGATTAAGATTGTGAGAAATAGATGCTTAAAAATCTTTTTATTAAGTATAGATTAAAAAACTTTAAAAAGGGCAGAAGTCAAAGCTATAGGATGAGAAGGGTTAAAAACGGTCACCCCTTCTTAGGGAGGTTGAATGTGAAAAAATTTCCAGCAAGAAGGAAAGGGGGAAAGGGGGAGAAAAAGACGAAAAAGTTTGACCACGCAGGGTGCAAGCACAGAACCCAAGGGTTTTTGAGGGGCAATGGGAAAAGGTTTCCGTCAGGATCGAAACCTTTCCCGGGGATTAGCCCCAGAAAGGGAAATAAAACATCATTACAAGGATTTTAAACCCCTTTTCACGTCACCTTTGGGTCTTTCCCTTTTTTGTTGTCCCGCGAAAACCCATTTCCCCAAAAATGCACCCGGGGGAAAAAATTTTGAAATTTCCCCACCGCGTCTAGAAAAAAACTAAAAAGGGTATCGAGTTCAATTATTTTTAGTTTATAAGCTAAGTCATTTCCTATATCATACAATTTTTTAAAAAAATCGCTAGCGTAAAAATAATTTAAAAAACCCTCGAGTAGAAGGGGAAAAATAAATAAATAATAACATCTTGCGGCACAAAAAATATCCAAAAATCACTTATCTCAAAAAAGTTTTTTCCCTACATTCCATGACATGCTGAAAAAATTTTTCCCTTTTTCCAATGAAGTATAATATTTTGGATTTCGCTAAAAAAATAAAGCCATACAACGAATTTAAAGATAGCGTAAATTTTTTTTTTTTAAAAAAATATATTGAAATACGGTTGAAGTTCCCAAACCCCGGCATCCCAAGACCCCGGCAACACCCAAAACTCGGCTTGGTTTCCAGTTTTTCCCAAAAACAGGGCCGAACCCCCAAAAACCCGGCGCGATTTTTCCCGGGTGGGCCCGCTAGGTTTGCCACCACACTAGGCCGCTTGGTTCCCCCCGGGCCGTTTGGGTTTTTTTGTTTTTGTTCAGTGGTGTTGTGACTGAGAGTTGGGGAAAAATTTGTTTTTTTGGTGTACTTCACAGGTTTTTGTTATTGGTTTTAAAGGGGGGCTCCCAAACTTCCAGGAACACCTACGGGAAAAAGTAAAAAAAAAAAAAAAAAAAGGGAAGAAAAATTTTTTAACTATTTTTTAAAAGGGGTTTTTTTTCCCCCCTTAATATATCTACTTTTTCAAAAAGTCGGATAATTCCATTACTCGGTTTCGCGCTGGTAAAAAGGGTTCCCGGGTTTTTGGGAACTTCAACCTGTAATATAATTTATATAATATTATTTAAATACAAAATTTTTTTTTAAATTTATTTGTAATTCCTCCAACAGTCAAGTGAATCTCACGTCAACCGCGCGCTTTTTAATTTTTTTAAATAATATTTAAAAATATTATTTTTGGTGCCCTCAAAGACGTCATTTGTACTTATGGCCTAAAACGTCCCATGCCACCCCAAAAAACTTCTTTTGGGACGTGAAAGGTTAAAAACATTTCAGAGGAGGGAGGAAAATGGGGAAATTTTCACAACACGAGGGGAATTTTTTAGAAAGGGTTTGACCCAAAAAAGTTCGGGTTTTAGAAAAAATTTTAGACTGCTGTGGACCCACCCGGGGGAAAAGCAGGGAGCAAAAATATGAGAAAAAAAAAATTTTAAGATTTTTTTGGGCTAGATGCCAAAAATAAACAAGATGATTTTTAAATTAAAAAAATTTTATTTTTTTCTTAAATGAATGTGTATTTGGTAAGGAAGAAAATTTTTGGGCATGTTTTGGGGCAGAAATATAAAGGGCATAAATTTTTCGGGAGAGGGTTCTTTTACTGAAACCGTCTTTGCCCGCCTCTCTACCCTTGTACAGCATGATAAAAAAATTTTTTAAACCAAAGTTGACGGGCTTTAAGGATTAGAGAAGTGTATAAATGTATCCCTCCATGCAGAGACAATGAAAGTTATGTGATCTGCAAAAAGAGGGGGTTCTCTGACAGGGGCAAAAATTTTTTACAGGGAAAAACAGGGGCCCTTAGGCCCTCTTACTTAGTTTAATTGAAATGCCAGAAGCACTCCGCTTAGGTGGGTCCCAGGGCGGGCCCCGAGCGAAAACGACGGGTTTTACAGAGATAAGATTGTGATAAAATTTTTAAGGGAACCCCAACAGAGAGAATTTTTTCACACAGTAAGAAAGAGGGGTTTTAGTATTGGAAAGATCGATTATGTCGGGCGTTTTTCCCGGGCGGTCAAAAGGGAAAGGGCGGGAGGGTCTGCCCCCCAGCTTTTTCTGGGTTTTGGAGGATAAAAAATTTAGGCTTCTTCGAAATTTTGGTCAGTGAAGATGATGCAATAGGTGGTGATAAAACTTAAAAATCGCCAAGAAATAACTAATTTAATGATCGGGGCCCCAAAAGTCGTATCATAACGAAAATTTCAAATGATGATTATATTGTTTGGGAAGTATAGAAATGTGCATTTTATATTTCAAGGGGAAAATTGTGTGGCGGGATGATCGCAGCTGTTTTTGGGGCCCATCCATTTTAGAATGTAAATTTTTTTTGAAAGGGTTTTTCATGAATGCTGGGCTTATTGCGTGGATCTAGACTTTTTTGCTTAACTATCTTTTCAGCCCTGTGAAAATGCACTTTCATACAAGAACATGGAAAAAAATATACAATGTGGTATATTGATATATTATTTGGTTTGAAAACCGTTAAATTTAACTTTTTTTTGTTTACCTAGTTGGGATGAAACAATGTTTAAAAATCTTTTATAACAGGGGTACAGGGTTAAATTCCCCAAAATCGGGAAACCCAAAACCCCGGGAACACCTAAACTCTGCATGGTTCCGGATTTTTTCCAAAAAAAAACGGCAGAAACCCCCCAAAACCCGGGGTGTGTTTTCCCGGGGGGGCCCCTTGGGGGCCCCCCACACTAGGCCGCTTTGGTTTTTTCCTGCCCATTGGGGTTTTTTTGTTATTGTTTTAGTGGTGTTGTGACTGTAAAAGTGTGTACACTGTTATTTTGTGGGACTTCTACATGTCCGTTTTGGGATTGGGGTCCCAAACCCCTCCAGGAACACTACTGGTGGAATTTAAAAAAAAGGAAGAACAATGTGTTAACTATTTCTGAGAAAAAATTTACCTTTTTTAAAAAGTTGGATGCTTTTTTTTTTCCCCCTTAAAAATACACTTTCTAAAAGTCAGAAATTCCATTACTCGGGTCAGCGCTGGTTTCCCCCCGGGTTTTTGAGTTTTGGGGAAATTCAAACCTGTACTCATTTTTTTCATGACTGGGGGGTTTGTAAGATAGGGGGCCGGGAGCTGTCTAGTCTGTCCCGGGGTGGTTTAGGGGCCCCCCAAACCGTTTCCCCGGGTCCCACACTATATGGGAAAAGTTCGTAATCTAGTTGGCAGCACTTAAAGCAGATTTCTATACAAACCGTGGATTTCCAAATTTCCTTATTATCCTATAGCATTCACGGCAAATTGTTTTTTAGTGTATGAGGGGGCTTAATCCTCCATGATTACCAAACGCCTTCCCAAACCTACTGTTGATCGTATAAATTTTAAATTTCGGAAAGAGAGAAAATTTAAAAATATGAAATACTTTTAATCAAAAAAACTAAATCCATTTTCAGATTTTCTCATCCCCACTTTGAAAGCTGCAAATGTTTTTAGAAACAAAAAAAATTTTTCAGCTTTAGTTTATGAGGGAGGTTGTAAAACCTTCATGATGCTATGTGGGGGGTGTTTTTTGAAGGGTTACCAATCAGCTCCTTTATCCTCCCTCCCTTCCCCCTCCTCCTGTCTCGCTCATTTCCCCTTCCCCTTTCACTAAAATCTAAATCCTACATTATTTCCTTTTTCCCCTTTACACTAAACCCCTGTAGTCAAACTCTCATGTTCACTCATTTTTTTTCTTTCCCCGCAATCCCTTTTTTCCCCCCTTAATCACTCTCTTTTCATCTTCCCCTGCACTCACTCCCCTCTTTCCCCCCACTGTTCTCCCCTTCAAACCCGCCCCCCTCCGAGTCCCTCCCTGAGCACCTGTCCTTTCCGAGAAGGCAAGTGTGAGGCCAAGGGGGATTTTTCCTTAGGGTACACCTTTCCCATTCCCCCGGCCAAATCATTAACCTTGGGCTGTGTTTTCTTGAGTGCTGTGCCCAAAAGGGATCGTTTTGGGAGTACACTTCCCCCATTCCTTTTCCCCCAAACCCCTCTCTGCAAGTTTCCAGCGTGTTTTCTGCTGAGGGGGTTCCCGGTGGAAAAAAATCTTTCCACAAATTTCACACTTCAAATTTTTCAGTGGTTTTTTGCCTGTCATGTGTCTGGAATCCTTTTTTTATGGGAAAAATTTGCTTACACTTGTCGCAAATCCAATCTTTTCACATCGGGCAGAAGCAAAATGTTTTTGGGGGGGAGAATTTTTTGGGTGAAGGGGCCCTTTCCCCACATCTCACATTTGTGCTTCTTGATGCCCGAGTGAATGAGGAGGTGGGGGTCTCGCGCTCCTTTTTTGGGGTGAAAGTTTTTCCACACTCATCACAGGCAAATTTTTTTGACGCCCCGGGGTGGATGAAACACATGTGTGTTTTTAGGGTACTCTTCTTGGGTTTAATGTCTTCTCACACACCTCACACTTGAAGATCCTGGGGCCCCTGGTGGGTTAGCAGTTCGGGGCAAGCCAACCCTTTTTGAGTGAAGGGAGCAATGCAAAAATTTACCCCCTGTACGTCTCTCCCTTTTTGGTGAGGGCCCTCAGGTGTTGGTCAAGTTGTATAGCGTTGGTAAAATTTTTCCCCCATTCCTCCCCCTGTACTTCTTGTCCCCGTGTGAATGATCTCGTGCTTGGTGAGGGTTTTAAAACCCCCACGAAGGTTTTTTCCCCCACTCCTTACACTCTTTGTTTCTTCATCTGTGTGCACGACTAGGGGTTTTGGGCAAGGCTGCCTTGACTGCGAATCCCTTTTCCCCCCACTCCGGGCACACTTGTGGTTTTTTTTCATTGGAGATTTTTAAGCGGTTTTGCGGTGGGGTGGGCCCCGCTGGGGAACGCACGGCCCCACACCTCACATTTTACCTTTTCTCCCCCGTGTGAAAGAGGGGTTGTTTGTCAAAAGTTCTTTTTTTCGGTGAAGGTTTTTCCCCATTCGGTGCACCAAAGTTTTGATGCCCAGAAAGGGTGAGCCCGTGTTTTCTTCCCGACTGCCTCCTCACGCCTCTTACCACACACTTCCACTCATATCTCTTAATACCCAGGTTGGGGTTTAACTTATGTTTTTCCCGTAAAGTACGTTTTTTTTTCATCACCTTTCCACACTTCCCCACACAAAAAATTTTTTTTTAAAGCCCCGCTTGATTTGAAATTCCCCCCTCATTCTTTTCCTGCTTCCCCAGTCAACAAAAACCACATGCTACCATAGTAAAAACAAAAATCAGGTTTTTTTCAAATTTTAAAGATGAAAGATCTAATTACTAGTGATTCCCCTACCCTAACACATCACTTTCTTTAGGTAAGTCCCTTTGTTCTCTTCCACCTCAGTTAGTCAACTAATTTAAAAATCTTTTAAAAGAAATTTTAAACTTTTTTTCTTTTTAATCCCTCTTCTTTCTCCCGCCTTGAGATGATGTAGTGGATGCCTTCAATCTTCTCCTCGTGGCTTGTTCACCTGATCATCTCCATCAGCTGTGAAATTGATCAAAAATGTGAATAAGATCTCACTGAAATTATGAGGCAAGGAGCAAAAAACAAAAACTTCCATGATGGAGATAATAAATAAAAAAGGACAAGTCATATCACTGGATGAAACATGATGCATCATTTAATTGCTTTTCAAATGACATTAAAGTAATCGTCCAGACCCATTTTTTCTTTGCATAATAATGTTGAATGGTCAATTCATTCAAAATACCTAATCCACAAAAAATTATTCATTTCCACGCCTTATTTCCCTAAAAACATGACTTTTGTAAAAAGCGCAGGAAAAAACAACAGCCCCATTCCAGCCTTGGCGGGAAACTTGCTGGTGACGTCATGGCAGGCGGCTTCTCAGCCCAGCCCTGATACAAATACACGTAAACTCAGAAAAAAATATAGTACTTGAAGAATTTTGGGTGTTTCTAATATTTTTCTTTTGCAATATGGCATATACTTGCATCCTTTATGGGTTCAGCAAGAAAGCTGTGCCTTTCCAGAGAGCTTAGCACCCATTTTCGACCTATACGGCCACTATATATGTGTAGAGCGCCGGGGAGAGACGGGTGAGAGGCGCGCAGCGAGACAATCTGCTTCACACCGCCCGCCTCTCCCCAGCACTCCAAACATATATCATGGCCGAATAGGTCGGAAATGGGTGCTAAGCTCTCTGGGAAGGCACAGCTTTCTTGCTGCACCCATAAAGGATACAAGTACAGGGAGGTCCCAAAGATACGACCAGTTAGGTTCCACCTGGCATACTCGTAAAGCGAAATCTCGTATAACGAAACACATAACTAATGGTAAAATATAGGTTTGGTTCCAGGAACCCATCAATTAAAATAAATTTTAAAAAAAATATAATAATTCAAGCTAAACTAAACTATAGCAAACCCAACAAACACACAGCGTCTATATTGCCCACACTGTACTACCTATTCTGTAGAAAAAGCATTCTGAAAGAGAAAATGGCACACAAAATAACATACCTGCACATTAATTAATCATAAAACATGCATAACACTCACAAGTGGTAATGTTGTGTGGGGAGACAGGAAGCTGGCAAGTAGCCAGCTGAGAGTCCCTGTTTTCT
The DNA here is from genome assembly GCA_016584305.1 of Chionoecetes opilio. Classification (NCBI taxonomy): domain Eukaryota; kingdom Metazoa; phylum Arthropoda; class Malacostraca; order Decapoda; family Majidae; genus Chionoecetes; species Chionoecetes opilio. Next base: position 64,877 of record JACEEZ010025305.1, on the reverse strand, counting down.
CTCTCTCCGAGGCTCGAGAGAAAACAGGGGTGACTGCGTTTGCAGGGATGACTGGGTTAGAGTTCTTCCTCCTCCCCTTGATCACTTGAGCTCCCTTCACACATTCCATAATCAAACCACGATAGCGCCACCAATTTGATTATTGATGCTATCGTGAAATTTAACCACAAAAAAAGCAAACTACGATAGCCTCACAACAATGTCACGCTGCCTGTATGTATGTGTCATGACGGTCGTAAGTCATAACAGCTGTAAGACTATGTCACGAATGGAAAATAAACGGTCATTTTGTCGTCACGATAGAGCTACGATAACCACGACAGTGCCATGACGGTGCCATGAACGTACCACGATAGTGTCAAGAGCTAGCCCCACACGTGGGTGGGGGTTGCCATGGTAATGGAGAAGGAAGGGGGACTATAGAGATGAAGGTGGGAGAAACAGGGTTGTGTTGGTGATGGGGAATGGGGGGAAACGGGGGAGGGGGGTTGTAATAAAGAAGGGGGTGTTGGTGTTGGTGGGGAAATGGGGGGGGGTGGAAAAGGCGTGGTGTTGGTGGGGGTGGGGGTGTTACCACGTGCTGATGGGAGTAGTGGGTAGGGAGTCACGGGGGGAGTGTCATCACGTGGTGGTGGGAGTAGGGGGAAGGTAGTCGGGGGTGGGTGGAGGTGAATGAGAAAGGGGGGGAAGGCGGAAGAGGGTGCAAAAAAGGGGGGGAAGGCGCGCGTTACGAACGGTTTCTTGTCGTCACGATAAACATACGACGATCATGATAGTGTCACGAAGCTGCTACTTAGATAACGATAGCATCATGATAGACTTACGATACCGCTGCGTTGGGTACGAAAATCAGGGAGCTTCCCGATTTTTTAGTGCACGCACTAACTTTTCGTGGCTTCGGCCGAGCGTGTCACAAGCGTCACGATCGGTCATGATGGACCCATAACCAGGATCATGACGGCGCTGCGCACTGCATTGTTGGCACATTCGTGGTTCCATTATGGAATGTGTGAAGGGGGCTCGGGAAGAGGAAAGATCCTCGGTGCTGCCGTGTGATACAATAGACTCGAGAGGGTAGGGTAGGTAAGGGACAAGGGAGGGGTGCGCAGACCTCTTCCACTGCCCACAAACTCGTCTCTGCGCATCTGAATCATTGTACATCGTCCAGTGATGTGAATTTTTGTAGGCCATATTGTCGTACCGAGCCACCAGAATTATCATATTTTCAGATTGTTTATCGTACAACCTTAGGTAAAATCATATACAGTGGTACCTTGACTTACGAGTTTAATTCGTTCATTGATCAAGCTCGTAACTCAATTTGCTCGTACATATATCAAAATCTATTTTCTCCATTGAAATTAATTGAAATACCATTCATCCGTTCCAGCCCCCCCAAAAAAACCCCAATTTTGTTACTGTACCTTAATGACTGGACTGCACTCACCCTCCGCCATTTGCATTCGCCAGTGTTTACACTCTGTGTATCAATCAGTCAATCAATCATTGTGGGCATACGCCGGGGGGCGCGTCGCCTCGCCCACCCTACGACGCCACTCCTGGGGGTCACCACGCGCGAGTTCCCATGCAGGCTTCTTTCCCATACCAAGCAGCTCTCGACAAGAAACATCAACTTGCCCAAGCCACGAGCCTTGTGGGCGCCCCCTTGGCCTCCTCCACGCCAGATTGTCTCTTACAGATACAACCCGATGGGAAGGATCGGTTTCAGGGTAGGTTGCCACATGCCCATATAGCCGAAGTTAGCGCTGACGGACTATGCAGGTAATAGGCCTCGATTCAGTCTCACGGTGCAATCGCTGATTTGACACGTAATCATCCCAGCGATACCCCATGATTCTGCGAAGACACTTATTACCAAAGGCATTGATTCGTCTCTTCAAGTCACTATTTAGTGTCCATGTCTCACAACCATAGAGTAAGACAGGGATCACAAGCCACTGGAAGATCCGGATCTTTGTCCTCCTGCACAGGTACCGACAACGCCAAATACTCCCACTGAGCGAGTCCATAACACCGTGGGCTATGCCAATCCGCCGTAAGGCTTCTTGACATGACTCGCCGTCATTATGGACTGCGCTACCAAGGTATGTAAAACTTTCCAAGATCTCAATGTCCTCGCCACATGCATGAACAGACTGTACTGCTTCATCTAGTAAGTCTCCAAACACCTGGACCTTGGTCTTGAGCCATTAGACCTCAAGTCCCAAAGGCTTTGCCTCCTCGTGCAGCGCCTCAAAAGCCATCACCAGGACCTCCAGCGACTCAGCAAAGATTACTGCATCATCGGCAAAAACAAGATCAGTGATCTTGGTGTTGCCGACGGATGCTCCACAATCACTTTGATCTACAACCTTGTCCAATACCCAGTCCATACAAGCGTTGAAAAGTGATGGGGCAAGGACGCACCCTTGCCTCACTCCTGTATTCACAGGAAAGAAGCTGGATACACCTGCCCCACACTTCACAGCACTCTCAGTCCCAGAATACAGACCAGTTATCAAACCAATAGTCGTTGCAGGAATCCCTCGAAGTCGCAGAAGATCCCAGAGTGACTCACAATGCACTGAGTCAAACGCCTTCTTGAGATCAACATAGGCTGCAAGCATCCCCTGTCGAAACTCACGTCGGCGTTCCACCAGGACACGAAGCGCTAGGATACGGTCCGTTGTTGACTTACCAGGCGTGAACCAAGACTGCTGAGGTCTCCGATGCTTCACCAGATGACTGCGAATTCGTGTCAGCAATAGATGGGCAAGCACCTTGCCTGGTATGCTGAGCAGTGTAATACCGCGGTAATTGTTGCAGTCCTGACGGTCCCCTTTCCCTTTCCAGATAGGGACGACCAGCCCCCTTTTCCAGTCAGGAGGAATGGTACCTGATTGCCACACGGCAGTTAGGACAGCATGCAACCCACGGATCATGGCCTCACCCCCAGCTTTGAGGAGCTCCGCACTGATATTACAAACACCAGCTGCCTTTCCACCCTTCAACTTTGCTACAGCCTCTCTGACTTCGTCAAGAGAGGGTGCGGTTTCGTCAATGGGAGGATCGGCATCCAATGACTGTAACCCAGTTGTGTGAAGCTGCTCAGTTGGAGGGTCCACCGTGAACAACTGCCCAAAGTACTCAGCCCAACGAGCCATCTGCCCATGCATGAACGACACGAGGCGCCCATCTGCTGTTCGAATAGCACTCGCCCGAGAAGGAGACTTGGAACGGAGCTTCTTCAGGGCTCGGTAGGCGGGTCGGAGGTCATTAGCGTTCAAATGACCCTCGACATCCTCAGCGAGACTCCTGACATACCTCTCCTTGTCTCTCCTCAGGAGGGTTCTAGTCCGGCGTGACAGAGCCCTGTGCTGAGATTAGCACTGTGCTCTCATTAGCAAGAGATGAGATGTGAGATTTCCAGTTCATATTTTTAGTAAAGGTTAGTCCTAGAATGTTCATTGTAGAAGAAGGAGACAGTTGAGTGTCATTGAAGAAGAGGGGATAGATACCTGGTAGGTTTTGTCGAGTAGATAGGTGAAGAAATTGGGTTTTTGAGGCATTGAACAAAACAAGGTTTGCTTTGCCCCAATCAGAAGCTATAGAAAGATCAGAAGTTAGCCAAGTGGTTAGCGTCTTGGAGTGCTGAACTCAATGTCCCGAGTTCGAATCCTGCCGGGGGCAACTCTTTCAAGAGCCTGGTAGGGGAGCAGAAGGTCCTGAGTTCAAGTCTCACCAAGGAGCAACTGTCAAAGACATCGTCGAGTAACCGAAGCAACCCACATGCAGCGTATACCTGTCTGCCGATTGCGAGTGTGACGGTGGACTCTAGGGGCTGCATGCGCCTAGCCTGGAGATCAAGAACATCATAGAAAATGAGATCTTCACCTGAGACCACAGGTGTCACTATAAAAAAAAAAATCCAGCCTGCACCACCAACGGGCGAGTTCGACCAACATCAAGACTCTCCATATGCCTACAGGCGCTATAGGCTACAACGTAAAAAAAAATATAATAATAATAATAAAAAATAAAAAATACTTTAATTGTGGTTTCTTTGTTGTGTCCAAATGTTGTATTGGCAAGTGATCTGGGGCCCATGAGCCTTTGGACCCAGATCCACAACGGAGGGGGGTATCTCCGCACCACCACTCCCCCACCCCCCCTAGATATTCCCGGGCCCCTTTCACCTTACCAGAAAGCCTCCCCTGGGTTAGGTAGTAAACAGTAGGAAGGCCCTGAGGGCTGGGCGAGTAATGACTCATCAAACTTGTCATCATCACCACCCAAATGACAAAACGGTTTCAAAAAACCTCCGACCAATCGCAAGTCAAAAAGACGTTTGACACAGCCTTTAAAGCGGTACCGGACATTTTTTTCCGTTAGTGTTGCAGGGTGGCCGCGGCAAGAATTTTTTCCCATCACTGGTACCCCCCCCACCTCAACCCTTTAAATAACCCTTTTTTATGGGACACACAGTACTACACTGACCAAATAAACCGTGTATTAACAACAGCTCACCATAATCCTACGGTTAAAAAATTAATAAGAGAAACCCCTGCCCCCCTGCGGGCGAGCGACCCCCCCGGGCCCCCCTTGCCTACCATGAGGAAACACGCTGTCATCCGCCTCACCTGTCCTTCCTAAAGAAGACAGGTCAGCTACCACGCCCGGATAGCACCAAGGCATCCCCGGGGGATATGGGCCCTCAAGGGGTCCTCACAGCCCTAAACCCAACCCCAAGGAGGAGGAAAAAATCTCGCCATCATGATGCAGCTGCCGGCTCCCAGACGTAGGATGACAGTGCTGTACACTACACCTGTACATTCTGAATTTTATTGTGTATTTTTACTGTAGATTTTATATTTACATGATTTATTTTGTTTATTGATATTGCATGACTCAAAAATTTAATTTTCACCTAAATTTTTTTTTTTTAATATGGGGGGTATTCGAGGCCCCAAACCGATAGGGGGGAAGGCCTGATGGATCACCCGTGCGTCCCCACCATCTAGTTTATCCGCTCTGCTCCCCGTAAATTTTCCCCTATATGGGTCATTTTAGGGCGATTCGCTTCACATTAAAGGAAGTATTTTGGGGGTCTTATCCTAAGCTTTTGTCCCTAAATCCAAACTTAGTTTCACCGTTAGCGGTAAGTTTTCGCGAAAATTTCAATTTGGCAATTTGGCAAAAAAATTGGAAATTTACAAATGCAAAATGAGAACCAGACGTGTAGAGCCTCTTTTTGGGACTCAAATTGAACTTTTAAAGAGTGCAAAAAGTTATTTAGTACTCCGGGTTGTTCTGTTCGCATACTGAAAAAAAGGGAAAAAATTAGAAAAGTGGAAAAAAATGGAAAAAAATATAAAAGGAAAATTTTCCCTTTAAATTTCACATCAAAAGTCTGAATTTTGGGGGTGTATTGTTCTCATAAAGGACCCCTTTTGAAATAGAAAAGGAAATTTTCTCTGACTGCCCCCTCAGGGGGGTTTTAGGGACCGAAAAATCCCCGACGAGGGCCCAAGCTTTTTGACCAAAGAAAAATTTTGGAAAAATCAAGGCCAAAAATCATTCGGGTTCTGCTACGGCATCAAAGCACCAAAAGGGCAGCCCAGGGTCACGAAGAAGCACACGGATGACAAAAGAGGTTGCGGTCTTCTTCGCCGCATAACCCCTTCACTCGCGAGAAACCCCAAAATCACCACCGCCCTTTTCCCGAAAGGGTTGTTCCAAAAAAGATGGTGGACGCCTGACAGAATCGAGGGACTGGCGGGAAGCTCTCTAAAGTACGAGAGGGAAGGATCGGGATGGCGCAAAGTCCATGGGGGTCCTGCATCTCAGCCTACATACTTAAAAAAGTGGGCAAGAAAACCCAAATTTTTCAATGGAGGGAAGAGGTGATTGTCACGGGATCCTCAGACTTCACTCGGCCCTGTGCTCCCCCCTCCAACTGACAGCAGTGGACCTTCGCCCCACCCTCTCCAACTATGAGCTCCCCCTTTTCCCTCTTCCCCCTTTTGACGCCAAAGGGCCCACCCGCGGGCACAAAAAAAAGTGCCCTTTCAGGGTTCTGGAGAAGATGAACCGGCGGTCTCCCGGCCTCGAAACCCCTTCTCCTCCCGTGCTGGTCCCGACGGGATGGCTATCCTTTAGCGCACCCCCTTTTTGGCTCACAAAAATTTAAGGCCTGGTTGGGTCCCTCCTGCCCGAGAGTTGCCCAACTGGGGTTGGCTACGGGGGGTTGCCCTTGTCTTGACAGTCGGGCATCGGGGGGTCCCCAAGAAAGACGAGGGAAAAGCGGCCCGAGGTGGGGATCGATATCGAATCCAAGCAGCGCGAGGTCAAAACTGGAATGACCATGGCTAACATCTTGTCCACCAAAAAACAACAAGATGTATACCTCTCTCATTGCCCCCCAAATCCCGCCCATTCATGGGGGTTACGCGGGGGGGTCGTCTGGGGTGGGGCGACAAAACCGTGGCAACTTCTGGACCGGACGGAGCCAAGTCGCTTCAAACAAAAGGGGAAACGGGGAAATAAGATATATATCCCTCTTCCGCTCGACAAAAATGTGGAGGCAACCGGTTTCTCCGGCACTGACGTCCCCCTCCCTCCTCGAACTTTCCCCCAAGATACCTCCCCCCACGGCCTCCGCTTGGCAAGACGACTTTTAAGTTCACTCATCCACGATGAAGGGCTCTACCCCGGATGGATCACGTCCTTCCCTTTTCTGACTGGGTTTCGACACCCCTTGCGCCCCCTTTTAGGAAAGGCAAGTTGCAAGCTGGGCCGTGTTCCGGGGGCCCCCCAGGGAAACCTCGACCTTTGGGGACACTCCCAAGCCCTGGGCCGCTGACGCAAAAAGGAGCCTGGACGTCTGTCCGATTCGGGCAGAATTTCGGTATACCTGCCCCTCTGCCGCAGGCGAGGTGGCGGCACTTTAGAAAAGAAGGTTGGAGCAGCATGGCCCCCCCGACAGTCAACGCCACCACCCCGCACATTATGGAGCCCGCTTTCAGGCCCTCGTCTGGGAGGGGCTGGAAGAAGGAGTTGGGACCCTCGACCGACCAAGTACGGCTACGGACCAAAACCTGGGGCCTATCCCTTCCCCCCTGCCCCCCGCCCCCGGGAAAAATAATGGTGGGGTGCATGCGGATGCAAGACGAACGTCGACCAAACCCCCCCGCCGCTGTCCCGCCCGCAGACTCCTTTTTCGGGGCTTTTCGATTGCTCCCCCGAGTTGCATCAACGACGGGAAGAGGGCATGAGGACGTCGAGGGGTAGACGACTAGTATTCGATTTTTTTTTCAACTTTTGAAGCCCTATCCAAGTAAGGGATTTTTTTTTTGTTTAATTGTTATTTTCCAAAAATACGCGGAGGGGTCGGGTTTTGTTGTTGAAATTTTTTGTTCTGGATTTTTATGGTTTTCCACTTCCGGAAAAAAGGCTTTCGCTTCACCTTAGGGGAAGGAAGTATTTTGAGGGTCTTATCCCAGCATTTTTCAGTTGAAATCTTTCTACGCAATATTGCCCACCTTGCCAAATTGTTAATAATTGTCCTAAGAACAATTTTTTGTTATTTTACTTTTTTATAATTAAATTTGTTTTTTATTAAGAACTAGGCTTTTAAGGCAAAAATTTTTTTCCCTTTTATTTTTTTCCAAAAATTTTTCCACTTATCTTAAATTTTTTATAGTATATCCCAACAGATCAACCACGGGGACTCAAAAACATTTTTCACTCTTAAAAAGCTTCTTTTACCAAAACGAGGTCTCTACGAGTGGTTCTCATTCTGCAATTTGAATTTTCCAAATTTTATTTTCCAAATTTCCAAATTTCAAATTTCGCGAAAAAAATTAGCTAACGAGTGACCCAACTCGATTTTTGGATCAGCGGCACAAAAAGCTTGGGTAAGACCCTCAAATACTTTCCTCACCTAAAGGGAAGCGAAAGCCTTTTTTCCCCCCAAGGACCCGACTACATAAAAAAGTTATCAGATAAAAGGTTACCCTTTATTCGGAAATGTTTGTTCTATAATATTATCAAATATAAAACCGTAAAACACACAAAAGAAATGCCATTATGAGACTTTCAAGAAATATGCATTAACTTAAACTCTTCGCCATTTAATATTTTGCGAGCAAACTTTTTACATGGAGAATGTCAATAGAAGCGGAATTTAATTAGCTTTCCATTGATATATTTCGTTTAGTGATAAATGAATTAGCAGCATGCATAAATTAGCATTAACTATATATAAAAAATCATGAAATCGGGTAATTTCCTACCTAATATATGTTTATCAGTATAAAAGGTATACTGTTATCTTCGGAAATGTTTGTTCTATACTATTATCAAATAAAAAACCATAAAACACAAAAAAAATGCCATTATGATACTTTCAAGAAATATGCATGAAGTTAATCTCTTCGCCATTTAATATTTTGCGAGAAAAAAAATTTACATGGAGAATATCAATAGAAGCGGAATTTCATTAGCTTTCCATTGATATATTTCCGTTTCTGATAAATTAATTAGAACCATGCATAAATTAGCGTTAACTAAATATATAGCATCATGAAACCGGGCAATTTTTTCCGATTGATGGTTATTTATTTAGTTAACGCTAATTTATGCATAGTTCTAATTCATTTATCAGAAAACAAAATATATCAAAGGAAAGCTAATGAAATTCCGCTTCTATTGATATTCTCCATGTAAAAAGTTTTCTCACAAAACATTAAATGGCGAAGAGTTTAAGTTCATGCATATTTCTTGAAAGTCTCATAATGGCATTTCTTTTGTGTGTTTTACGGTTTTTTATTTAATAATATTATAGAACAAACATTTCCGAAGATAACAGTATATCTTTTATACTGATAAACATATATTAGGTAGGAAATTACCCAATTTCATGATTTTTTATATTTAGTTAGTTCGCTAATTTATGCATGCTGCTAATTCATTTATCACTAAACGAAATACACACAAACCTCGTTTTCCCGGACTAATAGGGTGGAGCACTGGTCCGGGAACCGCAAAAGTCCGGGAATCACAACAATAAAAAAAAATAAAAAAAAAAGTCCGATGCCATTACCCACCCACAGACGTTTTCCTACTCTAGTATTTACTGTCCGGCAACCGCCAATATCAACTACCCCGCCGCGGACTTTTACGTCCCCTGAGCATGCTGCCACCTGGCGGGAGGCAGCAGAAAGTGTTCAATAGTCTCAAAGAGACGTTCCTCCACCAGGGGCAGTGGGGGTCAGGGTACTAACGGAGGCTGTGCAGGTGAACCGTGAGTGTCTTATGTCCAAATGTAAACAATACGACCGCTGAGCATGCTGTCACCTGGCGGGAGGCAGCAGAAAGTGTTCAATAGTCTCAGAGATGTTCCTGCACCAGGGGCAGTGGGAGTCAGGGGACTGACGGAGGCGGTGCAGGTGAACCGTAAATGTCGTGTGCCTAAATGTAAACAATACGACCGCTGAGCATGCTGCCACCTGGCGGGAGGCGCGGAGACTAACCGGGGGTGACAGGAGACGCTCGGACCGGCGGACAACTTTGTCAATTTACGAACAGGACCAGGCATTTCAACGTAAAAAAAAAAAAAAAAAAAAAAAAAAAAAAAAAAAAAAAAAAAAAAAAAAAAAATTGTCCGGGCGGGACTCGCATATCCCCGGACCTCGGATTTTGTCCGGCAAATTCGATATCCGGGAAATGGAGGTCCGGGAAATCGAGGTTTGTGTGTATATCAATGGAAAGCTAATTAAATTCCGCTTCTATTGATATTCTCCATGTCAAAAGTTTTCTCGCAAAATATTAAATGGCGAAGAGTTTAAGTTAATGCATATTAGGGTACGCCGTAGGTCCAATGAAAAGTAAAATATAGATTATTTCGAATTTGGCAGGGTGTTTTCTTATGTAAAATTGAATTTTAAGGGTGGTTTGTCCTATTCAACTTTTTGGTTTGAGCACTTCTTGCTATGCAAAAATGGACTTTTATATTTATATGCAAAACATAGCTTAAAGTGCGATTTTGCATAGTAAGAATTGCTCAAATGCAAAAATGGAATGAGATAAAATCGTCTTGGAATTCCATTTTACATAGGAAATTGGCATGGCAAAGTTGAGAAAAAGAATTTTTGTTATACGGCGTACCCTAACCAGGGTACCAAAATACAGGAGAACCTCATTTAACCGGCATTTAAAACAACGGCAGCCTCAAAACAACGGCACTAATTGACCCAGGCATTAATTAGGTATAATTATTTCAAAAACTGAGAAAATCGGCAGAAATTTAGTTGGGCAAGGCTGTGGTCTACACAGACTCCCTCTCCTCACTCCACCTCCTCCTCTCCCGCCATCCACGATCCTCTACGTCCCTCGTCCACACCATCCAGAGGGCCCTTCACCTTACCAACGAGGGGTGGGAGACCGCCTTCCAGTGGGTTCCCTCCCACGCTGGTATCCCAGGCAACGAGGTGGCTGATTCTGCTGCCAGGATGGCCTTAACAGATGTAAACACGACACCCTTCCCTCTGCCGCTCTCCACAGCCACACACCTCATCTCCCGGGTCTGCCGCTCCACCTGGAATAACACACTCGGCGATGCCCTCCGCACTACCTCCATGGGCCAATACCGCAGTGACTCTTCCCCCCAGCCGTGGATACGGGAAAAAGTCCCGAGTCCTGGATGTCACTCTCACCCGCCTCCGCCTGGGGCACACGACACTCACAGCTCACCTGCATCGCCTCCGTCTGTCCCCTGACCCCCACTGCCCTTGGTGCATGAATTTTCCGGAGACTATTGACCACTTTCTGCTGCAGTGTCTGGACTGTCTGCGCTTCCACTCACACCGTGTAGTGCTACATTCTCAACTCCTCGCCCTGAATGTCACCACCTTTGACCTGCCCACCCTGCTGGCGGCGGCTGGCGTTCCCCCCTCTTGGCAACACGCCGTCATCCGCCTCACCTGTGCCTTCCTGAGGAAGACAGGTCAACTACCGCGCCTGTGATAGCATCATAGGACATCACCAGGGCAGGTGTTCCCCAAGGGATCCTCGCAGCCCTAAAACAACAACAACAACAACCTCCAGAAACCACAGTATTTATTGGGATTTTGGGCGATTCCATAAGAGTAACTCTCAAAACAACGGCAAAATGAGTTATCCGGCATGCGCTCCCCCCCGAGGGTGCCGGATAAACGAGGTTCTCCTGTAGTTGGATTGGGTTACGATGGACAAGACCAGGGCGATGGTGCCCGACAGCTATGGGAAACTGCACCCAAGGTTGATCAGGGAGGAGCATGTGTCAGTGACAGAGGAGCCATCTGGAAGGTACCTTTGGCACTTTGTACCAGAGGACCCGGTGCCACCTGAGAAGCCTGCGTTCAAGGTGGCTCAGGCTCTCTATGACTGCTGGTGACATACAACTCCACCGACTCACTGATCGTACTGCAAGGTGACTCAACTAGGGCCAACACGGGGTGAAAGGGTGGTACTCACGCCCATTTGGAGAAGATGCTGGGACGCAAGCTCTTCTGGAGTATATGCGTGTTGCACACAAACGAGTTGCCCCTGCACCACCTTATCACCAGCATCGACGGGCCTACCTCATCTGACACTGGCTTCACGGGTCCAGTGTGCAGTCTGCTGGCCAGCGTGAATGAGATGCAGTACAACGCAGAGTTCAGAGGAGTGCCAGGCGGTGAAGATCTCACGGAGATACCGGAGTATATCCTGGTCAACATGTCCACTGACCAGCAGGTCTCCTACCAGCTGGTCCAGGCTGTGAAGCGGGGCGTTCTCCCGTCCGAGCTGCAGGAGATCAAGTGTGGCAAGGTGTCCCACTCCAGATGGCTCACCACAGCCCAGTCGCTCGTGTACATGTGGACCAGAAAGCATGGACTGACTGGCAAAGAACTGAACACCCTGGAAATCCTAGTCAAGTACTGCCTGCAGGTGTACTTCAAACTCTACTACGACATCAAGGTTCACCACAGATAGAGGACGGCCCCAAGCACATCCTCACGCAGCTCAAGTGATGAGGTCGCAGCCCAAGAAGTCCAAACAGCTGTGACCTTCTACGTGCCGACAGGAGCATGGTTCGTACTAGAAGTGTCCCCTACGCTAAAAGT
>JACEEZ010025305.1:0-52604 GCA_016584305.1 Chionoecetes opilio | reverse complement strand
CCCCCCAGCTTGCAGACACTGATCACTGGCCCTGGCCAGTGCACGAGCCGGCATCACCTTCACTGTTCGGGATCAGATCCAGGAGATCCGGGTAAAGCCGTACGAGGTTCCGGAGTTCTCTATCCACACTCAGAGCACCGAGAAGAGTCGTGAACAGGTGACAGAGCTGCAGCAGCAGTGGTGGGGCAGCAGGCCAGAGACGGGTTCAACCGGGCTCGGGCCCACCACCGGGAGACCATGCCCTGCTTCAGGTCTAAGAAGGACATGATGGACATGTTCTAGGCCAACGTAGAGGCTGTGACACTGTGATGTAGTGCCTGATGAACCAACTGATCAGAAAGAGCTTACCACGCTAGTCATTTGGAACTCATATTGGTGCAAGATGCAATAAACAGGACCAACCGGACACTGCGTACTCATTTAAGCATTATTCGATAAGGGTGCAATATAAAAGTGCAATTTTGCATAGTAAGAATTGCTCAAATGCAAAAATGGAAACAGATAAAATCGTCTTAGAATTCCATTTTACATAGGAAATTGGCATGCCAAAGTTGAGAATTTTTTTTTTTGTTATACGGCGTACCCTAATGTCATTTGCATATTTCTTGAAAGTCTCATAATGGCATTTCTTTTGTGTGTTTTACAGTTTTTTATTTGATATTATAGAACAAACATTTCCGAAGATAACAGTAAGTATATCTTTTATACTGATAAACATTATATTAGGTAGGTATACTTGTACGGGGAGCGGAGCGGTGATAACTAGATGGTGTGATGTCACGGGCGATTCATCAGGCCTTCTCTCACGGTGGCCTCGATATATCCCCCCCATAATTCGGATTCTTGCATTATTCAGATCACTCCTTGTCCCAATTAGTCCGGATATGAGAGGTTTTACTGTACTATATTTTTTTCTGAGCTTTACGTATATTTGTATCAGGGCCGGGCTGAGAAGCCGCCTGCCGTGACATCACCGAGCCGTGGTGCGTCGTCTGCTGGTCGTCAGTTGTGTTTTGAGAGCTCGGGGAATTTACAGATTTTGAATCATTTAAAAACGGGTGACTGGATGCAAAAAGTGACAACATATTGTTGATATACTCGATAATGGCTATATTTTGACTGCATTAAATCAGGAATGATGAAATGGTCTGGACGAGTACTGTAAAATTGAATTTGAGAATGGGCTCCATCTCCTAAATTTCCTCACAGCACGGATAGCAAGCAAGAAAACTAACAATATATTTGAGAAAAAAGATAGTGATTTTCTAGCACCCTTAAAAACCCTGCTAATGATTACATGATTAAATATTTGTTCTGCAGCTGAACTAAACTGGACCACCCTATTTTAGAAGGCTATTACTGTCTGCTATATGTCATCTGGCATTCAGTGGGCCTTTTGTTGCAATTTTTTCTGTCCTTAGCCCGTCACGTATGATGCATTAAAAAAAAAAGACTGGTTGAGGTCTTAAAACAGTGGTTCTTAACCTGGGGGGGGCGTGACCCCTTAGGGGGGACGTAAGTTATTACCCGGAGGGGACGCGAGCCCAGAGAGAAAAAGTAAGAGCTGTAGAGTATCTCATTAAATGTGGTCCCACTAAATCTGTTGAGTATGTGTATGTACAGTAAAAGCCTTGTAACTCGGCACGATAGGGGCTCTGACCCTTGCCGAGTTATTCAATGTGCCGAGTTATGCAATGTCCTCCTCTGATATGGGTTAAAAAAAAAAAAAAATAATAATAATAATAATAATAATAATACATTACTGTAAAAGCATAAAAACTACACTTACCAGTGAACGGGTAGCAGCAGGCATGTAATTCAAGGAGAGGGGAGCCTTGTTGTAACCTGTAGAAGATGTTAGGGGGTGTCGCATTTTAACACTGGTATCACTTTAATCACTTTATAATCACAACTCTGTACTGTATTGTATACAGTACTGTACCTGTACAACTTAATTTTATATCACTTGAGCACTTAATTACTGCAACACTATGCCCTGTCCATTAACTCTACCTTCGACTGCAAGTGCATGGGAGGACACAGGGGGGCGGCATGAGCCTCTAATCACAGGCGTCACTATAAGAATCCTGCCTGCGCCACCATGGGCGAGGGCCAACCATCACAGCCCTCGAGTGAGCCTCCAGGGCCTACCATCCCACCTCTGGAGCTCACCGCCTACACGCGCTATAGGCATAGGGGGGAAGAAAAAAAAAAAAAGAAAAAAAAAAAAAAGAAAAAAAAAAAATTGTCTTTGCCATGCCGAGTTATATCAAATTCCGAGTTATACAGTGCCGAGTTATAAGGCTTTTACTATATGTTGTATAGTGTTTATAGATAATTGTTTGCATGTATGGTGTTTATAGATAATTGTTTGCACAATTAGAATACTAAAAAAAAACTTTTTTAAGTTTTTTTCTTTTTGATTCAGGATTGTTTTGAAATATCTTGGTAGAAGTGAAGGAGGACAGGGCATAGAGGCAAGGACCAACTACTGAAGGAGGCGTGGTAATAAAAACGCTAAGACCCAATGTCCTAAAAACAAGACCCTCACACCAGGCATCACAGCATTCACTGATATCATCCAGTCCCAAAACAGAACATCTAAACCATTCCTCTAAGAGTCATTTCATTTCTACTAATACTATTTTTAAGCAAGCCAAAATGCACTTAGGAGGCCACGCCCCCTTGTACTTGATTGGCTCAACGCAACGTATCCAAAACTGTGAATGAGTTACAATAAATACACACTATCAAGTTATTTAATCATTGCAGTATTATTTAAAGATATATCTATACCGTATACAGGGAGGTCCCGAAGATACGAGCAGTTAGGTTCCACCTGGCATACTCGTAAAGCGAAATCTCGTATAACAAAACAAATAACTAATGGTAAAATATAGGTTTGGTTCCAGGACCCCATCAATTAAAAAAAATTAAAAAAAAAAAAAACAAAAAAAAAAAAACATGTTTTTCAAGCTAAAATAAACTACAGCAAACACAACAAACACACAGCGTCTATATTACCCACACTGTACTACCTATTCTGTAGAAAAAGCATTCTGAAAGAGAAAATAGCACACAAAACTGCACATTAATTAAACATAAAACATGCATAACAAGCAAAAAAGACGTTGTAATGTAGGGGACGCCGCGTGATACAAGAGAAGGTAGTGTAGCTGGTCCATAGGTTGGGGCCGCACACCTGCTAATTACCCCTAAAGGTCAGGCCGCGCCATATGCTTAATTACCCTTCAGGTCATGCCTTGCTAGGGGTGACCTGACTGCGGTCCCAAGGTTGGGGCAACACACCTACTAATTACCCCTAAATGTCAGGCCGCGCCATATGCTTAATTACCCTTCAGGTCAAGGCTTGCTCGGGGTGACCTCACTGGGGTCAACCAAATCCCCCTTTGTCCAGCCCTGGAGTGGTAGGGCGCGCATTTTGAACTTGATAATTTTACTCACCCCAGTTTGAATGTCTTATCATTGAAATTTCGATCTCGTATATTGAAAATAGACCCTAATTTACACATCTCGTATCATCGGATTTTCGTATACCGAATGCTCGTATAACGGGACCTCCCTGTATTATAATGTAGCTACTTGACAATATCAAACCTAAACATTATTGCGATATTTCAATTGTGGTTCCCCTGGTGTAGTGAGGTAAGCGACACACATATACAGGAGAACCTCGTTTATCCGGCACCCTCGGGGGGGAGCGCATGCCGGATAACTCATTTTGCCGTTGTTTTGAGAGTTACTCTTATGGAATCCCCCCAAATTTTTTTTTTTTTTTTTTTTTTTTTTTTTTTTTTCCCCATCACAAGGAACTGGCCAAGGGCACAACAAAAATGGGTAACACAAAGCCTGCTTAGTTGGCAGTCCCTATAAAGAAGACAGTCAGAGAATAAAATAAGAAAGTGGGGTGAGCCAATTTAGTTCGGGAGGTGTCTTGTTACTCTTCTTTTGAAAAGATGTAAGTCATAGGAAAGTGGAAAAATAGAAACAGGAAGAGAGTTCCAGAGTTTATCAGTGTGAAAAAAAAGAAAAAAAAAAAAAAAAAAAAAAAAAAAAAAAAAAAAAAAAAGCCTGGGTCGATTAGTGCCGTTGTTTTGAGGCTGCCGTTGTTTTAAATGCCGGTTAAACGAGGTTCTCCTTATACTGATAAACCAGTCTATATGATAGTCCATAGACCACTATATCTCTTTGTCGGTGCCCGCAGGCCCCTATGCAGCCCGCAATTTCAAAACATTGTCGTGTGAACAGTCCAGAGATATAGTGGTCTATGACACAACAAATCAAGTAGAGGGAGGGATGGTAATCCAGAGACTTTGGGACCAATGTCCTCATACGCATAAGTGATGATCAGCAACACTAGAGGATGACACCCAGTGAAATGGGAGGACATAGTATGTGAGAGAAAGGGGCGCCAGAAGAACGAGGGGGTTACAGCGTGCAAGGACAGGAATAAATGGAGACTCACCTGTCGCGGCCATCACCATAATTTTTCACTTGGGCGATACGAGATCAATAAACTAAACTAATTACAACTCTTCTTTTGTAAGTAACCAAACTGCGACCATTCTTGACTTTTCTTTTTTTTTTTTTTTAATTTAACCATATCTCCACTTATTTAGTGAATTTCCATTCCAGGAGGGCATCAGAGATAGATAGATAGATGGCCACTGCAGATAGTGTGCCAGTACCATTATAGAAGGTCCAGGAACCAGCAGGCACCAAGACATATTATCATTATTTTGTTTTACATTTACATTGCAGTGTACAGTGCAAGACAGGGAAGTTGGCGGGTGTCTTGCATCCGTCACGCTCCTTGACTAATTTAGTTTAATTCCCTTATGGCGCTTCCTATGGGGAATAATTGAAAAAAAAGGTGTCTGACAACTCACTCACGGCCTTGACTTCCTGCTTGCAGTTCAACTCATTAGTCATTAATGGTCAGTGACCAGGACATTTTACTTCCTAGCGTCACTCCCGGTTCAATTTACCAAAACGTCACCAAACCATTTTGGGAAAGTGTTTTTGCTCAGTTGGATATGGGGTCTGAGCCACAGTTGACTGCAGACCAGATCACCCGTATTCACACCTTATATAAGATCAGTTTAGTTAAAAAAAAAAATTGTGAGGGAGACTGTGTTAGCTCAACGAAGGGTTGAGCGGTGGCTTACTGTACAGTGTACTGTACAAGTACACTGATACAAGTCCCCAGCCCAGATCACAGGAGGAGGAGGAGCAGGAGAAGGACGAGCAGGAGGAGGAGAACAAGAGGAGGACAAGCAGGAGAAGGAGGAGCAGGAGGAGGAGGAACAAGAGAAGAAGGTGCAGGAGGAATAGGAGAAAGAAGGGGCAGGAGGAGGAGGAGCAGGAGAAGGACGAACAGGAGGAGTAGGAGCAGGAGAAGGAGGAGCAGGAGAAGGAGGAGCAGGAGAAGGAGGAGCAGGAGGAGCAGGAGCAGAAGGACGAGCAGGAGAAGGACGAGCAGGAGGAGGACGAGCAAGAGAAGGACGAGCAGGAGGATCAGGAGTAGAAGGACGAGCAGGAGAAGAAGGAGCAGGAGGAGCAGGAGGAGCAGGAGGAGAAGGACGAGCAGGAGGAGCAGCAGGAGAAGGACGAGCAGGAGGAGGAGGAGCAGGAGCAGGAGGAGCAGAAGGTGGTGGTGGTCACTGGTGGTGATAGAAGTGAAGAAAGTGCGGGAAACAGGAAGAGGTAGGAGTTAGGATGAGGAGCAAGAGAAGAAGAAGAAGAAGAAGAAGAAGGTGGTGGTGGTGGTGGTGGTGCGGGAAAGAAGGAAGGGAAGAGGTAGGAGTTAGCAGCAGCTTGGAGTTATGAAGAATAGAACCTACAAAGTTCCATTCTTCATAACTCCAAGCTGCTGCTAACTCCTACCTCTTCCTATCACTGCTGTCCTTATTTGGCTTTGTTCAATCAGGTGTTTTTTAAGACATCCTTAATATTGCCACCCTACCTGTTTTGCGTGCACCTTCATCTGTATATCAGACTCAGGGTCATGAAGCAGAAGGGAATCACAATGAAACTGAAGACCTTCACGCCGCCATCAATGGCAGGACCCAGCACCACCAAGGCCCCCAAGGCGGTCACCAAAGATGCTGCCCCGCCCTCCTCCGCCCCCGAGCTGCTGCTGCGGCCACGCGGCGCTGTGATAACCTTCCACAGCGACGTGGTGGACCCGCCCGCCACCCTCCTTATGGGCTCCGACAAGCATGAGAACGACCACCTCCTGGCGCAGGCGACGGAGCGCCTCGTGTTCTTTCATGTGGACGCCTTGCCCTCGGCCCACGTGTACCTCCAGCTGGAGCCCGGCCAGGCCCTGCGCGACGTGCCCCGCATCCTTCTGAACGACGCGGCACAGCTGTGCAAGGCCAACAGTGCCAAGGGCAACAAGCTGGCCAACGTGGTGGTGGTGTACACGCTGGGATCGAACCTGAGCAAGACCCGCCACATGAAGGCCGGCGAGGTGGGCTTCGTCTGCGCCAAGGAGGTGCGCAAGATCCTCGTCAACCGGCGGGACGACAGGGTCATGGACCGCCTCAATAACACCAAGAGGAAGGTCCTCTCATGCAAGTCGGAGCAGGAGAAGCAGCAGCAGGCCAAGGAGAGCAGCAGCAGAAGACCGAGGATAAGTTGAAGAAAAAAAAAGCAGAAGCAGGAGCAGCAAGGATAGGAGCAGCAGGACGAGGCTGCTGCCCCGAAGAGTCTCTTGACCCCGCATGGGGCAATCAAGGGTGCAGCAGCATCCCGCCGCCACTGTCACCGCTGGCAAGCTGCGACGTAGGCGGCGGGAGCGGCGCGAGGAGGATAGCTCAGACTTAGAGTGTGATGAAGAGAAGGAAAACAAGGAGGAGACAGCAGTGCCGGAGACAGAGACAACGTGCGGCTTCCCGGTGAGCGCAGAGAAGAGAAGCGTGCTGCAGGGCTGCCGCGCCACGGTGGAGCGACGCTTTGGACGTGCGCGTGCACTCCCACGCAAGGGCGAGGCCGAGGAATTCGGCACCATCACGGGGGCACCCGAGGACGTGACTTACGCCCTTGCCGAGCTCAAGAAGCTGCTGTTTCCTGAGAAGCAGAAGGCAGCGGCCGTGCCTCAGGACAACAAGGGCAGCAAGGGCGGCAAGGGCGGCAAGGGCAGAGAGGCCAAGGGAGCCAGCACCAAGGGCTCCTCCAAACAGAAGAGAAAGGAGTGAAGACCCAGGCCCGCGACGCCGAACTCCCATCAGGAGTGAGCAGATTCTAACATCTGCCGAATGACACCGCTAAGTGGCAAAAATAAAAATAAAATGAAATAAAAAAATAAAAATAAAAAAAAATAAAAAAATAAAAATAAAATAAAATAAAATAAAAATAAAATACAATAAAAAAAAAATTAAAAAAAAAAAAAAAAATACTATAAAAAAATAAAAATAAAATACAATAAAAAAATAAAAATAAAATACAATAAAAAAATTAAAATTAAATCTGGAAAAAAAGAATAAAAAAAAGAATGAGAGAGGGAGTGGCAGTGCCTGGCAGTGAAGAGGCAGCCTCACGTCATTACTACTACAGGACAACATTGTTTACAGTTTCATGAGTTGTGTTTGTATTCTTGACTGTGTTTGCGTGGCGAACCTGGTGATGCGTGTGGTGACCCAGCGCGTCACGGCGATGGCTGTGTTCTGCATCACTACCTGGTGTTCTAAACCTACAAGTTATAGATGTGTGTTCTGTGCCAGCCAGAATGTGAGGCAAGCAACTTTGAAGTGTTCATTATTATATATGTCAGTATCTTTTTTGTCACTATAATATAAATAAACCCAACCCATCCATTATTCTTTCCCTTCCTGCCTGGCTCCCTCAACACACTCCCACAGCGTCCCTTCTCTGCCAGTGTTCCTTCCTCCCACCTTTATCCACTATCACCTGTTTCCTTATTCTCACCACAACGTTACCACACTGCTCCTATTTCTTCTTCATCACCTTCTATATTTCTCCTTGACTTTTTTGGTTTTTTCCTTCCACTTCAATTCCGTTTTCATGTAATAATAATAATAATAATAATAATAATAATAATAATAATAATAATAATAACATAACAATAACAATAACAATAACAATATAATAATAAAATAATAATAACAATAACAATAATAATAATAATAATAATAATAATAAAAATAATAAATAATAATAATAATAGTAAATAATAGTAATAATAGTAAAAATAATATAATAAAAATAATACTAATACTACTAATACTAATAATAATAAATAATGATAATAATAATACTAATACTAATAATAATACTAATAAATACTAATACTACTGGAGAACCTGGTTTATCCGGCACCCTCGGGGGGGAGCGCATGCCGGATAACTCATTTTGCCGTTGTTTTAAGGTTACTCCTTATGGAATCGCCCAAAATCCTTTTTTTTTTTTTTTTTTTTTTTTCATCGCAAGGAACCAGCCAAGGGCACAACAAAAATGGGTAACACAAAGTCCGCTTAGTTGGCAGTCCCTATAAAGAAGACAGTCAGAGAATAAAATAAAAAAGAGGGGTGAGCCAATTTAGTTCGAGAGGTGTCTTGTTACTCTTCTTTTGAAAAGATTTAAGTCATAGGAAAGTGGAAAAATAGAAACAGGAAGAGAGTTCCAGAGTTTATCAGTGAAAAAAAAAAAAAAAAAAAAAAAAAAAAAAAAAAAAAAAAAAAAAAAGCCTGGGTCGATTAGTGCCGTTGTTTTGAGGCTGCCGTTGTTTTGAATGCCGGTTAAATGAGGTTCTCCTGTAATACCAAGAAAACAGCATTTGAAGTTAGGATTCCTGACAAACATGGATTCTTTACCTCACTCCCAGGAGGGTGGTTGATGCTCCAATCGCATTAACTGAAAAGATCGTGACATAGAAAAAATGCTTCACGCTCATTAGCCCGACACCTCTCTCGGTCGCTTACACCACTTCACCACGGAGATTGCCAATGCGTGAAATATCGCAGGAAATTCCAAAGTTATGTGTGGGTGTTTTGACTTTATGGATATTTCCCTTAGAATTCAGGCAATCTGGCTTTACCTTGGCTATGTAGAGACCTTGAGCTATACGATGCAACCACCAACGCAGTTTCCAAAGTTGTGTCGTTTACCTCACTACAGCAGGGGAGCCACAATTAATCATACATGTTTCCCGTCAAAGTCAAACCCAGTGGGTAGATTGAAAATACTGCAAATGGAATTTGCTTCTATTTTCAGTATTTCCCATATTATTAATTCATGAATGTATAGCCAACGGTTATCATCCATGTAGTGGAATGCAGTTCTAAGTTTGGTCTATAGCTTATGTGCTTCTCTTGTAATCTTGTTTAAGGCATCTAAGTGGATAGGTTCTTTTGTACAATATTTTATTTTCCTCATATGCTTTGTTTATCGGCTCAGTTCCCTTTATGTCATTCGAACATGGTTTATTGTTACCTCTACTCATTTTCAGAGCATTGCACTTGTTGGTGTGAAATTCCATTTTCCACTTTTGGCTCCAGTTGTAGATTTTGTTAATGTCCAGCAATCTTTTACAGTCCTCTTCCACCCCCACTCTCCTCCTTACTTTTGCATCACCAGCAAGTAGACAGGCACAGCACAGCTATCTACTCCTTCCATCATATAATTTATGTTTATGAAGAAAATTACAGGAGCCAACACCGATCCCTGTAGTACTCCACTATAGTCTATTCACTTAAGCTGGATTCTTGGGAGCTGCTCGATGCCTACCTGAGTATGTAAGGACGTCGCTGATTGGCTGATGCACACGGGCTGGGTGGTGATGGTGGTGGTATTTTGGTAGCCTCAGCCAATCAGCGACGTCCTTACATACTCAGGTAGGCATCGAGCAGCTCCCAAGAATCCAGCTTAAGTGAATAGACTATAGTACCTTCACTCCTTCCTGACATTTGATACAAACCTAAATATTAGTCCTCATCTGTCTATCTTTCAAAAAATACAATTATAGCCCAGTAGCCACTTTAGGTCCACCCTCATGTGACGTCACGAACTTGGCCAACAGTGATTGGCTCATCTTTAATTCAACTTTGAATAGAAAAGTCGCTTTTTTGTGGTTTCCCCAGAAAAAAACACTTATAATGGACGAGAACTGCGTGGTCGCTACTCACTACCGCAGTTACCACTTACATTTTCTACATTATTTTGTCAGTATATTTCAGCATATTGTGCAGTATGAATCCACGCGTAACCTTTAAACCTTGTTTACATATTGAAGATATTAACTATATAGTTGTCTAATAGCGCATACAGACACACACTCCCCGTCCTGAGGACCCCCCCACCCTTTAGGAGGTTAGGATAAGGTTCGGTTAGGTTAATAATCTCGTCATAAGAACATAAGAACATAAGAAACAAGAGGTCGTGAGACCTACACGTGGTAGTTCATGTTAATTAACACTACCTACATCCACCTTTCATCCCCATCCATGAAATTGTCCACCCTCCTTTTAAAACTCCTGATTGACTCCGCACTAACTACCTGGTGACTGAGTTCATTCCAATCATTTACCACACTATTTGTGAACCAGTTTCTCCCTATTTTATTTTTAAATTTATGTTTTACCAGTTTGAATCCGCTTCTTCTTGTTCTACCCTGATTACTAGCCGTAAGAACTTTTCCTACATCGCCTTAATAGTATCCCTTTAACCACTTAAAAACTTTTACCAGATCGCCCTTTACTCTACACCTCTCAAGTGAGTGTAAATTTATTAGCTTCAATCTCCTCTCATGACCAGAGCTGGGCAGTATTTAAATACATTTGTATTTAAATATGTTTTTAAATACATTTGTGTATTTAGAAATGTATTTATAAATACATTGTATTTAAATACATTTAATATAAAAAAAAAAATACTTTTTTAAGTTAATTTGGCCATAAACCCAGCCAACGATCAAGCAACCCTGATGTTACAGTGAACCAGTGTTTCAACTTTCAAGGAAATTTCCTTATTTTAAGGAAATTTAGGCCTGAGAAGGAAACTTCTAAGGAAACGCAAAATCTAAGAAAATCCTAAGGAAATCCAGTTCTTTTTCAGACATTTCTAGAGATATGTAGATTAAGTTAAATAACCAGGTGAGCTGAAAATACAAATTTTATTTGCCTTTGACAAAATGACCAAAGAACAAATTTTCGGTGCTAATTTCTTATCATATTCATATCTATAGCATCTACCACAGCAAGGATAATGGGGAATCGGGAGGAGGGAGGTGGAGCAAAGGGTGGTGCATGGGTGGTGGGTGGCGACGGCCTGGCGGGAGCCGCGGGACGGGGGTAGAGCTCTCACGACAAGTTCAATTCCTGTTCTGCTGTCTGATAAACACCGTTAGCGTGTCTGGGATTCTGTTCTCATCAGTCGAGTATTCGGTGCTTCCTCCAGCAATTTCTATACTGTGTTTAGCTCCAAGAATTTCATAGTGTTGAAAGTGTGTGCAAACTTTTATGATAATAATGCAACTCGAACATTATGTCACGGAGTGGATTCCATAGTGTCGTAGATGTTTATAAAATTCTCAAAGGAATGCATACTTATATTGCCAATAGAAGAAAGTTTGGAAATTTAGGTTTCATAATTTTGTGCCTCTGGAGATTTTAGAATGAAATAAGTGAATACTTTCGAAACTTGATGATTTAATTAATGGCATTAAAATTTGTGTGTATTTAAAATGTATTTACAAATGTATTTAAATACATTTAATGTATTTAGTATTTAGATACATTCGTAAAATGTATTTAAATACATTTCTCCCATGTATTTAGTATTTAGTATTTAAATACATTCAATGTATTTAGTGCCCAGCTCTGCTCATAACTAAAGTTACGCATCCCCTGTATCATTTTACTCGTCCTTCTCTGCACTGATTCTAACAATGCTATGATCCATTAGGGTGCCAATAAAAAACGAAAGTTAGATTTTTTGAACAGCCCTTAGTGGAATACTGTGGGGTGGTGAGAAAACAACGCGTGTAAAATTTGAGCGCAATCGAAGTATATTTAAAGGTGGCGCAAGTCGATTTATTGTTCCCCCTATAGACTCCGATAGGGACTACAAGGAAGGACATCGTCTCTGGGGTGTTTGTTGGCAATATTGAAGCCTTTTGAGACCTCCCCTTCCTCCAGCTGGGCTGCTGGTCCCCCTCGCTCTTCAAAGCGAGTATTAGCCCCTCTAGGGGCGGGGGGTATCATGGTTGCCCAAGCCACTCATTGTCTTCCGCTTGGCCGGGGAAGGGAAGCCTTCGATGTTCCTGGCTGTTGTCGACGGTGCCTCTGGACGACCTGCAAGAGGAATTGGCGCTGATCCTCGTTCTTCGTCAGGCTGAGGTTGAAGGACTGGAACAGCGCCACCCCTCGCTCCGCCGTGTCGTTGGTGATGTGTAGGCTTGCGACGCTGCGACGAACCCCGTGTCACTCGGCCACTCCTCCGACTCCTTCGAGAGGAACGCCCTCTCCATTCCGACGGCGTCGAGGAGGGCGCCAGACGCCTGGTTTCCGAACGACACTAGCGTGGACGAGGCGAGGTGAGCGTCGGAGACGGTGATGCGCTTCGGCGGTTCCTCGGATCCTTTTTCCCGCTGCATCGCTTCCGCCAGCGCCTTCTTCTTGGCGGTTGGCAAGCGGTGGTCGAAGAGAGCCATGGCGACCAGTGGCTCGCTCAGGTACCAGAAGTGCCGGGAGAAGGTCTTCACACACGCCTTGCCGATCTCAGCGTCGTGGAAGTTGCGGAGGTCGGCGGCCAGTTTCAAGTCATTCTCCGGCGCGAAGGCGGCCACGGGCGCCTCGAACCAGCGGGTCACGTAGACCTCAGCGACGAAGAAGGTGAACCGGCGGAGGCTGGACAGCTCGCGCGGCGAGCAGAGTTCCCCCAGTTGGGCGGCGAACAGCGTAATCTTCGCCGCGTAGATGGCACGCGCCATTCAGCGTGCGCGGTGCATGGCGCCCAGTCGCCGGAACTTCACCTTCGGGACGTCGCCCTCGCCACCCAGCAGGACGATAAAGAGCTCCAGCATCTCCTTGTAGTCGTCCCGCGGGTGGCTGGTGTTGAACAGCGCGGCCCACTCCTGCAGAAGCGTGTCCCGCTTGTTCAGGAGGGTGGGCGGCAGCTCGTCGGGCGTTGGCGGCTCCGGCTGGCTCTGGTCGATGAAAGCCCACCGTTCCTTGAATCGGTTGAAGACGCCGATGTCAGGACCCGACGACGGCCCCATGCAGATAGAGAACGCCTTCTCCAGCACCAGCTCGTGTACATGGTGCCGGCAGGCGAGGCTTAACAGACGCCGACCAAGCTTCTGCTCCAGCAGGGTGCAGGCACCGGCGAGGGCTCCAGTGTTGGCGGCGGTCGTATCGAACGACATAGCCACCACACGCTCTGCAAGCCCCCAGTCGTCGAGCGCTTCAGCCACGGCGCTCGCCATCGCCTCTCCAGTCCCACTTGCCAGCTTGGGAACGCCGATGAGCTTCTGGACGCCGTCGCCGGAGACGAGGATAGCCAGCCGATCCACCCGCGTACCATCGCAATCCGGCAGGATCTTCCCGTCCCAGTGAACGGTAAGAGGCGTGTCAGGGACGAAGGTTGTCTTGACTTCTGCAGCCAGCTGGGACCGGTAGCCGGCATGAGCCTGCCGGATGCTCTCGGCATTCAGGATCAGCTCCTGAAGATTGTGGCCGAGGCTACTGGCGGTTGCCGCGACGATGCGGAGCGCTTTGCGGTCGCTCACGCCGGTCCAGTCGAGGGCGCTCGCTAACTCGTGGGAGAGCACGACCTGTGACCCCTGCGCTCGTCGCTTCGGAGGGCTTGCACTGGTCAGCTCAGCGGTAGCAGCCGCCCCGCCGCGTACCGGACTGGACTCAACCGAGGAGGAGGATGAAGAGGAGGAGGACGCGAGCACCGCGCGTTCGTCCAGCTGCGACGTCGAGGCTTCTCGTGATCGCTTCTCTGCCGCCACTGTCATCTCCCGGCGCTGAACTCGGCGCTCCAGCACCCTGTCAGCTCCCTGCATGATCCCTCGGCGAACCTTCTCGCGTTGCGCCGCTAGGAACTCGCGATCAGCCGGGATCGTCATCAGGGTCATCGCGTCGGCGTGGGCGACGTCGAAGAGGTCGCAGAGGGCCTCTTGAAACTCTTCCTCCTTCGTCTTGTTCGTCGCTCTTCCTTGCTCTTCAACGAGCGCCTTCCAGTCCTTGAACAAGACTCCACCTTGCGAACGGACCTTTTTTGCCGTCATCGTTGGGATCTTCGCGGTCTCCCAGAACCTTAGCACCTCTTGGACAGTGGCCGGCGGCGCTGGTGGGGACGGTTTTCTTTTCCACGTTGTGGAAGTAGAAAGCCCGCTTAGCACGTCACCACGAGAGGGGAGTTTGGCTCCGAGGATGGGGTCGGGGTTTTGCCGGTCCCACCAGCCAAACAGTCGTAGCTGCGCGTGAATGAGCCATTCTGAAAAAGAAATGGGTGATTTAGAACCCTAGCCTTTCAGACTTCGGTACAGGTATCTGGTATAATCACATAGTACACATAGTACAGGTTTCAATTCACTTGTGCCACCTCTAAATATAAACCGATTCGCTTCAAATTTTGCATTAGAGGTTTTCTCATTACTGCACAGTATCCCACCAAGGGCCGTTCAAAAATATCAAGTTTTAAATTTTCCCATATGCGCTATTGGCACCCTAATATCCATCCTGGGTACATGTTTACACTAGGACCCGAATTCTCTACACAATTGGGAGTGTGGTTTCTGTTCACCTTATTGGATTCTAAGAAACAATCTCTATATGAGTTTCAATCTCAAATCAGTACTTTCGGATATAGGATGTTTCTAATAGGAAGGAGTGTATAAGGAAGTGAGATATGAAAATTGAACTAACCTAACCTAACCTAGGGCTAATCCCACACTTTATCTTTCAAACTAAAGCCAAATCTGCATTTAAAAAGTGTTCGCGGCAAAGGAAAAACCGAGGCGATGCAGGTCATCTATCATCTGCAGGGACTATCTGGAGAGTCTGTGTCATTTTGTGTCTTCATGTGTCATTTTATGGCTAATAAATGAAAAATTACAAAAATACCAACCGAGTGGCGACCTACACTAAGATCGCCACCTGAGTGTCCTCCCGCCGTTGTCGTCGCCCCCCCAAAAAAACCAGTAGTGAAATTTGAAACCGTATACGTATACAGTACTTGCAGATACAAAGCATAAAACAACCCTGAAACAGGGTAGATTAAGTCAAGATTCGTCTTATCGCCCCTGCCATATCTCGCTTACTACCTTATGAAGGACTAATATTTTGTCATACACGTCTTCTACTAACCTTCAAACCTCTTGGCAAACTGTTACTTTAGTCAAAATCATGGACAAAAATGATCTAATAAGAATAAATAAGGTGCAACTCCGCCGTCGCCATCAGCACAGTCAGACCACGGCCAAGCCCTCCCTCACGGACAGCAGCCAGTCTAGGTTAGGTTAAGGTTAAGGGGAGAGTCCGCCGTGAATAAAAAATTGCATCTACGGTCATGAATAATTTATATGTTGTGTATATTAGTACCCTTGTTATCACATGAAAATTTCAAGCTGATCAGATGAAAGGAAAAATTTGAAAAATTTAAGGAAAATAATTTTTTCGGTTTTTGATGAAATTTTGAATTGCTTCTCCTCAGCCATTTTTGACCGATTTCTTTGTGACATGCGCATCTGATAATTCATTGTTTTCTAGACATTTTGTTCTGTTGTTTTTTGAAAGATTGGTTTTCGAAAAAAACCCCCACCAAGCCCAGCTTAACATCGTTTTGAAAAAATATATTATTTTTTTGGGGATAATTTTCCCATATTCAAACTTAAGCCTTTAAAAAAATGAAAAAATATGAAATCAGATTTTTCTACGATATTTTGATTTTGTGTACCTAAATTTTCTTGAAATCGTGCCAAAATAAAAGCAGAGATGACTTTTTATGTGTCATTTTATACTTTGTTTTGAGAAAACCGCGTTGGAAGTTTTACTAAAGTTTCTTTCTCGCGCTCCAGGTGAAGTTACTATACTGTCCAATGCCTACTTGCATGATGATTTATGGTAATCAGTAATCACTATCAATGCCTGCATAAAGGATCTGCACCTTGTCCCCCCCCCTTATCAAAGGTTATTAATTAATCGCTCAAAGGCGAGGGTGTCAGGGCGCGCCCGCCCCTCATTGTTGCAAGGTTTCGATCATATTCACCAAGGTGCATAGGCTTTTCGGTTGGAATTCCCTTTGTCTGTCTTCCTCTTCTGTTTATTGTTCTTCTTCGGTGTAATTCTTCTCTTTTCTAGTCCTTTTTTGGGGGGATGTATACATTGGTTCCAAAAATTTTTGTTAACAGGTTGCACTTTTCATTATCCAAAATTGTGTTCAGAATTGTTACCCTGGGTTACAAACTTCACCTGAGGATTGCTGTTTTTTTGTTTTTTTTTTAAAGCTTAGTTTTTGATATATGGGAAAATATCCAAAAAAAATCCTTTTTTTTTTTTTGTTTTTTGACAAGCTTTGAAAGTTTAAATGCCCTCCTATGGGCATGTAAAATTCATGTCCTGCTGAAAAAAATTCACCATTCGAAAGCCAGGATAGGGTTTTGCCATCTATATAATAAAGCGAAAGTGTGTCTGTCTGTCTGTGTGTGTATGTGGTATAGGTTTCCGCCCCCCGTGGCGCAAACGCCTCATATGGCGACACTTTTGGAATCAGGTGACCCAGGGGGAAGTCATAAGCCCATTTATGAGATGATCCTATCACTTTTTTTTTTCTTTTTTTTAGCCGCACTTTAGCGAGAATTGTGAAAACAAAAGGGGGTGCGAGGAATTGAGGAAGCCTTGATGTAGGGTGATGGGTAATGGGTGAGTGAATGGGTGGGGTGAATGGGTAATGGGTGTGGTGTGGATGGGTGAGTGAATTGGTGGGGGTGATGGGGTTGGGGGTGATGGGTGATGGGTGAGGGAATAGGTGGGGGGTAATGGGTGATGAATTGGGGGGTGTGTGGTGATGTGTAATGGCGAGTGGATGGTGGGGGGTGATGGGTAATGGGTGGAGTGAATGGTGGGGGGTGATGGGTAATGGGTGAGGGAATGGGTGGGGGGTGATGGGTCAATGGGTGGGTGAATGGGTGGGGGAATACTACATTTCTACATCCATGATTGTCAGAGAAAGTTTAGAAGGGGCTATCTTGGAGAGTCCATGTTTTGTGGGCCGAAGGCCCACCAAACACAGGTAGTGGGCCAAAGCCCACCAGATAGCCCTCCGCAGGAGCTAGCCAAAAAGTCGCCGCGGCTGGCGGCTTGCGGCTAGTAGACCCATATAACTCAAATTTACTTATATTAACATTTTTTTTTTCATATTTTTCACGGGCGGACTCTCCCCTTAAGGCAACAGGGTTACAATTAATGGTTCTAAATCTGATGGTGACTGGTGACAGAGGAGTTCCAAGGGTCTGTTTGGTCCTTACTATTTTTGATTGTACATCACGACTTTGGATAGTGGGATTAGCAGTGATATCAGCAAGTTTTTGGCTGATGATACTAAAGTAGGTAGGATTTTGGATCGCAGTGTGATGTAAACTATTGCAGGGAGACTTGGATAACTTATCTGTGGCAGTCAGACGGCATGGAATTTAATATTGATAGGTGGCAGGCGTTACTAATGTTTGTAGAAAAACTGGTAATAGATACACCAGTAAGCAATGGTATCGCTAAAAGATCAGAAGTGAAAAGATCTTGATTGAGGTTAGCCCAGACCTCTGACCTTAGGCAACAATGTATTGAGGTCCAAGAAATAGAGCTAATAGAGTTTAGGATTCAATTTACCAAAGTGTTAAAAGTAGAAGGTAATGAAGTTATTTCTAACTTTATCTGGTAGACTCTGTCAGGCCCTCACCTATACTATGTGGGTTCAGTTTTGGGTCCTCCATATTACAGAGTGATAAGCCTTGTTAGAAACATGTGGCATAGAAGGATTACCAAACTGATACAAGGATGCGTAACTTCAGTTAGATAAAATTGAAGGTATTAAAATATCACTCACTCGAGAGACGCAGAGTAAGGGCGAATCTGATAGAAAGTTTTTAGTGGATAAAGGGATACAATAAAGGAGAGGTTAGGAAAATTCTTACAGCTTTTAACCAGGGTAGAACAAGAAGTACGGATTCAAGTTGGAAAAGCGTAAAGAATTAAAGGAATAGGGAAAAACTGGGGGTCCACAAATAAGTTGGTTTAATGGAATGGAAATGGTCTCCATTAGACAGTAGTTAGTGCGGAGTCATTAGGGAGCCTTACGAGAGGGGTTGAATAGGTTCATGATGGGATGAAAGGTTGATGTAGGTAGTGTTAGGTGACAGGAAACTACCACGTGTAAGGCCTCGCAGCCCTCTTGTAGCTTCCTTTATTTTCTTATTAAAGATTATTTTTCTTAAAGGTTAGGAATTAGTTTAGTTTAAAATAAAAGCTAAACTAAACCTACAACCTAACCTAAACCATAAACCTAACCTTAACCTACCTAGACTGGACTGGCTGCTTGTCCCGTGAGGAGGCTTGGCCCGCGTCTGACTGTGCTGATGCGACGGCGGAGTTGCACGCTTATTTATTCTTATAGATCATTCCTTTTCCATGATTTTGACTACAGTAACAGACTTAGCCAAGAGGTTTGAAGGTTAGTAGAAGAACGTGGATGACAAAATATTATCCTTCATAAGGTAGTAGCGAGAGTATGCATGGTCTATAAAACTAATCTTACTGTAGTTATATCGCATGAAATAATCTGCTGGTGTATCATCTTCAGTGTCACCTAAAAATCAGTAGAATGCTAGTAGTTAGTAATATATTGTCGCCTGGCGACATTAGAGCAGTGGCGAATATAGTGTTTTGTCTGCGGTAACCTGCATAGTCTAGGTGAGGTCTGACTAGAGCAAGTAAAGCTTTAAGATTTTAGAATAACTTCACACTTCTACTTTTAACACTCCGGCAAGTGAGTCCCTAAGACCCTATTAGCTCGATTTCTAGCCTCAATACATTGTTTACCTAGGAACGGAGGTCTGAGCTTACCCTCACTCCCAGAGTCTCTTCTTTCTCACCTTCTGATCTTTTCAGCGATACATTGCGTTTAGTGTACTTACCTAGCATTACCAGGATTTTTTTCTACCAACGTCGTGGGGTCTAGTTAGGGTAGCATTAACTCAATGTTCCCCGCTAACCTAACTCCAATAACGTCATTAAGCCAAGGCATTATAGGTAATCTGTACACATGGAATAATGTAAAATGTCGTCAACACTCACTCCGCGTCCTCAAAATAACAATCCTGCGGGCGGTGCCAGACAGTAAGACTGCAGTGGCCTTTAGGACGTACAAAAAGGCCTTTTCTTGACAGGCTTTCCTTTATTTATTATTTTTGGCTCAGTAGTACAATGTGCAGTAGAAATGGAACGCAAAAACCCCGTTTTGTTTACAAACAAACAAGCTGGCAAATGGGGAGGGACCACAGAGTTATACACTAGAGAACATAAGAACATAAGAAAATAAGGAAGCTACAAGAGGCCGCGAGTCTACACGTGGTAGTTCCTGTCCCTAACACTACCTACATCCCCTTTTCATCCCCATCCATGAATCTATCCACTCCCCCTTTAAAAGCTCCCTAATGACTTCGCACTAACTACCTGTCTACTGAGACCATTCACTCATTCACCACCCTATTTGTGAACCATTTTTTTCCCTATTTCCTTTCTAAATCTACGCTTTCCAGCTTGAATCCGTTACTTTCGTTGTTTAACCCTGGTTAAAAGCCGTAAGACTTTTCCTACCTCTCCTTTATTGTATCCCTTTAAATCCACATTAAAAACTTCTATCAGATCGCCCCTTACTCTCGTCTCTCGAGTGAGTGTAATTTTAATACTTCAATCTCCTCTCATAACTAAAGTTACGCATCCCTTGGTATAATTTTGGTCACCTTCTCTGCACTTTTCTAACAACACTATATCCTCCTGTAATATGGAGACCACAAAACTGAACTGCATAGTCTAGGTGATGCCTGACTAGAGCCAGATACACCTTTAGAATAACTTCCGCACTTCTACTTTTTAACACTTCTGGTACTGAATCCTATACTCTATTAGCTCTAAAAAAGAGGCCTCTTCCATTTGCGACATTCAAGACCAGTTCACAGGAACCAAGAGTTTCGGCGTGTCATTTGCGCATAGCGAAAAACCTGGGTCCGAGGCACAGCGCGTACCCAGCTAACCACCACCGGCGTGCCCTACTTAGCTTAAAGCGGCGAATCGGCGGCCACACCAGCGGCAACTTTGCCCCCCGATGCCCTCCTCGTGCCGCTGGTGTATTTTCAGATAGGAAACTTTATTATCTGTATCAATGTACAGAATTTGAAAAATGTATTCCTTTTAATTGTATAAACTTACACACAAAACGTAAAGTTAGGTCAAAGCCTTCGTCAAAAGACTGCAAATGTGTTTACTCACTGTCATCTTATATACGGATCTTCCATACTTCTGTTTAATACAAAGATTTCTCTTTGTGAAATATTTGGAATACAACACTGATTATGTACCAATACACTAATGATCATGATAATATATTATAAGTCTTAAAATGACGGTTTCTTTTGAAGCATTTTTCATATTGCGACGCTGCATTTTCTTCCGCATTTTACCAAGTACCAACATTTACTTGGTATTACGTAATACGGCTGATAACTTTTCAGCTCAAAGGTAATTATTTGACAAACTGATAAAGAATAATAATAATATTTGTGCGCAAATGTGATTTGGGTTGGTTAGACATACTACAGAGAAGATAAACTGAGACGAGTAATCAATATCCATCATCATTATCATATGCCGGTGCAGTGTGCAGAGCAACATATCGGATTATACGGTAGTAATAATTTTTCCTCTCTTAATTGATTATAATAAGTAGTATAGTTTTAAAGGAAGAGTGCAATATAGAAAAGTGTGTAGATGGACATAGTATTGCGCATCATAGTTGTCCAGTTGTTCGTAAACAGTTTTGTTTTGAATAGCCCGGGCCCGCGGCTCCCTGATAAATATCAACCTGTGTAGCATCATAGGACATCACCAGGGCTCATAGTGTTCCCCAAGATCCTCGATCCTTAAAACAACAGCAGCAGCATCATAATGCCGCGGCTAGCCAGCGGCTAGCCAGCCAACTGTAACCGGCTGTGATTTATCCTTCTGTCCTTCACACCGTCCAGTCCCTTAGGCCGTAAGTTCTTTTTAGGTCCGTGGCAACCTGTGGCAAACTACGGCATATTCTTAATTGTATACGACCTAAATAACCCAACCTTAATCAATCACACGGCTGATCACACTGGGGTGTCAGTCCAGTTTCGTCCACAGGTTAGTTTCGGTACACCAAACGTTTGTTTTGGTAGTCCTATATGAAAACCATATTCGTTTCCGTACACTCAGCTTTGAACTTGACTACTAGACAAAACGACACCGGGTATGTACGAAAAAATCTAAAAATTGTGTCGAAGCAACTAACAAAAACCTGGTTACGTCACAACTTGTGTACGACTCCTCTGTAACCACCACACTTCATCAAGATATCACTTTTACCTACAGATTGTTTCGATAAATTAGACCTTTATGAATGAATTGTGTGTTGTAATGAAAGGCTGTGTGGTGTGATATGTGACTGGAGTGTGACCTGTAGATGTGTTAAACCAGTGATGTGTGTGTGATTCTCTTGTGGGTATCATTCTAGTGTTTTGCCCAACTCCCCTCTTCCCTCTAAACAATCTTGGGACCGGGGGAATGCGTATCTTTGGCTTGGGGTCAAAACTGCGTGTCCACAAACACATAAGTTTTTGAGTTAGGGGTGTTGGAAATTCCTAGATCTAGGGAACATTCTTGGATTTCTTCTGATTCCCAGAGATGTGTGAACCGGAACGATCCTCACATCTTATGATGACCGGAGGTATCGAGAATCCCCCCCACCCCCCCCGCTAGGAGGTAGTTTTTATTTGTTTGGTTAGGTTAGTTTGGTTAGTTATTTGGGTAGGTTAGGTTAGTTTGGTTTAGTTTAGGTTAGATTTGTTTGTTAGTTTAGCATTAGATTTGGTGTAGGTTTAGGTTGGTTAGATTGTTAGATGAGATTAGAGTTGGTTTAAGTTATCGGTGGGTCAAATCCCCCGCCTAGGTCATGTTAATTTTGGTTTAGCAATTTCTCTAGGTATAAGGAAATTACCACTAGATTTAAGGAAATTTTAACCCCCCTTAAACAATAACTCTTAAATAATTTGTTTTTCCGGCGACGCATAATTTGTTTCCCACACCCGTAAAACCCCGCCTTCCCACATGAGGTCCCCAAACTTGTTTGGGGTAAGTGGGAGAGTATGGGCAAACACTAGAATTTTTAAACTTATATTCTTTAGTACTCATTCTTTCCACCCGTTAAGCTATTTATTTTAACTCGACGACCGCAAATTGTTCTTTACCATTTAATTTTTGTTTTTCTCTTTTTTGTATAAAGCCTCTACCTTGCCGCCGACCAGGATGCAGCATGGTGCTTGATACACTGGCAGGGCCTGATGATTGTTGTGCATGGAACATTTATTCAAGGTACAATAAATTACTTTACTGATTATTTATTGCAAAACAATGGGTTTTAGTTGCTTTTCAATGATAAATAGGGTAAACAGATTGGTTTTAAGGGAACCCTCCTTATTGCGAAAATCTCACCCTGTTATTTGCACCTGTTCTTTTAGTTTTTAATCACGAAGATATTTTTTTAAACCCTCAATCAGTCCAGCACGTTCTTTTCCCAATAGAGCCAGTACTAACCTAACCTGAGTAATGCTTTGAGTCATTTTTGTTGCTTTAAAGCTGGATGCCCCTTAAGTTTAATTGTTTTGCTCGGCCATGATAAGTTTACTTTATAAAAAAAAGAAGACTTATTATCACTTCTAGAAGACCATAACCTTATTAATGCTTCTCGCAGATCCATGCACATCGATGGGGGGAGTTCGTGACTTCGGTATGTTGGTAACGTCCCCAGAACTGAGGCGCTGGTGGCACTGGTTTGTCAAAATTACCACGATTGCCAGTAAGGGATGAAAGTACCAGGTGTGTGGGCGAACATCGCCCTTCAGAATAAGAAATGGTAAATGTATTGTGAGATAGATAATAATGATGGATATAGTATTCCTTTGATGGTTGTTTTATAATATTTTAATGGTAGCAGTGTGTTTGAAATGTGTCAGGCTCTTAAAAGCTTACTAAAAATGTAATGCAATATTATATTGCATCATAATTTACCCATGTTTTTAATAACTCTCTCTCTCTCTCATCTCTCCTCTCTCGTTCTCTCTCTCTCCTCTCTCTCTCCGGTCTCTCTTCTCTCTCTCTCTTCTCGTCTCACCTCTCTCTGTCTCTTTCTCTCTCTCTCTCTCTCAATCATCAGCACGTTCTTTTCCTCATAGAGCATAAACTAACCTAACTGAGTAATGCTTGAGTCTTTTTTCTTGCTTTAAAGTGGATTCTTAAGTTAGATTTTTTGATAGGGCCATGATTATGTTTACTTTAAAAAAAAATAGACTTTATGATCACGTCTATGAGACATAACACTTATGAATGCTTCTCGCAGATCCATCAATCATGGGGGAGTCGTGACTTGGTATGTGGCGTCCCAGAACTGAGGCGCTGGTGGCAACTGGTTGTCAAAATTACCAACCTTGACCAGTAGGGTGAAAGTCAGGTGTGTGGGCGAACATCGCCTTCAGATACAGGAAATGGTATGTAGTTGTGAGATTGATACTAAATAATGATGGATATAGTATTCCTTTGATGGTTGTTTTAACTATTTATTGTAGCATTGTGTTTGAATGTGGGTCAGGCTCTTAAAGCTTATAAAAAATGTAATGGCCATATTATTTGCCATCATAATTTTACATTTTTTTTATAACTCTCTCTCTCATCTCCCCTTCCCCCCCCCCCCCCCCCCTCTCTCTCTCTCTCTTCTCTCTGCTCTCTCATCTCTCATCTCTCCCCATCCTCTCTCTCATCTCTCTCTCTTCTCTCGTCTCTCGTCTCTCCCTCTCTCTCTCCCCCCTCCCTCCCCCCCCCCCCTGAACTCATGGTGGTGTTCTCATGTCAGAATGAAGGCAGCAACAGCTATTGGATTGAAGAATAGAATTTTGTTGCCCTCAGACTTTCGAGCAACCTTAGGGTTCATGTATATACCAGATGCAGTGATTACTTTGCTTGCACAGCTATTCTGTTATCGATCGTTTAGGTAGGTAGGACTTGTGTGTCGAATTGATATAGAGCTTACATGTCATGTATTTATCTATCATGATCACCATCGGTTACCAGGTGCAATGGCAAATTTAGGTATCTTTTTCAATCAGACACATCCAATCTACCTAATACGCCACCAACAATGCCACTACATGTGAATGTATATTTTTCTTGTAACATTTCCTTCCGTAATCCTTCGGAGCTTGTTTCTGTCATTGCTGGTGGGGATCCTTGCTAAGCATGTCTTCCTTTCTTCCCCCTTTAGCCCTGCTGCACACTGCTCTACATTGGAAACTTCCTGCACCATGTCCCCAACTCTCTTTCCTTAATTTTTTTATTGAATGCTTCATATGTAATGTGGAGTGCTTTAAGTGAACAAGTGACTCAAGATGTACACATCATGATGCACTTGTCAACCTCCTCCCACAGTATGGCCTTCACCTTTGAGAAACTGTAATACGGGAATGTTTTCTTTTGTTTTCTCAGGTTTGGAAGCTTTGTAAAATTTGGAAATTGACGAGAGAAGAGAATAAGTTCCAGAAGAGTAGTTGAAGAGTTGTTTTCACTAAGTTAACCAAGCTTCCACCAAGGTGATAATTTGTTCTATGATGTATGGGGTTAAACTAATGCTTGCCCACTCCTACCTTTCCTTTCTGTGCCTATAGTGTGTTGGTGCAACTCCATGGGAACCTGTGTTACTAAACCTCTGCACAAATTTCTCCTTTGTGACTCTAACCTTCTAAGGAAATGCCACCTATTCACTGACCCAAAAGATGGTTCTACCAAAACTTTTCTCATGCAATGAATGTAATCCTATACTAAACATGGTAATGATAAACTGAATGCATTTGTTTGGTGAATTTAATTTTACATCACATATAACAGAAAATTTTACAAGCATATCTCGCCCTACCTTATTATGAATTTGTGACTGGGATGCATTTTTGACTGACAATCATGAGGGGTCACATTAATTACCAGTAACCATAAGCCCATTATTGTCCCTGAACCTTGTGGGAGTATAATTTGTCTGGATTACAAAAGATTTGCCCTAAATAATGTACTACAGTACCTACTCCATTATCTGTTCCTCATTCACAGACATGTGCCTGTTTGCCATATACAGTACCGTATGTCCAATTTACATTGTACTTAAAAAATATTTGTTGTGCTCTGCTTTCAATATGATCAGTGTAGAAGTCATACTATATATTGGTAGAATTGTTTCTGAACCTCTTCAGCAGGCGGCGGCTTCAGTGTATGCGCAGACTTCCAGCTAACAACCATGACAGGTGAATGGAGGAGTCAGGCAAGGAGCCAGATGCCAGTAGGCAGACGAGGCCAACAGTGCCGTGTAGCCAGCTACTCCTCAGGCTTGGTGTTGGCTCAAGGAGAACGCACTTAAGCTGATCGCATCAATCATTGGAGCTACCCCGCGGGGCAGTCGCCAAAGACGCTACAAAGAATATACTCGGCTCAAGGGGTCCTGTGGTGGCGCGTGCGATCGACGTGCCGGCCGTGCGGGCAGGATTTTAACCAGTCCTGCTGGCCCACTCACTTGATGCCTAACTGAACCTGATTAAAGTGTCTCACATACCTGTTTTTATATTGAGCCAGACATGAAACCAAAAGATGAAGAATGAACTATAATACAAAACACGTTCATAATACACTACATATCGACGAAATGGTTTTAAAGACATACAAATATGCTTGTCACAACGAGTCATTTTTCACGGATTTTCAGGCAGACACCGATAGAAAATAAGAGGCAGGCCGACAAAAAAACTTTTTCACGATTCAGGAACTGGGTGTATGTATACTTTAATTAACGCTTCATTCCCATGCAAGGTAAGCCTAGAGACACGTTCTGTAGCTTCCTTGTTTCCCGTGTTTTTTGTGTAGTGTGGAGGGAGTTGGGGCTGTGTGGATGCCGTGGAGGGAGGGGGTGTGTGTTGGGGGGAAGAGGAGAGGTGTTATAGTGACAGCTGTGTGTGGATGGTGTGATGAACATGAAGAGGGAAAAGTGAGGAGGGATAAACCTAGCGAAAGGAACTTTTTTTTTTCTCTTTTTTTCCCCTTCTCTTAATTCATGTCTCACACTCTCATCTACTCACCACTAGTTTGGGGTGGAAAAAGAGTTAGAACGACCTCGGAACGTCAAAGAAGACCAAGCAACATGGACCACAAAGAAGACGCAAAGCAAGCAAGTCCTTTGACATTTTCCGAGGTCGTTTACTCTTTTTTCCAACCAAACTAGTTGTTACCACCTCAGCATTTAGAGCCTCATGCACCAGATTGAGGACGGCATTTTTGGATTTTCCCGTCCTCCCAGGCTATCTGGCTCATGGACTTGCACACTGTACAAAGTGACTATAATGTGTCGTAACATGGATTGATTTGTCAGGCAAAATTGCATCTTGTAGACCTGGGGGAAGGGGGAGAGGAAGGTAGGGTGATGGGGTGGCTATTTAGGCGCAAGGAGCAAAGATGGCAACCCTCTCCCCTTCATACATATCTTAGTGCAGCCTGAGCGATGTGGAGCTACTGTGGAGGAACTGACCTCCAGCCCAGTGAGATGTCAGATATACGAACCAAACCCAAGAAATTTTAAACACATCACTGAAAGGTCTAAAATCTGAAGACGTTCTTTGTCCTAATTTTTTTTTTTTTTGTGGGGGCAGTGACTATATATACATATATATAGATATAGTCTATATATATCTATATATATATATATATATATATATATATATATATATATATATTATATATATACCTATATATATATATATATATTATAATATATATATATATATTATATATATTATATTTATATATATATATATCATATATATAATATATATATTTAAATATATATTTATATATATTTTATATTATATATTTATATATATATTTATATATATATTGATATATATTATTTTAATATATATTTATATATATATTTATCTATATATTTATATATATATTTATTTATTTTATTTATTTATTTATTTACAGTGGATTCGCCCTAGCGCATCTGTCCTTATGTTAAAAAGGAACGGCGTATGATATTATAGCTACAGGATGGTATGACAGCAGGTGGTATATGAAGGTGGATGGATAGTACGGAAGTAAATAGGAAGGAAATCCTGCTAATTCGAGTGTTTTGAAAAGGTGACCAAAAATATCTGGTTAAATTTTAATAGATTCATAAACAAAAAAATTTTTGTATGTTTTTGTATGGCTGCAATTTATTTAAATGTTGAAATGGGATCTCGATTACAAATCTCAATCTTCATTCATCTCGTTCTTCATGGCTGTTCCACCATGTAAATCCATGCGGAATTTTTTGTGTTCAATAAAAATAAACGAAGTCCAAAGTGATTTGTGGTTCTCGTTCATCATATTACTGGATAACGACAAAATTATTTGGCTGTACTTAGCGCATTATTGCATAATTAGTAGAAATTTTTATGGGTGTTGACAGTCCATGGCCCGTACCGAGAGTGCATAGATGAAGGTTGAGCGACGACCCGTCGTTGACAGGAAGGGTACCATAAAGACTATTTTTTGGAACGAAGAAGCAGCGACTTGGCGGCACAAAGACACGGTCACCGTGTCTTTTGACGACCGTCGTCGCTGCTCTTTTCATAACGAAAAATATCCCTTTTATGGTAACCCGTCCTGTCAACGAAGGTTGTCGCCGCCTTCAGCATGACTCTCGGTACGGGCCATCAGTCTTTAGCGGCTATTGTCTGTGCAAACCCCTAAACATTACTGTATCTGCAATATGCCTTAGAAGTGTAACCGTAAATATTCCTCATCAGTTAATAATAAACGCGGCAAGAACAATGGTCATATTCCTACGGCGGCGGGGCCGCTGGGGCGGCCCGCCGGTGAGCCTCTGAGCAAATTCCCAGCGGCCCTAACGTCGTACACTTCCGTCGGGGCCGCCGGTAAGACATACGGAGGGCCTCCGGAGGCCCTCCGTCTTTGTGTTTGCTGGGTTAGTGACTCGGCAATATACCCGTGAACTTTCCTCTACATCCCATTGAGAGGTGGTAGCTTGGTAGAGTTTTCAGTTATAACAAACATGGTCGCCTTGGCCCTATTTTCTCGTTATCGTGACGGGTTTTCCGCATGCAACGAGGTCGAGAGGATGTCAGACGGCATAAAAGAAGCATAACATGGCTGGTGGTGGCCATGCGTTCCCGCGATCTTAAACGTGATATGTCCTTCACATACAGCTAGCTGAGTATCTCTCTCCTCTCTCTCTCCATTCTCTCTCTCTCCATCTCCTCTTCTCTCTCCTCTCTCTCTCTCTCATCGTTATCTCTCTCTTAATCTCTCTCCTCTCTCTCTCTCTCTCTCTCCTCTCTCCTCTCTACTCTCCTCTCTCTCGTCTCTCGTCCTCTCTCTCTCTCTCTCTTTCTCGTTATCTCTCTCTCTCGTTATCTCTCTCTCTCTTGTTATTTCTCTCGTTATCTCTCTCTCGTTTATCTCTCTCTCGTTATCTCTCTCGTTCTCTCTCTCTCTCGTTATCTCTCTCTCTTCTCGTTATATCTCTCTCTCGTTATCTCTCTCTCTCTGCTCGGTTTATCTCTCTCTTGTTATGCTCTCACTCTCTTCGTATCTCTCTCTCGCGTACTCTCTCCGTCTAAATTGGCCTCGCCAGCCTGAGTTGTTTGTAAACAAAACGGGGTTTTTTTTGCGTTCCATTTGTGACACGCGAACCCAACCCTAACCCAGAACCCAACCCTGACTGAAAGAACTGGTTCATGCAGCTTTGGGCACAAATGGAAAGAGCCTCTAAGAAGAGCGCTGCAGCCCCTACCCCAGATGTAGGCGGAGTGAAGCAAGCGGGGTCGGGTGGCGGACGAATGCAACCATGATACCGGCCGATATTTGGTCAGACGAACAGTTTTACGTTGTTGTCATTTTTTTACACCTGCTATTTTTTGCATTGGTATGTGTCAATACCACGGAATCGGGAAATGTGTTTGATTCCCGAACAGTGAATCGGAAATTCAATGCAAGCAAAACTACGAGAAATAAATAGCGAGTGAAGCAAAAAGTGAGAGAAAATGTTTATGCACTATTTTATTTTACGCTCATTATCCTTATTCTAGGTATGACTTACTGATTAATTTATGCTCATGGATATGCAGCATGTCCCTCTTGAAACACGATTGGTAGGTTCAGTATTTTCTAATATCATCTGTAGCTTGTACACCGGACATCCTGTGTGATGTCCAAGCATCTCCCCTATCTGTGACTGGGAGGTGAGGGTAATAATCCCTGTGCGCGGGAATAGTACCGACGAAGGCTGCGGAAGCGACGCTCACCACGGCGAAAAGATGTTCCGTCGCAAGTTTCGTTCATGTCAATTTTTTTACCATCTACTTATTGTTGCATTGTACGTGTCATATACCAGCAGAATCAGAAAAATATGCTGATTCCGAGACAGTGGATGAAAATTCATGCAAAGAAGCAAATTCTGGAATATAGGGAGTTTGGAAGCAATGAATTCGGTGAAAAAAAATGTTTATGCACTATTCTATTTTGTCTCTAAAGTCATAATCTTTTTTATTTTTTTTTTTTTTATTCTAGGTATAGCTTATTGTATACCATATATTCATGATGTAGGAGTATGTCTTGGTGAAACGATGATAGGTTCATGTTATTCTAGATAATCATCTGGTAGTTTTTGTAATATCGTGTAAGAGTACAACAATGTCGCTGTGGGCCCGCATCATCTGTGCCGCGAGTATCATGGTTTTTGATGAGGCCGAGCCACTCAAGTTTGCCCTCAGCTGATGCCCCTATGCGATCTCTAGTTTATAACTCGGTGGGAGGTACGCGTGGATAGTCTCTTTTTTTTTTTTACCGGGGCGAAAACTCACCATTCTATCTTTAACCCGACCTCCTAAAGGGTTTAGGTGCTCTGGAAGGGGAGGATGTGTCTGGTGCGCTATTAGATTACTATATCATTGCTACAATATGTATATAAGTTTTGAAGGTTCGCGGAAAGTTTATTAAAACTGACAGTCAGCTATACTGAACAAAAATAATACAGAAAACATAAGTAGTAACGGTGGTAGCGACTGCGCAGTTCTCGTCCATTATAACCCAATACTCTCCTGACAACTGTGGGGGGGCGGGGTGGACTCAGAAACTCCTGCTAGTTAACTAACTTAACCTGGGCATTGATCACGTAACCTAACCTCAATGGGAGGGTTTCGCCCCTTCCCAGACCCCCCTCAAGTTCTTTTTAATTTCCGACGGCTGTTGTAGGGGTTAGAATTACTCATGATGAGAACGAAACGTTCAGTACCTATAACCACCGATCGTGTATTGGTTTAAACTGCACATATAGCCTACCCTTTCCATAGGTGGGCGTTATCGCGATAAATTATCGCGATAATTTATCGCGATAACGATATCGGGTTATCGGTTATCCGAATTGTTTCCCCCGCGTTATCGATTCATCAGTATCGCCGATACTTTTGGTTCCAAACTAGCGATAATCGATAATCTTATTTTTTGGTTCCAGTTTAGCACAGCGGCGAGCCGCGCGTGCCTTGGAGGCAGAAATAGGTAGGACTACTACTCCAGCATCTGTGATGAGGAGGATGACACTGGGGGTCATCACAGATCAACCAAGTTCAAGGCTGCTCACATTGTGAAGGTGTGGCTGCAGGCCAAATGGACAGACAGTCTAGCAGACCCAGCCTTCATCAGTGAGAAGGTGCTCATTGACCTCTTCTTGAGGTACAACACGGCGATGCCGTCCAGCACCACGGTGGAGCGCTTGTTCTCCCTTGGCAAGGACATCAACAGGGCCAAGAGGAGCTCCCTGTCTGATGAAAACTTCAACATGCTCATGTTTATGAAGAGGAACATGCTGCAGAACCTGCTGGTCTGGACTGTGGCTGTGCAAAAGACATTTTTAGTAGTTTA
Source organism: Chionoecetes opilio (assembly GCA_016584305.1). Taxonomy (NCBI): domain Eukaryota; kingdom Metazoa; phylum Arthropoda; class Malacostraca; order Decapoda; family Majidae; genus Chionoecetes; species Chionoecetes opilio. The sequence goes on along the minus strand of JACEEZ010025305.1, from coordinate 21,306 downwards.
AACTTTCAAATGTAGTTATTTTACTTAAAACAATACTTTTCATTAGTGAAGAGACAGGATAAACATTGAATTTATAAGATATTAGTGTGCAAAAGGTAAATGAAGGGTTTTCTAACAGTTTACTGCAAGCATTTAAGATTTTTTATTTAAAATATCAATATCGTTATCGCTAGTATCGGAATTTTGGATTTATCGATTTATCTGTTATCGCCTTATTGGTCGATAAATTTATCGCCAGTTATCGATTATCGGTTATCGCCGATAAGGTTATCGTTATCGATTTATCGGTTATCGTGATAATTTTTTTCGTTATCGCGCCCACCTATGACCCTTTCACATTCGTTTTGCAGACCTATAAAAAACAGTAGAAAGGTGAAAAATACTTTAATCCAGACCCAGTCATGTTATATAAAGTACACAGCTATTGGCCAAATTCTCCAATGTTTCTCCTCGACAGATAAAAAGACGAAGATTCATTGCATATGTGTAGAATCACACACGGACACTTATAGCAGGCTATTTTGACGTGTTTTTCAGTAATAGTCATGATTTTTTTAAATAGATTACCTCGTATCAGGTGACAGGGCCCATACTTATAAAGATTTAGGATTCGTCCTAGGATTCGTCCTAACCCTGCCTCCTAAGGTTCGAAGAAAGTCTAAAGCCGGCCACACACACACCGGCGCGGCCTGTCCGGCCGACGAAAAGGGGCATGGCTAGAGGCGGCCGGTGTGTGTGTGGGGGTGTTTTTCATCCGGCGGGGCCTGTCGCAGCGGCCGGATGAAAATCAGTCGGCGCTTGAAAATTCCGTCCGGCGCGGCCTGCCGCCTGCGTGTGTGTGGGTGTCTTCCGGCGCGGCCCGCCCCTCGCTCGGCCAGATAATGACTAATTGTACCAGTTATAATTGTATTTATGATAATATAGGTATTATATATGACGTATTATATATAGTATGACGTATTATATATAGGTATTATATATGGCTGCACATGCAGCCATCACCAACAAGTCATTTTCGGACAGCGGATTCATGTTGTCACCACGGTGGTCCGACGTGTACTGTATATTTTCATGAGGCGGCCGGTGTGTGTGTGGGTCTCGTCCGGCGAACGATGCCCCGCCACTTTTTGTCGGCCGGACAGGCCGCGCCGGTGTGTGTGTGGCCGGCTTAAGACGCGTCCTAAGACGGCGGCTTAGGACGAAGCGCTGAGCGCTACATTTAGCAAGAGTCCAATTTGGATTTCATGAAATATCACTACTAAGAGTCATCAGAAAGGTATAAAAATATCGAAAAACACAAGATTAATATTTCTATGATAATTGCTGAAGACTACAACGAATGAATTCATCTATAAGAATAATTGTACCAGATATGCAACGTTCCGTTCAAAAGACACAAACATTGACATTGTCTTCGCTCTATCGACGAGAAAAGATAATATTTTTCACTTGCCCGCCTGGGACTGCATGGCTCCCCTCTCCAATGGGTTAAATCCTTCCTGTCTTCCAGGTCCTTCTCTCTGGTGATCGGGAACACCCATTCCAGGTCCTACCCGGTCACCCGAGGCGTCCCACAGGGTTCTCCCCTCAGTCCTGTCCTCTTCAACATCTTGCTTTCAGACTTTCCCTGCTCTCCATGCACACATGCACTCATCTATGCTGATGACATCTCTCTCATTTGCTCTGCTCCCACTATCCAGGAGGCTCAAGACCATCTTCAACGTGGGCTTGATGCCGTCCACTCATGGACCTCCCGTTGGGGCCTGACGGTGAGTGCCCAGAAGTCTAGCCTTCTGTGCTTCACCCGAAGGCGTATTCCCAACATCCCAATGGTCACCATTAATGGGTCCCCAATTTCCTTCAAAACCCAGCACAAATTCCTTGGTTTACTGTTGGATGGCCCCCGCCTAACCTGGGGCCGCCACATACAGTACCTGGTGACCTCGTGCCTCAAGAGGCTTAACTTAATGAAGTCCCTTGCAGGGGTCAAGTGGGGTGCGGACAGGAATACCCTCCTTCATTTCTATAGCACTTACATCCGTAGCCGCTTAGACTACGGGTGTGAGGTTTATGGTGCGGCCTCACCTTCCCTCCTCCACAAGTTAGATGTAATCCAGAATAATGCCCTTCGTATAGCTTTGGGGGCCTTCAGGTCCTCCCCAGTCACAGCCCTTCAGGCAGAATCCTCCCTCCCCTCCCTGTCACACCGACGCTCCACCCTCCTTGTCCGCACCTACACCAAACTTGCCTCCTCCCCTAGCTGCCATGCCCTCCACTCCCTCCTCCTCCGACACGGTAGGGAACCACTTCATGGCCCCCTGCCGTATCAAGCCCACACACCTTTCGTAGAGCGAGCCCTCTCCTTCTTTGCTTCTATCCGGGTGACTCCCCCCTCCTTTTGCACTCTGGAGAAGACCTCTCCCCTGGGCCCTTGGTTTCCTCTCTCTTCTCTAATTTCTCTGTCCCTTCACACACCTACACCATGGTCCAAGGCTGCCTGTCCGGTGCAGGGCAGGTACCTTTTTTACTCCCTCCTACACACCCGCTACAATAACTCCCTCCACATTTACACCGACGGCTCCCGTCTGCCAGCCCCTCCGTCTGTAGGTGCGGCCATGTTCATCCCGGCCAGGTCACTTGCCACCGTCTGGAGGTTGCCACCCACTGCCTCCATCCTGACGGCAGAACTTTTTGCCATCAGGGAGGGCATCAAATATGCCACCACCGTGCCCCCCTCCTGTGCTGTAACCATTTTCACTGACTCCCTCACAGCCCTCCAACTTCTCCGACATCACCGCCCTATCACTCACCATGCCCTTTGTTTTCACATCCACCACCTCTTGCTTCACTTATCCTCCTCTGGCCATGTCATCCACCTTCAGTGGGTTCCCTCCCACATTGGTGTCAGGGGCAACACTGTGGCCGACAGGGCGGCAGCAGAGGCACACTCCCTCCCCTCTCCCATAGACATGACCACAGACCTGACTGATTCACTGACTAACCTTCAGACTACATGCAACCGACACTGGGACAATGAACTGACTGACGCCTTACAGTACACTTCACTTGGACGTATACGACATGACACACGACACCACTGGTGGACCCACTCCCCCAGCCGTGCCCTGGACACCGCAGTCACCAGACTCCGGATTGGCCACACCCGCCTCAACGCCCACCTACACAAACTGGGCATGACAGCTGACCCTCACTGCCCCTGGTGCCCCACATACCCGGACACACCTGAACACCTCCTCCTGCAATGTCCTCGCCACCACTCCCACCGCACGGCACTCCTCCAATCACTATATCCACTCCTCCTCCGCAGACCAACTCTAGCCGACCTCTTGGGTGGCTCTCCAGACCCTGGCTTGGCCTTCAAAATCCTCAAGCACACCAGGACCTTCCTACAGAAGTCTGGCCAACTGCACAGGATCTAACCTGCTGATTCATTTGCATCCTGCACCTTCGGGGCACTAGAGGCTGTGGCACCACAGCCTGCACGGCCCCATCAAAACTCCCAACAACAACAATAATATTTTTCAGGACAAGACTTTCATCCTTGGCCAGCTCTTTCAAGCAAGGAAAAATGTCCTATGTCCTGCGAGGGGAATTTTCCATGCCGAGATGATCGGCGAAGAGCAAGGCAGATGCCTGACAGGCCATCGCCAACCACATGCATGATCGCCGCGCCGCCTTCCATAGCGAGAGATACGTCAAGGACTACCGGTTATAATGGACGAGGACTTCGCGGTCGTTTTCAAAGACACCGACTATTTTTTCCTGGCCTACAATAGGTGCTTTTTCTAATGGAGATAGGGTTATAATGGACGAGAGTTTCGCGGTCGTTTTCAGAGACACCGACTATTTTTTCTTGGCCTACAATAGGTGCTTGTTCTAATGAAGTTTTATTTTGCGCAAACCCAAAAAAAAATTTTTTTAAATGTATACTTTGTGGTTAAGGTTAGGTTAGGTTTCATTAAAACCTATATGGTTAGGTTAGGTTTCATTAAAACCCTTACAGTTAGGTTAGGTTTCCTTAAAACCTATAAGGTTAGGTTCAGTTTCATTTTTTTTCATTATTTTTTTTTTTTTTTTTTTTGCGCAAAATAAAACTATCTCCATTAGAGCAAGCACCTATTGTAGGCCAAGAAAAAATTGTCGGTGTCTCTGTAAACGACCGCGAAACTCTCGCCCATTATTACCGGAGATAGTTTTAATTTGCGCAAACCCAGTTTAAAAAAAAAAAAAAAATTATCACCGAATATTATGGTACCATTTCCATTAAAAACACTATCTCCATCAGAAAAAGCACTAAAACTTGGCCGGGAAAGATTTGTCAGAGTCTTATAGGTTTTAATGAAACCTATAATGTTAGGTTAGATATACTTTGTGGTTAAGTTTAGGGGTAAATCTTAAGAACAAAGGCTCCACCCTCTATCTTCTTCTTCTTATAGCCAACAAGCTTGGGGACATGGTGGGAAACCGGGGTTTTTGGGTGGGGGAGCACACACATAAGGGAAATATGGCCCCCCACAAAATAGTCCCTAAACTAGGGATATTCCCTAGTTCATGAACTTTATCGGGGAAATATTACCCCGATTAAGTCTATGTACTAGGGAAATTTCCCTAGTTTAGGGATTTTTGTGGGGAGCCATATTTCCCTTATGAGTGTGCTCCTTTTGTGGGGGAGCACACATATAAGGGAAATATTTCCCCGATAAAGTCCATGAACTAGGAAAATTTCCCTAGTTTAAGGATTTTTTTTTGGGGGGGGCCATATTTCCCTTATGTGTGTGCTCCCCCACCCAAAAACCCAGGTTTCCACCATGTCCCCAAGCTTGTTGGCCATAAGAAGGAGATAGGAGATTGAGCCTTTATTCTAAAGATGACAAACTCTACAGAGCTAACCTAGCACCCCTCTTCGAGCCCCTTGTGCTGTGCACTAACCTAACCTAACCTAACCTAACCTGACCTGCCCTAACCTAACCTAAAGGCCGTGTCACACAGACACTTTTTCCGGCATCTTTTGGTATTTTGCTACCAAAAGATGCCCGTATGTGGTGCCAGGGTTTTTGTTGGTTGTTGCTGACACCTTTATATGAATGATATTAATTGGTTAGAATTCTACATTGATTACAACTGAATTGAGAGTTGAAATTTGTCTTATGACTTCACTATTGAATTATAGTGCGAATACTTCTCGCTGCGGAGATTACTTAAATGGGGATTGAACTTGAGGTTAGTAAGGGGATATGCTGCCACCAGCTCAGGCGAGTAGTTCTCTGGTTTTACTCCCTGAGCACATTTTTAATATATGAGAATTATGGGTAGTCGGGGTGGATATTTAGTATTACACCGAGTGAGGCTGAAAACTCTTTTTGGAAGTGTGGGGAAGTATTGTCCTAACACAGAATAATCACCTGGGTTTTTTTACTAAATAACACAAGAACTATATTTTTAAATATCATCCTATTTATTCATCATGAAATATTATGTCTCTTGTTTGAGATCGTAGACACATGTATAAGCTCTAGTCCGGCACAGGAAAGCTCTCTAACCCGACACAGGAAAGATCTCTAACCCGACATAGGAAAGCTCTCCAATCCGACACAGGAAAGCTCTCCAATCCGACACAGGAAAGCTCTCCAATCCGACACAGGAAAGCTCTTGAGAGCATAACCTCCCTCACTGAATCCTATTCTTAGAATTATCATCTACGTATATAACATACCGCTGAACACTTGTAGGTATACATGGAGAATATAAGGGGGGAATGTAAGAGTAATAATGTTGTTTGCGTTCACTTAAACCATGTGACGGGGTTTTTCGTCAGACTGAGACATCCGTCGGAACCTTGAGTGAAGTGAGTGGGGAGACGACTCACTGGAGTGAAGTGAGTGAGAGACTGGCTTTAATAACACTTATAAGGATGGGGCAGGTCTCCTATGCGTTAATGAAACTAAACAACTGTACCTATATATGAGCATATAGATAGATATATTATAACAAGGAGGGGGGGGGGAGGGAATAGGAGCGAGTTACTGAGGTCTTACCTGGAGTGAAGTGAGTGAGAGACTGGCTCCCCTCGTGGCAGGAACAACACCGAGGTTGGGAGAAGCGGGAAAAATAGGAATGTTCGGATCCTTAGGAAGGCTTCCACTGAAGAGAGTATAAGACCTCGAATGACTCTAATTAGCTAACGAAACAAGTATGCATATAAATTGGCTGCCTATGATGCAGTTCTTTTACTTTGATATAGAAGAATTTAATATGTTTACTCTAATATCCAGGGAAAAGTGTTCTCCCTTTTTATACAGCCTACGAACATGGTTTTCAGAGCGGCGAGGTATGGGAGTCGGAATAGAAATTTGGTAGACTTTCAATTTAGCGAATAACTCGACTAACCCACCCATTTATGAACGTGATCTGTCACTATTTTGTCTATTTTGAAGGTCATTAAGAATCTAAGAGTGTTCCTTGATCTGATAGGAGGGTGAGGAAAGGAGGAAAGTTTTTTAATCTACCAGTTACCGATGATCGCGAAATAAATGTCCCACGCATTTTGACTCGTATCCGGAGTGTATGGGGGAGGGAGTGGGGGGGGAGGGGGGGAAGATAGAAGTGGGAGATAGAAAGAAAAAAGATAGAAGGATAAATATTAGGCGAACAAAAGTTTGATTGACCTTAGTATAATAAGGATAACCTGTTACCCCAGATGTTGGGTCTTGGTGGCAACTTGCCCCAGAACAGTATATGGAGATTGAAACCTTTTATCCTTCTTACAGACATAACCCGGGAATTATATGATAGGAATTCCCATCCTATCTCTTCCGAATACCGGGCATTACACGTAGTGCTGGCAAAAATATGCGTGTTCGTCACACGACGTTTCGGCTACGAGCATCTTCTACTGGCATCTTCCGGGACCCGCAACCAAAACTAAATAATATAACATTATGGATCGCTGAAATTTAATATCGGCCATGTAGACAAAGTAAGGATCGGCACTCATTAAAATATAAACAGATGTCTTAAAGACAGTAAGCATAATACGTAGAGCCAACATTTGTGTCAGCTTAGCGTGGAGACCTTGTTTTTAAGATTTTCCAGGTTAGTTTTGGTTTCATTAAAACCTAAAAGGTTAGGTTAGGTTTCATTAAAACCTATAAGACCCTGACTAATTTCTCCCGGCCAAGTTTTAAGTGCTTTTTCTGATGGAGATACAGTGTTTTAATGGAAACGGTACCATAAAATTCGGTGATGATTTTTTTTTTTTTAACTTTGGGTTTGCGCAAAATAAAACTATCTCCATTAGAAAATGCACCTATTGAAGACCAGGAAAAAATAGCCGGTGTCTCTGAAAACGACCGCGAAGTCATCGTCCATTATTACCAAATTGCTGAGTTATGTTACGTTTAGTTTAGGTTAGGTTAGATTTAGGTTATGTTAGGGTTTGGTTTAGGTTATGTTAAGCTTAGGGTAGATTTGGATTAGGTTATGTTGAGTTATTTAGGTTAAAAAAAACTAATTTGATGGTGCGCGATTGTCCGGGTGGTTGGCACCGCCAACTCCTGCGGAATATTTACCGTTTGGTTTAGGTCATCCTCGAGCCTGACAATTCTAACCTGTTTCAGTGTAGATTTTTTCATTCTGAGTCTTTTAAACCCAATTTCCCATGGCGCAATTGAATAATAATGCTGATACATATACTACCTAGAATCTAGTTCTTTCAACCAAAAACTGTTAAGTTAGGTTAGGTGGGGTTTGGTATATTAACAGATGATATCAAGAACAAATAAGAAAATTATCTAGACTACGGCAGTGGGAAGAGAAATAGAGTTATATGGATATTGTTCCATGGCTTAATAAATCACGACTTATTCAATTTTTTTAATTTTTATTTATAGTGAGCCTACTCTAAATCGCTTTTATTCTCAACATGATACCATTCTTCATCAACAGTTTGGTGGGGATGCACTTCAATCTGTATCACGATACATGATATCAAGGCAGGAGGAACATGACTACCTCAAAGAGTGAATAATAACACACTCGTGACTTGTCATGCACTGATCGCCGTATTTTTTTCAGTGTTGCTTTATATTACATCTCCCACTAGTCTGTCACATATATAATCCCTTCTCGGTCCAAGCGGTATCGCTTGATTAGTTATGTATCAACAAGTTCGTCCAGTACATCTATCCTGTCACGAAAAGTTCTCAGGAGTGGGTGGAACACTCCATGTTTACGTCCTTAGGACGAGTCTTAGCCGCCGCCCTGCTCGCTAGGACACCTCACACCCTGTCCTAGCCAAACCTCGAAATTAGGACGAGTCTTAGCGATTTAGGATGCGCTCGAAATGATTTAGGACGCCGGCCGCCATATTTAAGACTCGAGCAAGTCTAAGACGAATCATAAATCTTTATAAGTATGGGCCCTGGAATGCTGTTTAGTTCAGTGAATGTAGATCAGTATGACAAATAAACTTTAACTGCTCATAACTTTTATCAAAGTATATTGGTATCGGTGATCCAAAGTACTTGGTGATCCATGATGACACTGACCTCATCAGTGGCCGCAACCGAGTGGCTCGTGTGTAAGGTGCATTTACTCACCACTTTTCGTGGCGACCATTTTTTGTTGCGGGCACTTTTTGTGGCGGCCACTGACCATTAAAAAGTGTCTCGTGTGAACCCGGCCTCAAGCTGTAAAATTAGTGTCACAAGCTCTGCCCTTCCCGCCATATTTGTTGTTATCTCTGACGTCACGGCAAGAAGCCGTGAGAAGTGAGCCCTGGCTCTCGCTTCTTCCGGCTTCTTACGGCTTGCCCAGCTGGGCCAATCCGTAAGAAGTGCGAGCCCTGGGCCCCGCTTATCACGGCTTCTCTCCGCTTCATACGTCACGATATGTGACGTCAGAGAAAAACAACACGTGGCGGTGTTGCGCGAAATCTTATCAGTTAAAAATCCTGTAGACCCCTCCATTCATCTATCGTATTTCACTAATTTTACAGCTTAACTGCTGCCCCGATACACGTTACAGGCAACATGAGTCACTAGCTTCCCATGAGAACACTTACAAGTAATAATAGTTGATAAAATAATACATGATAGAAACCATACTCCTGACTGTTTTTGACGTGGATAATTTAAGCTTTTGAGTAACTATTATTACTTGTAAGTGTTCTCATGGGAACATAGTGATCTCGATATTGCCTGTAACATGTATTAACAGCAGTTAACCTGTAAAATCAGTGAAATAAGAGGGTTGAATGGAGGTTTACAGGATTTCGCGCCTTGACACTACACACAAACCTCGATTTCCCGGACCTCGATTTCCCGGATATCGGATTTGCCGGACAAAATCCGAGGTCCGGGGATATGTCAGAATCCTGGATAATTTTTTTTTTTTTTTTTTTTTTTTTTTTTTTTTTTTTTTTTTTTTTTTTTTTTTTTTTTTTTTTTACGTTGAAATGTCTGGTCCTGTTTGTAAATTGACAAAGTTGTCCGCGGTCCGAGCGTCTCCTGTCACCCCTGGTCAGTGTCCGCGCCTCCCACCAGGTGGTAGCATGCTCAGCAGTGTCGTATTGTTTACATTTAGGCACACAACACTCACGGTTCACCTGCACCGCCTCCATCAGTCCCCTGACTCCCACTGCCCCTGGTGCAGGAACATCTCTGAGACTATTGAACACTTTCTGCTGCCTCCCACCAGGTGGCAGCATGCTCAGCGGTCGTATTGTTTACATTTGGGCACACGACACTCACGGTTCACCTGCACTGCCTCAGTTAGTCCCCTGACCCCCACTGCCCCTGGTGCAGGTATGTCTCTTGAGACTATTGAACACTTTCTGCTGCCTCCCGCCAGGTGGCAGCATGCTCAGCAGTCGTAAAAGTCTGCGGCGGGGTAGTTGATATTGGTGGTTGCCGGACAGTAAATACTAGAGTAGGATAAGCGTCCGGGGGTGGGTAATGTGGGTTTTTTTAAATTTTATTCTCTTACTGTCTTCTTTATAGGGACTGGCAACTAAGCGGACTTTGTGTTACCCATTTTTGTTGTGCCCTTGGCCAGTTCTTTGTGATGAAAAAAAAAAAAAAAAAAAAAAAAAAAAAAAAAGGCGGCATCGGACTGTTACGTTTCCCGGACTTTTGCGGTTCCCGGACCAGTGCTCCCCCCAATTAGTCCGGGAAATCGAGGTTTGTGTGTATTTCGCAAAACAGCAGGACAGGCGGAACTAGTAATAAAGTGAATATCGTCGTAGAAATAATGTAGTTACAGATAACAGGACACAAGTAAACACACAGATGTACATTCAAAAGCATGGACTTACCTTAAGACCACGTATAAGAATATACAAGGTACCATAGATAACACTATATATATTCGCCAGTCAATTGCCACTGCAGTAATGTCGCCAGGCACAATATATTACGAATTTTAGCATCCCTACAGACTTTTATGTGCCACTGAAGACATGTACGTAGATAACAGTGAAGTCGCCAGTTCAACGTTTCTTCGTTATTTACAGACATGTGGTGGCGTTAATACTTACATTTTTACATTCATGATTTCAGGAAAGTTAGAAGGGGCAATATCTGGAGATTCTTGTGTCCTTTTGTGTCTTCATCTGTGTCATATTAGGGCTATAAATGAACAAATGACAAAAATAAAACCTAGTGGCGACCTTGCTATACCTACTACAGTAAAGTCGCCAGCTAGTATTTTAACCCAATAGTTGAGTCGCCACTCTGGTGAATGGACCCGTTTACTCTACTTGAGGTAAGGATTGATTTGACATCTTTAAGCCTCATATAGTTGGGCAGTGATGTTGATTTTTCTATGTGAACAGTATTTTTGATGATACAGCCAATTTAAGTACAGGAAAATGTATACGCTCTAAAACGACTGGCGCCATGTTGTGACGTCACTAGCTTAGACAACAGAGCAAAACAGCTGTGAAGCGGCCGCTACTATTATGTACTACCTACTAATACACCAACTTGCATTACCCCTACTACCGCAAGATGACCAGTAATCCTCTTTCAAGTGATGTAGTAGGTATTCACTGTGTTTGTGAATATGTAAGTTGTAGTTTATAAGGAAAAAGTGGATAGACAGAGATAAGTGGCCCGTGACACCTGACACCTGACAAGTGATGACTTCTGGGATCGGCATTCCTTATAGGGAGCTTAAATGAACCTGCAATGACATGTAAAGCTAGACAGATAGACGAACTCATAGAGGAACAGGTAGAAATGTATGGCTTTCTTTCCCCACATAAACAAAACATACACCCTTCGTCACTCTACTCACCACTACAACCTTTACTAACCATACATTTCTACCTGTTCCTCTATGAGTTCGTCTATCTGTCTAGCTGTACATGTCATTGCAGGTTCATTTAAGCTCCCTATAAGGAATGCCGATCCCAGAAGTCATCACTTGTCTGGTGTCACGGGCCACTTTGCTCTGTCTATCCACTTTTTCCTTATAAACTACAACTTACATATTCACAAACACAGTGAATACCTACTACATCACTTGAAGGAGGATTACTGGTCATCTTGCGGTAGTAGGGGTAATGCAAGTTAGTAAGGTTAGTTAGGTTAGTAAAATAAAACTGTAATTTGCGGTTTGCTGAGCCAAAACAAGCCGATCAGCTGATCAGGCGAGATCTGAGTCTGCAGTTACTACGTCACAACCAATCACAGCGCGTTCCGCCGTGTTGTGATATTTTGGCCCCAAAAAGGCCATATATTTCATTTATGGTGCATTTCTCAGCAAAAAGAATATGAGTACAGTGATATGTAGCCTATATTGCACCCAAAGCTTTATAATACTCCGTGTTTTAGGTGTGAGTAAACGGGTCCATTCAGGGAAATTAGAGGTAAAGTAAAACAAGTCTATATATATATATATATTAGCTGCGGAAGATGCTTGGATATATAAAAATTCCTCTGCCAACGTGAAAACAAATTTTATTCAAGTTTGAAAGATCTTGCAAGTCTGTGTCCTGCCGCCCGAAAGGTGATCATCTGCTGTCTGTCGTCGCGCGAAGAAAAACGTGAGAAGCAAAATGCGCAACAGTTATATTTGCAGATACAAAGCATAAAACAACGCTGAAACAGGATAGATTATACAGGCATGACATAAACTACTGTGTATCATCTTCAGTGGCACATCAAAATCAGTAGTGATGCTATAATTCGTAATATTTGGCGCCTGGCGACATATCACTGCAGGTGGCGACTTCACTGTTATCTACGGTAGTGTGATGTACATAATATAAACTACTGTGGATGCGTCTTCAGTGGCACATACAAATCAGTAGTGATGCTAAAATTCGTAATATATTGTGCCTGGCGACATTAGTGCAGTGGCAAGTGACTGGCGACTATAGTGTTATCTACGGTAGAGCAGCTGATAGCTATATATTGTGGAAATGACTAGTATTGCGTTTAATTCAGTATGTTTATGAGAGAAGATGTGGTTGGATATGAGTTGAAGATGACAATTCGTCATTGTGTGCACATTCACCTTTTTTTGGCATTAAATCAATCAATCAATAGTCATCGTGTGGTTGTTTTGTTTACAGCTATCAGCTGTGATCGCCGAGCGGGCGAGCCCCGACAAGAAGCTGGCAACTGTCAGCCGTTCTAGTGAGGCACGCAAACGAGAGAGAAGTCGGTAAGAAGCCGGCTTCTTACGGCTTCTGCACCAAAATTCGCCTCTAGTCTGAGGATCGGTCACACAACACTCAAGGCACACCTGTACCGCCTCAGTTTTGCCTGTACCTCAAGCCTCACCCGTACTGCCCGTGGTACAGGAACGTCCCAGAGTCGATTGAGCACTTCCTGCTCCAGTGTCCTCGCTTCCACTCCCACCGACAAGGCAACAACTTCTACGTGGTCAACACATCGCCCTGAACGTCACCACCTTTGACCTGGCCACCCTGTTGGCCGCCGTTGCCGTCCACCCATCATGACGCCCCGCCGTCGTCCGCCTCACCTGTGCCTTCCTGAGGAAGACTAATCAACTGTCACGACTGTGATTACTTCACGGCTGTACACCAGGGCGAATATCGTCGACTTCGACATCACTGCCCTTCAACAAACAACAACAACAAGGTAGGAAGTGTATTTTGTGTGGCTGTGGTGTATTATTATCCCTGTAGGTAGTATTACGGAGGCCACCACTAGCTGAGGAGGAGTGTGAGGCAATGTGGGTAATATAATGGGTAATTATGGAGGAGAGTTTCACGTTCGTTTTCAGAGACACCAACTACTTTTTCTTGGCCTACAATAGGTGCTTGCTCTAATGGTGCTAGTTTTATTTTGCGCAAACCAAACTAAAAAAAAAAAAAAAAAATGAAACCTAACCTAACCATATGTTTTAATGAAACCTAACCTAACCCAACCTTACAGGTTTTAAAGAAACCTTAACCTAACCACAAAATATACATTTATTTTTATTTTTATTTTTTTGGTTTGCGCAAAATAAAACTAGCACCATTAGAACAAGCACCTATTGTAGGCCAAGAAAAAGTAGTTGGTGTCTCTGAAAACGAACGTGAAACTCTCCTCCATATTAACCATATAATGGAGTGTTGAGTGGTGTTGGGTATGACGCAAGGATATTTCTAATATCCTTGGTGTGACGGGTGCAGGAGGCCACTGCTGTAGGATGTATTATTGTAACTCTAGATATTAGGCTTAAATTAGCGTCTTCCAACGGCCGCGGGCTGCGCCACCACTCTTCCCACCAGGGTTGTTAACTACGATAATTATCGTATATGTACGATAATTTGACTATCCGTACGATGTACGATGCATGGTTGAGAATCGTACACGAAAATACGATAGGTATTATTTTACGATGGCACCAAACTTCCCTACACAATTGGGAGCATGGTTTTTGTTTACCTTATTGTATTCTAAGAGACATTTTCTCTGAGCTTTCCGTCGCAAATCAATAGTTTCGGAGATATAGAACATTTTAGGTGGGGGGAGGAATATGTCTCCTTGTTTACAAAATGCCTCCCTCTTCCTCTTCTTGTGACCTGCATCGCTTTTGTGGATAAGTTACAGTTTCACCCAACCAACGATTTTTTTATGCGCCTTATGTTTTTCTGATGTGTTTTTGTGTTTTGAATGAATCTGCTAACCGTTTCTGTCGCAATTTTTTTATTTATTTTTATTATTATTTCTAGGTAGATAAAGGTTATGTTAGGTAAAGGTTAGGTTAGGTTTAGGTTCTTTTTTTTTATTTGCTTTTTTTTCATTTTTGCAAAAAAAAAAAAAATTGCGACAGAAACGGTTAGCAGATTCATTCAAAACACATAAATACATACCAGAAAAACATAAGGCGCATCAGAAAATCGTTGGTTGGGTGAAACTGTAAATTGACCGCTTTTGTTTGGTATTTTATTAAACCTTTTTATTATTGGACCCAGTTAGGAGGTTAAAGGTTAAGTAAGGTTAGGTTGGGTAAGGTAAGGTTAGGTAAGGTAGCCACGGGTGCGCCTCCGAAACAAAAGCGATGCAGGTCACAAGAAGAGGAAGAGGGAGGCATTTTGTATACAAGGAGACATATTCCTCCTCCCACCTAAAATGTTCTATACCTCCGAAACTATTGATTTGCGACGGAAAGCCCTAATAGAAAAAGTCTCTTAGAATACAATAAGGTAAACAAAAACCATGCTCCCAATTGTGTAGGGAAGTTTGGTGCCATCGTAAAAATTTACCATACGATAATTGGCTCACAAATATAATTACATTATAAAGTCGTACAGAAATTATCATCGCACAAAAAAAAAAAAACTGGCTGTCAACTTCCACGAAAGAGAGAGAGAGAGAGTTTTGACTTTGACTTTTGGTCCTTTGCATGACATGGACTTGGAGCGTTCCCTGCTGTATTGGAACGCAGATTGTGAGAGGGTATTTAGCAAGGTTAACCTTACCAAAACAAAGATAAGAAACTGACTTCTAACGGGAACCATACTTGGTTCTCTTCTAGCAGCGCAGTGTGTAATGGAAAAAGCAGATTGTGTTACTTTCATCCCTACAAATTATATGATATGTCGATGACAATTGACACACAATGTCGATGACAACTGACACACTATCATTATAAGCGCCAGCTGACACAGGGGATAAAAGAATAGAGGAGGAACAGGAATTCCTCTTTTCTTTTGAGGATGATAGCTACGTAAAGTTCGAGAGTTCAGCTTCTTTTGAGTCATGATGTGTTACTATATTTATTTTTGTTTTATTTAATTATATCTATTTTGCAAAAAATAAATTAACATGAAATTTTGTGTCATGATTGGATATATTATATATTTTGATGAAAAGAGAAAATATTTTTGTATATGGAATGTGAATTCAATGCTGTCATTCATCCTAAATCCCCATATCACAAATATTCACTATTTCAACCCACACACACTCCTTCTACCACCAAAACCCTAGCAACACAGGCTCCTTACTTATACATCTTACTATCTGATACATTAAAACTCCTTAAAACGCAAGCATTCCAAATAAAACGAGAATTAGTTTGAGATGACTGGGAAAGAAGGCGGGGAGAGGCAGTCTGGCATGCCATTCTTGCCCGGAAATATGTCTCGCTGACTTGTGATTGGTCGAGAAGTTTTAAAAACTGTGTCATTGGCTGGTGGCTGATGACGCGCTTGATGATGTCATTACTCGCCTTAGCCAGTCAGCGCCTTCCCACGCGTTAACGACCGAAAAGGGAGGCTTTGTAGCTTTCGTCGTTAGGAAAAGAAGTTCGGAGAGATGGTTGTTGCTGGCCCAACTACCTTTGTTGCTGGGTTCCTGCCCAGGCACCAAGGCGACAAGACATTCCTCTCAGGCACTCCGCCCGGCGACGCGATACCAGTTACTCTTAAATTACCAGTGTTGTAATAAACTACGAAAGCAGTTACGATCTCATTACCCTTGCTTTACCATTACGGCGATTAATACCCGCCTACATATTGGGCTAATTTAAGCCTAATATTTAGAGTTACAATACAGGGAGGTCCCGAAGATACGAGCAGTTAGGTTCCACCTGGCATACTCGTAAAGCGAAATCTCGTATAACGAAACACATAACTAATGGTAAAATATAGGTTTGGTTCCAGGACCCCATCAATTAAAAAAAAGAAAAGAAATGTTTTTCAAGCTAAAATAAACTATAGCAAACACAACAAACACACAGCGTCTATATTACCCACACTTTACCACCTATTCTGTAGAAAAAGCATTCTGAAAGAGTAAATAGCACACAAAATAACATAACTGCACATTAATTAAACATAAAACATGCATAACAAGCAAAAAAGACATTGTAATGTAGGGGACGCTGCGTGATACAAGAGAAGGTAGTGTAGCGGTCCCAAGGTTGGGGCCGCACACCTGCTAATTACCCCTAAAGGTCAGGCCGTGCCATATGCTTAATTACCCTTCAGGTCACGCCTTGCTAGGGGTGACCTGACTGCGGTCCCAAGGTTGGGGCCGCACACCTGCTAATTACCCCTAAATGTCAGGCCGTGCCATATGCTTAATTACCCTTCAGGTCAAGGCTTGCTAGGGGTGACCTCACTGGGGTCAACCAAATCCAGCTTTGTCCAGCCCAGGAGTGGTAGGGCGCGCATTTTGAACTTGATAATTTGACTCACCCCAGTTTGAATGTCGTATCATTGGATTTTCGATCTCGTATGTTGAAAATAGACCCTAATTTACACATCTCGTATCATCGGATTCTCGTATACCGAATGCTCGTATAACGGGACCTCCCTGTAATACATTCTACACTGCCACCGTAGTCTAACGGGTACAAGTACACTAGTACAGCCAGGTTCATGTGTGCTGTGTGTAGCGCTTTGCCCTACTAAAGCCCTACTTGCCCTACCTAAACCTCTAAACAAACATTGATGACAAAACAGAGTGCCAGAGTCATTCAAAAGTATTAAGGAAAATACAGGATTGGCCTCGTAATCGCGGGATGACATGAACAGAAAAATAACCCT
This sequence comes from Chionoecetes opilio, assembly GCA_016584305.1. NCBI lineage: Eukaryota > Metazoa > Arthropoda > Malacostraca > Decapoda > Majidae > Chionoecetes > Chionoecetes opilio. The sequence goes on along the minus strand of JACEEZ010025305.1, from coordinate 4,271 downwards.
ATCATCTTGAGGACAAGCGTTTTATTATCTTATGCTAGAATTTGATGTGCTTTCAGATAATGGGTTATAATGGACGAGAACTTTGCGGTCGTTTTCAGAGACACCGACAAATTTTTTGTGGCCTACAATAGGTGCTTTTTCTAATGAAGATACTAGTTTCATTTTCCGGAAACCCATTAAAAAAAAAAAAAAATTATCACCGAATGTTATGCATGGTTAAGGTTAGGTTAGGTATACTTTGTGGTTAAGGTTAGGTTTCATTAAAACCTATAAAGTTAGGTTAGGAATACTTTATGGCTAAGGTTAGGTTAGGTTTCATTAAAACCTATAAGGTTAGGTTTGGTATGTTCTATTCAATTACTTCCCTGTTATCTGAGACCCTCACTAATTTCTCCCGGCCAAGTTTTAGTGCTTTTTATGATGGAGATAGTGTTTTTAATGGAAACGGTGACCATAAAATTCGGTGATGATTTTTTTTTTCTCTTTTCAAATATGGGTTTAGGGAAAATAAAACTATCTCCATTAGAAAAAAGCACCTATTGTAGGCCAGGAAAAATTAGTCAGTGGCTCTGAAAACGACCACGAAGTCCTCGTCCATTTTCCAGATAATGGATAATATTGTTGTTTCATCATTTTTCCCTTTTTTTTTTTCCTATAGGGGGGGGGGGGGGGCTAAGAAGCAATTTTTTAAAAAAGGAAAACACCATTAAAAAAACCATTCAGTCTATGAATATTATTTCAAAAAAAAACCTAACCCCCCTCTAGCCTATATCCCCCCTTAACCCCCTTTGCTTGTTCAGGTAGTGAAAAAATTAAAGAAAAAACCCAATAATAATTATTAAAAATACAATAAAAAAATTTTTAAAAATTACCCCTCTTTTTTAGGGAAATTTTTTTTTTTTACTAAGTTTTGAGTTTTTTTTATTGTGTAAACCTTTCCAATCCAAATCTTTGGGTTTTTGGGTTGTTCCCTTTTCCCCATCCAAACTAGGGGCTTGAAAGAGGAAATGGAGTAAAAAATGACCAACAATGCCAACTAACCACATAGTTTTGTTTTGTCCCACACTATATCAAAATTCCTGACCTAAAAAAGCTACCTTGATTTCCCTCCCAAAATAAAGGGATCCTGGGGAAGATCCCCCCTAAATACACCCCTGAGAACCCCCCCCCCGCCGTTTTTTGCAAGATTCTCCCCCACATTTGAATAGAAATAACTGAAAAAAGGATCAAAAATCAGCTTTTCAGATTGTTTTTATTGAACACTGTGGGAATATGAACACCTAGGTTCTCAAAAGCGTTCCTAAAGACCCGGCACGCCACAAATTGTTAAAATTCACAATGCCAGAATCCCCCCCTGCACCCGGGAAATCACATTGTTTGGGTTTTATGCTTGTTCCAGTACGATTCCATGGTTGAGTGTGGACACATTTGGGGCCCACAAACGATTGGGGGGTCACCGTCCGTGCAAGTGCGGGCAGTGCGGCTCTCTGGTCCTGACTGCCCACTGTTGCGGTGCTGAGGTCCAGTCCAACCGGGTTGCTCCCCGGCAGACCCAGCTCGCTCTGGCATCCCCGAGGGTTCCCGCGGACCGGCCGTCCGTGTGCTGGTGGGAGTCTTGCTGCGGTGGGGCTGTGCGGCCGGGCGCAGCATAGTGGCCGGGAGCACGGGATCACCCTGCCTCAGGGGTAGGGAGGCCAGGTGTGATGACAAAATCCCGGGGCGGCAGCTCGGGCCCAAAAAGGCAGCCCGGAGCTAAAGTGCCACATTGTCAAAACATTCAAATGTAAGAGTAAGCTTGAGACCCCTTTTTTGGCCAGTGGTTTAAGAATTAGAATGTTTAGAGTGTCGGAAAAAAATTTACTACAAGTGACCTCCCAAACACCCCTAACACACAGTGGGTTTTAAAAATTAGAATTTTAGAGTGTTTGGGGGAAAATTACTGCAAAGGGTTCCCACCACCACACCCTAACACACTTGGTGTTAAGAATTTTAATTTTAGAGTTGGGGGGAAATGTTTACTCAAAGATAACTCAACCCACAACCCTAAAACACAGTGGGTTTAAAATTATGAAAGTTTAGAGGTGGGAAAAAAATTTCTACAAAAGTTCCTCACCCAAAAACATTGACACACAGTGGTGTTGAATTTTGAATTTTAGATGTGGGGGAAAATTTTCTGCAAAGGGTTCCTCACCAACACACCCTACAACTGGTGTTAAAAATTTGAATGCCTCGAATGTCGGAAAAAATTTGCTAAAAAGAGTGCCTTACTAAAACACACCCCCGACACACAGTGGGGTTAAAAAATTTTGAATGTTTAAGTGGGGAAAAAATTTTCTCAAAGAGGCCTCACCAAACATCCTGACCACAGGTGTTAAAAAAATTTTAATGTTTTTTGAGTGTGGGAAAAGGGTTTACTCAAAAAAATTCACCTCACCGACACACCTTACACACAGTGTGTTAAAATTTAAAAGTTTAGAAAAATGTGGGGGAAAAAATTTTTCTGCAAAAGGTTCCCTCACCCCCCACACCCTGACACACAGTGGTTTAAAAAAAACAATGCCTCGAAAGTCAAAAAATTTGCTAGAAAGAGTGCTTCCAACACAAACCCCGACCCCCACCTGGTGTTTAAAAATATATGTTTGGAGTGTGGGATTTTTTTTTTTACAAAAGTCACCCCACCCAAAAACACCTAAACAAGTGGTTTAAAATCAGAAAGCCGGGTGGGGAAAAGGGTTTTTTTTACCCTTTTTGAACTCAAAAACACACCTTTAGACACACTGGGTTTCGGGTTCAAATGGAATTTGTACAAGTGTTTCAAGACAAAGCGAATTGCCAGCACATGAAAATCCATTTTGAGTGGTGTGTTGGTGGACAAGTTGGGTTTTACCCTGCCTGGGGAGTGTGTCCTATGTGGCAATGGTTTGGTGGGGGGATGTTTTTTTTTTTTTATTTTTTTTACGTGTACCTATACGCCTGTAGGCATATGCAAATCATAGGGTCGGCCAGCCGAATGGGCCACTTTTGACATAACAGCGCAGTGACGTCAGTCATACTCAACCCGGTACTTTGACGAGTCAAACTCTCAGTCCCTCACCTCTCGCCGGTCAGAGCAGATGTCTGTCTACTCCCTCCCTGCTGCTCCTCTCAGACGCAGAGAGGGGGGGAAGGGGAGGGGGTGGAGGAAGAAGGGGAGAGGGAAAGAAGAGAGAGGGAAGAGGAGAGAATGAAGGGGGAGGGGAAGAGAGAGAGAGAGGGAGTGACCCTTGACCTCACCTAGTTTAGCCTTCCTAATACCCAGGTGATAATGACACTACATTGGTCCTGGCCACTCCTAGCATGTTTCTATCAAGGCATAGGTGAACACAGTTCACTAATTATTTTATCATGAAATAAAGTTATTATAATTTGGAAGTGGGTGATAACATACAATGCAATACACGTTAGCTTACTGCCGAGAGAGAGAGAGAGAGAGAGAGAGAGAGAGAGAGAGAATGTAGCATCCTGTAACATTATATACTTAGTTATTATCCTATAAGGCATAGCTTTCGGATAGATGTCCCCGGGACAGGGGACATCTTTAGCTTATGCCACTCATTGCCTTCACCAACCTCTTTGCTATTTGTAGCCCCATGTATACCATGATGTCAGTTGTTTAAATAAAAAAAGAAAAGAAAAAAAAGAGAGAAAGAGAGGGAGAGAGTGAAGGAGAGAGAGATAAAGAGAAATAGAGGGCGAGAGAGAGAGAGGTTTAACTGACGTCACGAGTCCCCGCCCACAAGCTGCTCTTTGGTCGACCCTACTATATGATCCTGGGCATATGGAGATTCTTGATGTTGGTCGATCTCGCCCTTTGGTGGCGCAGGCTGGATTTTTATAGTGACACCTGTGGTCTCGGGTGAAGATCCCATTTTCTGTGATGTTCGGTACTTCAGTTTAGGCCCATGCTGCCCCTAGAGTCCACCGTCACACTTGCAATCGGCAGACAGGTATACGCTGTATGTGGGTTGCTTTGGCCACTCGACGATGGATTTGACAGTTGTTCCTTGGTGAGACTTGAACTCGGGACTTTCTGCTCCCCTACCAGGCTTTGAAGAGTTGCCCCTGGAGGATCGAACTCCGTGGTGGTGTGTGTGGTGGCAGCCGTGCCCATTGTTTCTGTGAGGGAGTAATGGCCTCAGCAGTTGTTGGGTTGGCAGTGCAGATGTGCTCATAAATGTATCCCGGTTTAAAGGTTTCTCTCTGATTGCCTTAAAAACGTCTGTTTTTTTTTT
>JACEEZ010025304.1:66070-92818 GCA_016584305.1 Chionoecetes opilio | reverse complement strand
TGCATTTTAGTACAATTACTTTTCACCAGTCTTTTTCCTGGTAAAAGAATGCATTATAAAAAAAAATATAATGGAAGGCACACTTTCTTTAAACCCTTTAAAAGAGTAATTTTCATATGTTTTTGTAAATGTGGAAAACATAAATACAAAAAAGGGGGTATGCTGTAGTCAAAAAAAAATACTATAGTTCCCGTTTAAAATTTCTCTACGTTCTCTTTAATATTCTGCGTTCGACATAGATGGCAGGACCGTACGGGTTTCAAACTTTACTGTGGAGTCAGATTTCCTTGTTCTTTAGCTTCCTCGACCCTAGAGGCGAATTTTGGTGAAGAACCCGTAAGAACCCGGCTTCTTGCAGCTTGCGTTTTCTGTTATGGCGGGCACTTTTAAGAAGCCGGCTTCTTACGGATTGGCCCAGCTGGTCAAGCCGGAAGAAGCTGGAAGAAGCGAGAGCCAGGGCTCGCTTACCACGGCTTTTCCCGCTTGGTGCCGTGACGTCAGAGATAAAAAACAAATATGGCGGGGAGGGCAGAGTTCTCAGACAGTGAGTATCGTCGTAGAAATACTGTAATTACAGATACAGGACAAAAGTAAACACATAGATGTACTTTCAGAAGCATGGACATACCTTAAGACCACGAACAAGAATATACAAGGTTAAATGACACGACAGGACAACTTTAAAACTGGTGAAAGAATGATCATGTCTTATCAGGCTGACGATAGCCCCTTGCAGCGACGTTGTAGTTTTGCTGAATTTCGCTGATAATATGGCAAAAAATTAGCCTCATTTGTACATTTAGTAGCAGGGGGCTTAACTATCGGACCACACTAATAGAGCTAAATGGAATGACATGGTGATAGGAGAACGTCGTCTGGTGAAATAACTTTCGAGTCTTTTAACATTAACACAAGACGTTGTTTTTCTAATTTTACTAATTTGCATCAAAGCAGACCGGAAACGTTTCGCTGATTCATTATGCTCCAATTTTGGTTCTTAGAGATCTCTCACACTTGTGAGAACGTGAAAATTTTGGAACTCTCGCCGACGGGGACGAGAGTACCATAAACCTTCACCATCATCCGAATTCCACCACAAAACATTGCAAGATACTTAAGTATGCATTACTTATTTTGGGACGGACATGAACAATTTTAATGTGTAGGTAGAGGTGCTGATAGGTATTGTGGAAATGACTAGCATTGCGTTGAGGGAAAATTTTAAGAAAAGGGTTCCACGGTAAGCTGACCCAAATGTTGGCTCATGTGTTATACTTACTGTCCTTAACACATCTGTTTAGATTTTAATGAGTGCCGATCCTTACTTTGGCCTACATGGCCGATATTTACATTTCATGTCTTGGAAAAACTAAGTCCCAGTAGGTTAGGTTAGGTCAGGTGGTCAGGTTAGGTTAGGTTAGGCCCCAGCCCGATGGGCTCGAGGGGGGGGTGCTAGGTTAGGTCTGTAGAGTTTTTTTCAATCTTTAAAAAAGGCTCAACTCCTATCTTTTTTCTTATACCCAAAAGGGGTGGACATGGTGGAAACCGGATTTTTTGGGTGGGTGAGCACACATATAAGGGAAATAGGGCCCGAAAAGTATATGAACAGGGAAATTTCCCTATTTATGGATTTTTTGTAGGGCCATTTTCCCTTATGTGTGTGCTCCCCCACCCAAACCCCGTATCCCATGTCCCCAGCTTGTTGGTATAAGAAAGAAAAATAGGGGTGAGCCCTTGTTCTTAAGATTACCATATATATTATATATTTATTAATATATATATATATATTATATGTTATATGCGTATTCTGTAATTTGGTTAAATAGTATGTTATGAAGAGTTAATGGTATTTTTGGTGTACCTGTTCCCTTATGTTGACCTATATATAATGGTGAAATGATTGGGTGGTGTGGGGGCCACCGTACTATTAGTGGAAAAAATATTCATAAAAATCCATTTTTTACCTGAGAGAGTGCACACTGTGCCCAAAACAAACTTCACAATATGGCCCCACCTATGTACCCTCATGAATACTTAACTCAGATAATAAGGGTCATTTAAGGTTTTTTATAAATTTTTGACTGTGATCCCCCCAGTTCGGTGTGACCCACACCCCACCCTACCTCTAGTCATGAAGTCTACCCTGTTGCTCGCAGTAGTTCACTGAGGGTGGCGCTGCATCCGTTGGTGGCATGGTGGCGCGAAATTTGAATTAATTTTCGCGTTGTAGCCTTCGTAACGGTGATCAGTGTTCGTGTGTTGACCCCACCCACCCATACAGTAAACCCTCGTTTTGACGAAAAAAATTATGGGAAAGGAGGCGAGATTATAATTATCCGAATGATCCGAACTTTAACGCATATAACAAATTGTGGTCGTTATATGAGGTGAAAGTTCCCTATTTCCGATAATTCCGTGTATCGTGAACTTTGTCCGTTACATCTGACAAAAAATTTCGTATACTTACATACATGCAGCCATCACAAATACTACACGAATACAGGGCAATTAAAAACAATCAGAACCGTACAACGCATATACTGAACTTATTCGGTAAAAGCACGCAAAAACCGGGGACGGCAGAAAAAGTTTTTGAAGCCGATATTTGTTATCTAAATTAAGGTCCGAAAAAGCGAGGGTTCCGTTGTATACACTAAACTTTGAGAAAGTACTACAGGAGCCATCAGTGTATATAACCTAATACGTTCGGGTTTGGTGACATTAAGTAAGATTAGTTATGGGTCAAGAGTGTTTCGATATGGGAAATACAAAATTATGAAACTAGTTATGAGAAATTGTATTTGTTGAATAGGGAATGTTAATCGTATTTACTGGCTATTTGGTTGCAATTATCTGACCAATTCAGTATTACACTGCCCTTTGTGCATTAAAATCTGAGGTTTAAATACATTTTTTATTTTAGTGTATAGTTGGATTATTTGCTTCTGTTTTTAAATTTTACTTGTCCTTATAAAACTTCTATTAAAGGTACACATCAACAACATACTTTTTATATTATTTTCATTTCTTGTATATTTAGCCTATTCATCTATAAGGGGGCAAATAATCGGTAAAATTTAGGATGAAACTATGAACATGGGCTATTGTCATGTATGAACAACACTCATAATGCTGTCTGTCTCTATTTCCTTTCATGGCAAGGGTTTAATCTGGGAATAGTAACACAGTCTAATTTCAGGTATGTATGTGCCGGTTGCATGAAATGTTATCCGGGCCGAAGATGAAGGAGAAGACTCTGAGAGAAGGAGTGAGAGGGGGAGTAAATAAATAAATAATATCTTATTCCATGAAACATGGTTTTACTATCAAACTTACATCACAGATGTTCTATGCAATATATACTAAAAATGAAACTTCTGAAAGTCACGCAAATGAAAAAAATACATAAAAAGAAAGTCAAACGAAACATTAAAAGGAAATTTAAATTTTAACATTAAACGATAAGAACTAAAAGTCACTTCAAATATCTTTAAAATACTACTAAAAGCAACTGCTATTTCATATGGGGAAACAAATAAAGTTCCTTAGGGTCAATTAAAGTAAATTTATAAGTCAAAACTTAAAAGTATAGACCTCCATAATTAATTTATGCATGAAGGCAAATTGTTCCCTAGTTAAGGCCCTTTTTACAGTGATGGGTCTGGCACCAGTCTGTTCTGGCTCTTGGCACATAAAGGTTCTTTTAGCTGCCTTGTTGTACTGGCTGTATTTTCCTGACAATGGAAAACTAGATACCACTCCGGATAAACCCATTGACAGCCTTATAAACAGGGGAAAAATTTTCATAAATATATCTGTCTTTAATGTTAACCACTTTAACTCTTTTATGATAGGAGTAACGTGATCCTTCTTTCTAGCTCCTCCAATAGCTAGTTTAGCTGCAATATTTGCAGTTTTAAAAAACTAAAAAAATAAAGTGAGAAAAGTATTTGTTGAGTCCATATACCCATACAGTAATTCATTAAGCTGGAAAAAGAGAGAGAGAGAGAGTAATTTAATGCAAAAATTAGCCAAGAATGAAAAACAGCCCCCTATCTTCCAAGCAAAATATAAATCAGCCCCAACCCCCAAAGCGGAAAATCCGGGCACTGGCGGCCAGATGATGGCCAGTTAATGAAAATCCCTCATTATACCTGACCCTTGCCATCAGGTGCAGCAGTTAATAAAAAAATAAGTCATAATGTTTGGGAAATCGACCCCCGCCAGCCCATATGATGTCCGTAGGTGCCCGCCTCTTTACCTTGCCCTATTAATAGTCTTGGTTTATGGAGCAAAAAAAAACATTAAAGTGAAGGATATGTGTTGTATCCATTCACAATATCGTCAGTCAGTTATCGTAAACTTATTAATGGCTTTCATTCGGCGGTACAAATTTCGTCAGTGTGGTTGTTTTGTTTACAGTTATCAGCTGTGAGCGCCGAGCGGGCGAGCCTCGAACACTCCTGTCAGCCCTTCTGGCGAGGCACGAAAAACGAGAAAAAGAAGCCCCAAGAAGCCGTAAAAAGCCGGCTTCTTACGGCTTCCTTTCACCCAAAATTCGCCCTTTGGATTCCCTACACCAGGCTCAGTTCTAACTCCGTTGTGTGTGGTGAAGACGTGAGTCCCCTATTTCCCTACTTCCCACTTCTCCTAAGTCGTGTCAAAGGTAAGACATGTGCCAAAGGAACTATTAACGAGTCACATAACGTGGTGGTGAGGTGGTAGTGTGACTTAAAGGTTTATTACCACGAGGTATAGCGGGTTAATACGTGTGTTGGGGTGTCTTGTGGCGGGGCTAGTATCTGTTATTAGTTAGTCTGTTATTAGTGAGATGCTGCTAGGTCTGTTATTAGTGATGCTGTCCCCGTGTCTGTATTTGTGGACACAAACACATCAAAATCTATTAGAATATAAATAAAAGGATTGTTTTTATTATAGCGGAAGTTTGAACCAGAAATACCTTTTACCCATTTTGCGTGCATATATTGCCTTTGCTTGGGTGTTATATCATGCAATACAGCCCCACCACCCTTTCTTACCCCTTGCATAGCCTTGAATATTGCACGGGAACCGTAATTGGGGTGGTATCCGTTTATTCTGGCCGCCAGTTGAAACAGGCCGCCTATAGTAGCATGCATAACCCGCAGACAGGGCGGTGCGCCGGCTGCAATAGGTTAGGTATACTTTGTGGGGTTAAGGTTAGGTAGGTTAGGTTAGGATACTTGTGGGGTTAAGGTTAGGTTAGGTTAGGTTAGGTATACTTTGGGTTAAGGTTAGGTTAGGTATACTTGTGGTTAAGTTAGGTTAGGTATACTTTGTGGTTAATGTTAGGTTAGGTTAGGTATACTTTGTGGTTAGGTTAGGTAGGTACTTTGTGGGTTTGGTTAGGTTAGGGATACTTGGGGGTTAGGTTAGGTTAGTATACTTTGTGGTTAGGTTAGGTTAGTATCTTTGTGGTTAAGGTTGGGTTGGTATCCCTTTGGGGTTAAGGTAGGTTGGTTCTTTGGGGTTGGTTTGGTTGGTAGGTTTGGTTCCTTTGGGGTTTAGGAGTTGGTTCTTTGGGGTTTTTCGTTTGGGTTGTTAGGTATACTTTGGGGGTTGGTTAGTTTTGGTGGTTATTTGGGGGTTGGGGGTTTTAAGGCTCAAACCTATCCTAACCCCATTCCCGCCTAAAGGAAACCCCCCGCGTGATTTTATTGTTCTTGTATTTTTTTTTTATGATTTCATTTTTTTACCTCTTACCCCCAACATCAACGTCAGTTTATCCGCCCCCTTTAAAAACCTTTCCCTCCTAGCCTTCATTCAAAATTCATTTTTGTATATTTGTTTGTCGGGTTGTGCGTTATACGGCTATTTATTTTTCTTTTCTTCAGCATTAAAAAGGCCCTAGCTGGGAAACCAACAAAACTATCCCCAAACAAAATTTCAAGACGAAATTTTTTAAAGGAAATTGGGGAGAAACTGGTTTCACAAAATAGGGTGGTGCATGATTGGAATGGACTAAGTCGTCAGGTGGTCAATGCGGAGTCTTTTGGGGGTCTTTAAAAGGAGTCGGTAAATTAAAGGGAGGGGAAGAGAGGTGGATATGGGGTAGAGTTAGGAAACGGAACACCTCTGTAGGTCTCAGGCCTCGTGTAAGCTTCCTTACTTTCTTATGTTTTTATGTTCGTTCTAAACAAAATAACCCTCCGGGTAGGAATGTCTTGTTGTCCTCTTTCCCTTTCCCATTGTTTTTTCCTCCTCCTTCCCCCCCTGAAATTGTTTGGAGGAGTAGGGGTTTTCGAGTGTTAAGTTTTGGGCTTCTCAGGTCTCTCCACCCCCTTCCATCTATAAATACAGACGCACCCTTTATTGACATCTTGAATTCATTATAAAGGACAAGCTTTTTTCTTTTTTCTATTCTTCCATGCCCTTTATTTTTTAGTATATATTTTTCCCTGAGGATTTTTTCACATCTACTCCCCCTTTTATTCCACCACCACCCAAACACACACATCCACCACCCCTCCACCACACACCCCCCCTACAGTCTACCACCCCCCAAAAACCCCAATCCCTCACCCAACACACCCCACCCCCACAACCCCACACCAATACCAATCCCTTAACCACAGCACCCCCACCACCACCACCCATCCCTACGTTTCCAACACTGCAACCAACCCCAAAAAAAAAAAAAAAAAAAAAAATAAACCAATTTTCCCCCACACCTTAAAACACCCCCCCACAACCCAACCCCCAATCCACCCCACACCCCATCACACGGGAAACCATTGGGGGGTTTCCCTGTTCCCAACGTGAAGACTCAACGGGCGGGGTCCGTTGAATCGGTTTTTCTCAGTTTCTTCATTCATACTCAAACAGACAATCAAGCAAAAACTCGGGTTGTAATTATTTTAGTCCCCGCTGAAAGGTTCCCCGCGTCGCATGAACAACATATTTTTTTGAATATTAATTTTACCCATGGGAAAAAGGGCGATATATTTTTTAAGGAAATTAAATGATGAATGGTTAAAATATATATTTGGTGATAAAAGGATTTGTTATAGATATTGGGATTGTTATTTTTCTTGTTATTTTCCCTCATTTTTGATCACCAAGGGGCGTCAAAACCCAAAATGATAATTCAAAATCTGATAGTCGCCCGGCATTCCAATACCAGGCAAAAATATAGTTACTGTTTTTAAGTGAAAACAAAATTTGCTTCCCAAAAATAAAGATGTTTTTGGGTTATTTTTTTTTCCATGTCATTTTTTTATTGAAAGAAATAAAGAAAATAAAACTATCAATATTAGTCGAAAAATTTCCCGTAAAGGTGACCTACGTAAACAGCCCCCAAATGGAAATGCAAGTTCCCCTATCCCTTTTGAACAAGGAGGGTGGACAGTGCTAAGAATAAGTGCCCTTTGAATGTGAGAGGGCTTCATTCATAAGGAGGTAACCGAGGGAATTTTTCGGGTATGCACGATAATTTTTCGTATGTGTGCGGCAGGGGGCCCCACAGTGGTGCGGGTCGGGTGGGGTTTTCCTTGCTATTTTTAGTACAATTTTAATCATAACAGATATTGTCATTTTTTGCTTTGGTTTCACTTTGCTGTAGATATATTTTTAATTTTTCTATAACATTTATGTTGACCGTTTCCTCGGTTAACCCGTCAACGTCAGTAGATTGTTTTTTTTGTTTGTTTTTTTTTCCCCAAAGAGAATTCTTTATATTGTTCTATTAATGGAGAAAAAAAAATGCCCTATTGTGTAAACCTAAATAATATAAAATAGAGTACTTGACAAAACCTTTTGGGTGCTTTGGTTTTTTGTACTAAATATAAGAAAATGTAGAAAAGGCAACTTGTACAGAACTACTTTCCCCCCCGGGTGACACAAATTTGGTCCCCCTACGAATATGTACCAGAAAGAGGAGTTTTGACTGCTCCTATTTCTTTCCCTTTCCTTTTCTACTTTCCCCTTCTTTCTCCTCCTCCTCATCATTTCTATCCTCCAATTTTTTCCTTCCTTTTCTATTTTCCCCCTTTTCCCCCTCCTCCCCTCCTCTCATCTTCATCTTCATCATAATTTCTATCCTCCAATTTCTTCCTTTTCCCCTCTCTTCCCCCCTTCCTCTTTTCCGGTTTGCATCCCGTCACCCTCTTCTGTAACAGTTGAGTCAATCCTCCGTATAGGTTTCTGTCCCAAAATCTGTCCTCCTCTTCCCTTTAGCAACCCTGGGAGGAGGGGGGAGGAAAGAAGGAAAGGCCATCCCCTAGAGGAGGGTGTATTGACTAAAAAAACCCCAGTGGAAAAGGGAGTAGGGGGAAGTTTGGGTGGAGTGTTTTGGGGGGGAAAAAAGGGGGGGGGAGGGGGGAACATACGCCTTAACAGATTCTGTTATGCTTCCTTTTATCCACCTCCTCCCCCCCCCCCCCACCTGTCTCCTCTAAAATATGCTTTCCCCTCCTCCTCCCTTCCCCCCTTCCTCTTTCCCCCCCCTCGCTCTTTTTCTTGTCTTGTTTTGTCTTGTTCCTTTTTACTATTAATTTGGGAAAAAAAAAAAACTAAAATTTTTATATAAAAATTTTTTTTGACTACCCCTTTATCAAATTTGTAAAAAAGAAAGATTTAAGATTGGTTCCGTTGTAGCCTATAGCGCCTGTAAGCATATGGAGAGTCTTGATGTTGGTCGATCTCGCCCGTTGGTGGCGCATGCTGGATTTTGTATAGTGACACCTGTGGTCTCAGGTGAAGATCCCATTTTCTGTGATGTTCGGTTCATAAAATTTTTAATTATGGGTTGGTTGTTTGGTTGTTTAGTTATTCCTTATTTATATTCATACACCTTTTCTCTCTTATTTCTGCATCCGCTTCTATATCAGTTATTCATTTTATATTTGTTTTTCCTTAAATGGTTTGTTTATTTCAATAGTCTATTAGCGTATTTTTTCAGAGTTGTTTTTATCTCTCTCGCTCTCGCTCTCGCTCTCGCTCTCGCTCTCTCTCTCTCTCTCTCTCTCTCTCTCTCTCTCTCTCTCTCTCTCTCTCTCTCTCTCTCTCTCTCTCTCTCTCTCTCTCTCTCTCTCTCTCTCTCTCTCTCTTCTTTTCTCTCTCTCTCTCTCTTCTCTCTGTTCTGTCAATTAAGTCTTACATAATATTCATGATTTACGTACCTACCTGTTCACCTGGCATTTAACCTTTAAGATAAAGCAATCATCCTCGAACTGGATTCACGATAAAGGTTCTTAAAAAACTTGTTCCGATCAGATACAATTATGTAAGGGTAACTTTCTTATCATGTTTTTAATTTATATATTTGTATCAAGAAGCCTTGTTATCAGTTCAGTCCAATACTAACCCGTGTGTCGAACAAGAGTGTAAATTGATAATACACACAAACACGCACACACACACACACACACACACACACACCACACACACACACACACACACACACACACACACACACACACATCAACAAAACACAGTTAGTAAATAGGCAATAAAGAAGATAAAGAAAAGAGTAAATAGACAAATGAATAATTATGTAATCTAATTCTGCATTCAAAGCTATATTTTGGTAATTAATTTGATTTGGCGAGGAAGATTTGGCGCCACCCTTGAGTGGCGCCCAGGGCACGTGCCATGCCTGCCACGCCCCTGTCTGTCTTATAATTTATGAGTCATAGATAACTAACTGGACCTGTTGAGTTTCTGTGATTATCTGAATTTATCAATTTTTCCTTCTTTTATTTTCCTCATTTCTCTTCTCTTGATTTTCTTTGTTTCTTTCTCGTTCCAATGTCGCGTATGGTTACCACAATACGACACACGTAGATAACAAAAGGTCTGGAAATTTATGTAGAGTAGACAAAAGGGAAATATTCATTGGTGCTCTGCGTTATTGTACTCATTAACAGATATGTAGATATCAATACAAGAATCAACCAGTGAACAAGACTATACTACAAATCAAATGAAAACAAATAAATCAATACGTACGTCGACCGCGCTAAGTAATGTCGCACCGTACGGAGAGTTTCGTTCAGGAATCACATACTGGCAACCCTTCCACCGGGATTTGAAAGCTTTAAAATTATATCTTAATAGGACTAATGTTGTAACTATCACTACAGATGCACTCTTTGTAATTTATAAGATGAAAATTGAACAGTTTTGCATGTCAATAATGCTTAGAATATATTATCTCTATTCCTTGCCGAAACTTTTTGACATAAAATATTTCGTTCACGGCAAATTTAGTCAAGTAAAGTTCCATGCTCCTCGCAACTCAATTACATATTTACAAATAAAATTAAATACCTTCAGCAAATCTATGTTTTTATTAGTGATTAAAAAACAAACAATAAATGCATAACTCTCAGATTTTTTTTTCTCGTAAAAAAAACTATGATATAAACCCTTGCTTGACAATGACATCACCGAGCGGGTGGGGTGTTCAAGCGGGGCCCACCAAGAGAGAAGGCCTGAAGCATTGCCGTAACGTCAACGTCACACCATCTAGTGCTCACCGCTCCGCTCCCCGTACAAGTTTACCCTACCTTATATAATGTGTATCAGTATAAAAAATATACTGTTATCTTCGGAAATGTTTTTTCTATAATATTATAATAAAAAACCTTAAAACACACTAAAGAAATGCCATTATGAGACTTTCAAGAAATATGCATTAACTTAAACTCTTCGCCATTTAATATTTTGCTCGCAAACATTTTACATGGAGAATATCAATAGAAGCGGAATTTTATTATCTTTCCATTGATATATTTCGTTTAGTGATAAATTAATTAGCAGCATGCATAAATTGGCGTTAGCTATATATAAAAAATCATGAAATCGGGTAATTTTCTACCTAATATATGTTTATCAGTATAAAAGATATACTGTTATTTTCGAAATGTTTGTTCTATATTATTATTAAATAAAAAACCGTAAAACACACTAAAGAAATGCCATTATGAGACTTGCAAGAAATATGCATGAACTTAAACTCTTCGCCATTTAATATTTTGCGAGCAAACGTTTTACATGGAGAATATCAATAGAAGCGGAATTTAATTAGCTTTCCATTGATATATTTCCTTTTTGATAAATTCATTAGAACCATGCATAAATTAGCGTTAACTAAATACATAACTTCACCAATCGGGAAAACTACCCGATTTCATGATGTTATTTATTTAGTTAACGCTAATTTATGCATGGTTCTTATTTATTTATCAGAAAAATAAATATATCAATGGAAAGCTAATTAAATTTCACTTCTATTGATATTCTCCATGTAAAAAGTTTTTGCGTAAATTATTAAATGGCGAAGAGTTCATGCATATTTCTTGAAAGTCTCATAATGGCATTTCTTTAGTGTGTTTTACGGTTTTTTATTTGATAATATTATAGAACAAACATTTCGGAAGATAACAGTACATATTTTTTACTGATAAACATATATTAGGTAGGAAATTACCCGATTTCATGATTTTTTATATTTAGTTAACGCTAATTTATGCATGCTGCTAATTGATTTATCACTAAACTAAATATATCAATGGAAAGCTAATTAAATTCCGCTTCTATTGATATTCGCCATGTAAAATGTTTGCGAGCAAAATATTAAATGGTGAAGAGTTTAAGTTAATGCATATTTCTTGAAATTCTCATAATGGCATTTCTTTTGTGTGTTTTACGGTTTTTTATTTGATAATATTATAGAACAAACATTTCTGAAGATAACTATATATCTTTTATACTGATACACATTATATTAGGTAGGTAAACTTGTACGGGGAGCGGAGCGGTGAGCACTAGATGGTGTGACGGCACGGGCGATGCATCAGGCCTTCTCTCTCGGTGGCCACGGTTCATGACGGCAGCATGGAGCCCAAGAAATATAGAGGAGACAAGGAAGGTGGAGTCCTACGTAGGCAGAAAATCCCTGCCCTATGCACTTGCTGGCGCTTAGATGGCGCCACCGTCGCCTCTTCAGGGAATGTAAACAAACAGGCCCACAAGGGCCCATATGGCTACTGACACCCCAGACGCAAGAATGCTGCCCGTCGCCTCTCGCTATTGCTACTGTGTGTGTGACAAGAAGAGACGTAAACACCCTGGAGTGAGGCTGCAGTTGTTCCCCAAAGATGCTAGAAGGTATGTAAGTGTCGTTTTAAAGGATATTTGAGTCAATAAGAGAAAATCCAGAGTGACTAAATATCCTTAAAAAAGAGCTACCCTTTATGAGCGCTCCCTCCCTTGCCTCTTAAGCTATCACTGGGCATGTCTCTAACTCTAAAGGGCTCAAGGTAGTCAAGCCAGCCACCGTGCTGGCGAAAATAAAAGAAACTAGATAAGCCCGTTACCGTGCACGCGTGTTACCCCTTTATTCACACTTGTTTGTAATGGACGAGAATACACAGATGACAATTGTGTCGGGTAAATATTCGATATTATTCTAGTTATCCCATACTTCCCACCTCCCCCAAAACAAGCTTGGGGGAATGTGGCCCCCCGACAAGAGAGTGTCTAGCTACCCAGTTAAGGCTAAGGTAAAATATTGTTATGTTACCGGGGGGTCGATGGGGACGGAGCTCCCCCTCTTAGGAAGTTAGGTTAGATTATCGGGGGTCAAGGGGAGCGGAGCCCCCCAGCTAGGTGGTGTGGTTACATTTGGTTAGGAGGTTAGGTTAGATTGTCGAGTAGGGTCAGTTGTGCAGTCAGTTCGTATAAAAGTTGTTTCGTACTCCAAAAAGCTTTTCCTATACGAAACCATAGTCGTTTCGTACACTCAGCTCAGTTGAAAGTTGGTTTCGTACATGACAAACCTTCTTTGGTGTTGTGATTAAATATATATATATATATATATTATATTTTTTATTGTAAGCACGTAGTTACCTTCTCAAACATATATGTTGATCAAATCTTTCTGTAGCGCCATTAGCATCAGCTGAGATTGGGCTAGATGTGGCAGCAGGGGAGAGCAGCTCTACCATTACTACCGGAAATATGGCACACAGTGGTTTGTACAGACTATGCATTATTGTTATCATCAACCCATCTAAATTAAGGGTGTATTTATTCTTATTAATGGCTTCCAGCCCTTATCAGTGTATTGGACAAAGTTTTTATTTTCTCTCTCTTAATTATATGGCTTTAGCATTGGCAGGTACAGTATCAATGTTCTAATTATGTACAGGATTATTACTGATATTTTCTTTTGACAGATTGTTTTGACACTGATGTTGGAGTGCTGCCTAAACCCCAGTACCAGCCACAGCCTCCCACCACATAAGCCACAGCCACAGCCTCCCACCACATCAGTCACAGCCACAGCAAATGGATGGTATTGATAGTTATAATATTAACATTTTGCATGATGTTAGTCTCACTTATGAATTATAGTCTGAGATGTAATTATTCCTTGTATCGACAAATTTCCGTATACAGTCTCAGAAAGATATCAACAATTAGTGGTTTTCAGGTGTGTGCCAGGAGCCTCTGCTGCCCTCCTCCATGGTGCCTCCTCCAGCAGCACCAGTGACCTCACCTCACATACAAGCTGTAGAGGGTAAAAACTCATCGAGTATTTCGAGCATAATACCAGTTGCTAGTGTTTGTTTGTTATTGATACTGTCATTTTCTTTTCTTATCCCTAAAACTGTCAAAAAACCTTTCTCCTCACTATACATATCTCACATGTCCTCCTCATCTTCTTTACCCACTTCCTATTCACCATCCTACATTTCCTTCCATACTGCTAATTCACCTCATTTCTATGCAGAACATAATGAAAATATTTTTGCAATTATTGCTATTTAACTAACAACAACCTTTTTTCAACAGATGGTGGAACAACAAACATGACTGAGGGTCACCAGGATGTCCAAGCCTCAAAATGCCCCAAAAGTCGTAATATTTCAGGAATATTAATTTGCTGTTCCTCTACAATGCATGCTTTTAGATTTTAAGTGACTATAAAATCATACGCATATTTTTTGCACATTATTTTTGTAAAAATATTTAATTTCATATATCTACCAGTCGTCTCACTCTTGCATCTTTTCTCTTTCTCACATTATCTACTCCAACACTATATCCTCCCATTTATCAGGGGGTCATCCTTTTACACTCCCAGCATATATTCTACAGATATATATCCTTCTTGTCATCTCACTCTCACCCATTTTTTCAAGGTGTCCATCAGTTACCATCTCAGTGTTCACCACCATCACCACTCCACAGCTCATTCCTTCTCAATTACTAGACATATCAGCAAATCATCCATATACATTTATAGTACGTACATAATTATGTTAGTAAGTTATGCTTATGTAAACAATGTGTAACACTTTCCATATTCTCAGGGACACCAATAAGAAGGCTCCTACGAAACACCATCTACAGGCTGCGTATGCGAATACAGCAAATGGGGCGGGAGGCTGTGAGAACACCACCCTAACTGATAGCGATGGCTGCACATTTTCTGGCCCCGGAGGGGCTTGATTTTTTTTAAAGGACTCATCATTCTTCTTCTTCTTGTGACCTTTGTCGCTTCATAGGTCCTCTTCCACTTCGTCTCTTTCGTTAACAAAACTTGTTAACACCCTTGTTTATTTCACCTGGGAAAGACATTTTCATCAGTTTTCGATCCTTTGATTATCATCCTAATTCATTGTCTCTTGTGTGTTCTTATCTCCCAGCACTGCGTTAGGAACACTTTGGTGAGGTTTACAATACTTTCTGTTTCCTTTCTGTCCCCATACAGCCCTAACACCGTACACAGGGCCCCGTCTTGCTGCTCTAGTCTCCTGTCCCACTCCTCTCTGCCTAGGACTGTTACTATTGACGCTATAAGCCTTTCCCTCTGACTCCTATACTTGTTGCATTCCACATGACATGTTTTCTACAGTTTCTTTCTCTCCTACCCTGTAGCTACAATTCTGATTCTCCAGTTCCCTGTTCCTTCCGTTGACTTCCAAGGTGCCTGTTCTTGCTTTATATAGTAACTTCCTCCCCCAGTCTCCTACATGCCAAGTCACCCCCTTTGGCTTCTGTTTCCTCCTCTACTACTGCAACGTTGATTTCCTGGCCATTCCCTCCTGCCATTTAACTAGCCCATTCTTCTCTATTTTCCTTTTGATATCTCTTATCGCCATCTTGCTCCATTTCTTTCCTTTTCCATCTCTCTAGTTCCTTCTTCCAGGTGGAACTTGATCTATTTTCCTGGGATATTTTCTTTGCCCATCTATCTTCACTAAGTCTTTCAATTTTCTTGTGGAACACCAGTTTTCCTTTAATTATCCTTTCCCTGAAGGTGCTCCATCCCATGCTTCCCCTTATGGCCTCTACAGCAGTGCTCCTACAAGCTCCTAGTCCCCATCTGCCTACTATGTTCTTGAGCCCTTACCAAGTGCATGATGTCTCCTTCCCTGTACTGAGGGCCGTACTATTTAAACCTTCCGCCCGGGCTGGCGATCGCCTGCCGATGCTCCGCCAGGCGAAACGCCAGCCTCAGGAAATCCTTACTTATAAACACTGGCTTACGCCAACCCTGGCGAACGCCAGGGTTGGCAGACGTAAGTGTTCGCCAGCGCTAACCTTCTCATATTCTCGCTCGACTCGGCGAAATGGCGCTTGAAATCGCGGGAAATTCAAGTTTGTTTACATCTACAGTCGACACCACTGCTACGAGTGACGATGCTGGCTCTCTTAAGGCAACTCCTATATCCACTGTGGATAAGGGGATGCTCATTGACCTCATCAAGGAGTATATTGAAGGCATAAATGACAAAACTACCAAGTTATATGCCGTGATTGCTCTTGTAGCTACTCTTTTTCCAGACAGTATTGTTATTAATAATTAAAGTTCGTTCATCACTGAACTAACGAGCAATAATATGTCATATGCTTCCTAAGGCAGTTGTGATATTAACCATTTAAGCTTATTTACCACCTAACTCGTGCAAAGATAGGGTATTAGTTCGGTAGTGGGCTTCCAAAAGTCCTAGGATTCTTACCTACATTTACATACGGTACTCCGTAGTATAGTGGTTAGCACGCTCGGCTTACAACCGAGAAGTCCCGGGTTAGATCCCCGGGCGGAGCGAAGATAGATGGGTGGTCTTTCTTAAAACCCGAGCCCCTGTCCACCCAGCAGTGAATGGGTACCGGGTGTTAGCCGGGGGTTTGTGACCCCCCTCCCGGGGTGGTGGCTTCGGTCAACACTAATTGCTGCAGCGGTAGATTATTACGGCTCTGAGGAATTATCCTCTAAACAAACAAACAAACAAACAAACATCATCGTGTAGAATTATTCATTATGAATATTTTGATCCCCATTTCCAATGGCGCAATTGAATAATAATGGTGTTACATGTACTACCGCAAATCTACCGTTATTTCAGCCATAAACTGTTAAGTTAGGTTAAATTAGATTAGGTTAGAGGTGGAGTTTGGTTTAGTAACAGATATCAAGAAAAAAAGAAATTTTCAATACTATGGCAGTGCGAAGCGGAGCAATGGGCCCCAGACATAACTACGTCACGGTTTGTTTACATCGGTGCATTGTGGGGATAAGTCGGGGTCGCCGCGGGTAGACCTACGAAGGGAAAACTACGGCGATGGAAGAATTTAAAGTTATTTTGCGCGAAATTGATATTCCAGGTGCTATATTACTGTGCTCTGTTCTCGCTGACAACACTATAGAGAAGACCTGAGGTAATGGCTGATGTGCAGAGGCTTCTAAACCAAGAAAACAGAGTCATAACAGAGCCTCGTCAAAAGATAAGCAACTGGTAGGTACGTAATGTGTCCCTACCACTTGCTTACTTCTTAATGAGACTGCTGTGACTGTTTTCCTGGTTTAGAAGCCTTTGCTCATCAACCATCACCTCAGGTCTTCTCTATGTTGTCAGCGAGCACGGATATAGCACCCTGTAATATCAATTTCGCCCAAACCAAGTTAATTATTTTCATCGTCGTAGTCTTTCTTTTAGGTTGTACATTTTCCCATGTTTATGATAGTATTAAAATACCTTTTTAAATTGAGTTCCTTTTGTTGCCTTTCCTCATAATAAGTAGTGGTACATCATAGTTTAAGTGTTCTTTGACGACCAATGAATACTCTTGAGTCTAACCAACATCACCAAACCCTTTGCTTTGATTTATCTTATTACTCCATCCATAAACGTTGCAAAATCACGGTGACATTACCCATCCTTTGCCTCATGGTACCTGGTACTGTCGTCTACCGATATTTTTATCCCTCACAATCGGGAAAACTCGCCGACGGTAATGGTTAGGTTAGATTCTGCTTTGATTTATCTTATTACTCTTTCCGTCCATAAAAAAGTTGCAAAACCAGGGTGCCATTCCCATCCTTGCCTCATGGTACCTGTACTCTCGTCTACCGAAATGCTCGTCCCCACACAAATCGGAAAAACTCGCCGACGGTAATGGTTAGGTTTGGTTACCGTTAGGTTTGGTAAAGGTCAGTTAGGTTGGTATTCATAAACACAGGTAAAAGCTTATTAGTAATATTATAATAGTTTACTACATCTCTCCCTCCATACACACCCCTTTACCCCTTCAATACATCCCCTTCCCCCCCATTTTACTCTGTCATATGCTTTTGGTATTAGTCCAGATGAACCCGACTCACTTTGGTGGACGAACTATTTTTTTTCTGGTGTGTTTTTTTGTGTTTTTGACTGAAACTGCTAACCGTTTTTTGTCGCAATTTTTATTTTTTGTTATTATTATTTTATATTTTTTTTTAGGTAAGGTTAGTTTTTTTAAAGTTTTTTTTTTTTTTTTAGTTACGTAAGGTTAGGTTTAGGTATAGGTAAGGTTAGTTTTGGTTTGGTTTCATTTTTTTTTTTGTCATTTTGCAAAAAAAAAAAAAAAAAAAAAATAAATTGGGGGGAGCACCCTCGCCCGGTCCCTGTATATGGGATCCTAACTAGTAAAAATATAACCAAAAAATTCCATTCCATAACCTAATAACCTAACCTACCCTAACTGGTGGGTGAAGAAGGGTTTTAAAGAGTAAGGGGTATACAGTTTTCTGTATAATGAAAAGGAAAAAATTTAAAATACGGGAAAAAAATGGAAATACTTTTTAAAACCAAAATATTTCCCCTTTGCCAAATACTCTTCTGAAAAATTTTGGGGGGGAAAATCTTAAGAACAAGGCTCCACGCTAAGCGACCCAAATTTGGGCTTTTCGTATTATACTTATGCCCCTTAAAACTCTTTTTAATATTTTAATGAGTGCCGACCCTTTACTTTGCCTACGGCGTATTAAATTTCGGGTTTCCTGAGAAAAAGTAGGTCCAGCGAAAATGCGCGGGAAAACCGAGTTTGAAAAATTGCGAATCTAAGTATGGGTAAAAAAACCTAGGGGTTGGGTCGAGGGGGAGGGGCCCCCCCCCCGTTTTGGGTTTAGAGTAGGTTCTGGTTGGTTAAAGGGCGGTTGGTTAGTGCACAGCAGGGGGGGCTCGGAGGGGGCTAGTTAGGTCTTAAGTTTGTCATCTTAGAAAAAGGGCTCAAATTTTCCCTATCTTCTTCTTATCCAAAAAAGCGGGGGGCATTGGGGGAAAAACCGGGTTTTTTTTGGTGGGGAACACTGGGAAAATATGGTCCCCCAAAAGAAATCCTTACACGGGAAAATTTTTCCCTATTTTTAGGGTTTATCGGGAAATTTTCCCTTATATGTGTGCTCCCCCAAAAGGACACACTCAAAAGGGAAAATATGGTCCCCAAAAAAAAAATCCCTAAACTGGGAAAATCCCCGAAATAGACTTAACCGGGGGAAATTTTTCCCCCGCAAAAGTTCATGAACTGGGAAAAATACCTATTTTTAGGGATTTTTTTTGGGGGGGCCTATTTCCTTATTGTGCCCCCCCCCCAAAAAACCCCGGTTTCCCCCCCAAGTCCCCAACTTGTTGGCTATAAAAAAGATAGAGGGGTGGAGCCTTTGTTCTTAATTTCCAAACTACGGGCTACCCTCCAACCAAAACAAACCTAGCTACCGGGCTTTTGGATTACATAACCTTGCTCATGAGC
Source organism: Chionoecetes opilio (assembly GCA_016584305.1). Classification (NCBI taxonomy): domain Eukaryota; kingdom Metazoa; phylum Arthropoda; class Malacostraca; order Decapoda; family Majidae; genus Chionoecetes; species Chionoecetes opilio. Next base: position 73,756 of record JACEEZ010025304.1, on the reverse strand, counting down.
GGGGGTTTCCTCACCCCCACCTTTCTTTTGTTTTTTTTTTAAAATTATTTTCCTGGGCCCCCGGCGGTAAAATGTGCCCATTTTTCAACCAATACTCCTCCTCTAGGGGGGACTTTTCACCCCCCCAAAACCCCCTTTGTTAAAAAAAAAGGGGCATTATTTTAGACCTTACCTCACTCCCCCAACCACCTTGTTTTATTTTTTGTAGGGCAAAATACCTTTACGATGGACAAAACCAAAGATATTTAAACCACCTGTTTGTTTTAACTCCCCCACTTTAAAAGGGGGGGGGGGTTTATTGTGGGGGTTAAAATTCCCCTTATAAAATGAGAATTTAAACGTTCGGATATCTAAAACCCCTCTTGTTTTGGGTTTTTAAATTCACATATTTAAAAAAAATACTGGGAAATACCAAATGCCTTTTTTATTAATATTGATTATTATTATCAATTAATATGGGGGGTGAAAATTGAACTTTAAAAAAATTTTTTAATCTCCCCCACGTTCATTGGGCCCCTTTTAAAATTTGTAATTATCACTCCAATTTTTCTGTTTTTTATTTTAATTTTAATAGGCTCCAGTACGTACTTAATGCTGGAAAGGTGCTGCGGGATAAAATTTTATCTTTCCCTGTAAATTTGGCAGGGAAAAGCCTAATTTGTCTCAAAAACGTCTCTGTTTGGGGGCCATTTTGTTTTTCATAACGTCAAATACCTCGCAGAGGCCCCAAGGTTTTTTTCTTCCGCTCGGTGGCAACTCGAACGCCCCCCCCGATCGCGCACGGCTTTAGAGAGGTTTGGCGGCTCGCACCACCAAAACCCTTCCCCTCAAGCCCATCTGGGCGGGCTTCATTACATGTGTTATTTATTAACAAATCACCCCAGACTGTCTCCCCCGCCGGGGGGGGAGGGGACGCTCCTCACAAAATTGATTGATGTTCATTTTATTTTTGCCACCTAAATTTTCTGCATTGGACGTTCTATACCGTCAGAAACGGAAAGTGTTTTTGCTTCCGAACGTAATAAACATGCAATGCAAGCAAATTAAAAGAATCAAAGGGTTGAATAAAAAAAAAGGGGGAGGGAATTTTTTTTTTGCACTATTTCGGTTTGGGATCATTATCTTATTCTTGCATGTATACTCAATTTTATTTTATTCTGAACCATAATGTCTCGTGAAGTATGGTATGTTCATCTTCCTAAAATTTACTTATTTTCTGGGATTTGATAATACCATCACTGGGCAGCACTGGGAACTACAACACGTCCCTCGAATCGGAAGGGTTTTTTTCCCGCACGACGCGCGCGGGTTGAAAAACCTCGTTTACAACCCCCCGCCAGCCCCTCACGCCACCTCTGCCCAGTCTGGCGGGGGCCTTTATGTTTTGTTGGGGGCAGCGGGACTCCTGCAGGTGGGGGGTGACTGTGACGGGGTTTGGGGCTGGGGGTCCGTTCAAAAGGGGGGGGGGGTGTTGCTGAAAGGCTCCCCCCCCGGGGACCTACCCTAGTAACCTAAGCGCCCTCACTTGCCATTGCACTAATTTCGCCAAACCAATTATTATAATTTTAGCATGCACAGACTTTTTTACCACTGAAAGGCATGCACGAAATTTTATGTACATCACACTACATGTCTTCTTTTGGGATGTAAAGTCGTATTATGCTGAATTTTAATATATATTGTGCCTGGCTAAATTAGTGTAGTGGAAAGGGGACTGGCGACTATAGTGTTATTACGTAGTAGCAACGAAAGGTAGTACTAAAATGGGGCGTGTTGGGCCCGGGGGCTTTGGGGGGGCTGGGGCCCCAATTTTTTAGGGAAACTAAAAATTTTTTTTTTTTTTTCTTTTTTTTTATTCTCACAAAAATAAAAAAGCTCTGACGGGGCCCAAAAAAAAATTATAGTAAAAAACTAGTTTTTTTTGGGGTAGAGGGAAACTTCCGTAGGCTGGGGCACCCTTTTTCTGACCCGGCATGAGGGGAGGTGGGGGAGAACAAGTGGGGAGTCCCAAAACCGGGGGAAAACCACCAAAGCCTTTCTGGGAGGTAAGAAGAAATATCAGATAGACATACTACCTTTAAACAGAGGGCTTTTTTTTTTCCAAAGTCATTTTTGGGTCCCCCTTGGGCCAGCCCCTTTGTGTGTAAAAATTTTAAAAGTATTTAAAAGGCCCGGGGGTTGGTCAGTTTTCCCGTACTGACAAAGCTTTGGGGAAATATACAATCATATGACATCTTCATCACCCCAAAAGCTCTTTTTTTCTTAGATTTTTTACTCCTCTTGAAAATAAAATAATCACAAAGTTGAACCCAAAATCAGTTTGTTTTAAATTTTTTTTTAAATTTCATTTTTTCGAAGTTTTCCAAAGCAACTACCTAAAGCTTTTTGTAAGAAACAGTGTTTTCCCCTCTTATTTTCATTTTTCCTCATAAAAAATTTGAAAATTATCCTGTAAAATTTTAAGTCTTTTTGGCGGGGTTAAAGCCCCCAAGGGTTTTCAAAAATCCTAAACGCCCCTGAGGGTTTATGATAGTATTATAATCCTTTTTATTGGTTCCTTTTTTTTTGTCTTTCCTCATAAAAAAAGGGTACTCAGGGTTTAAGTGTTACTTGCGACCCAAATGAAACTCAAAGGCCCCATCCCAAACTTTCCCCAAACCTTTGCTTTGTTTAATTTTTAAATTGGTAGGGGCCCCTATTCCCTATTAATTACGAGGTTTTCGCCCCAATGTGTAATTGTGGCAAAAATGATATGTGTTTAAAAGATTGATAACATTGGAAAAAAAAAAAAAAAAAGGTTCTGGCAGGGGTTTTAAAGGAACTTTTAAACATTTTGGGGGGTGCTGAATTAAAATCTGATCTTATATTTTCTCTATCACATCACTTTTTTGGCGCTATATTTTTAATATTCCATTTTCATGTTTTTCCAAAAAAATTTATCCTTCTATTGGTATGTAGAAAAAGGGGCCGGATTATATGGTTTTTTTTTTATTCAGTCTCCCAAAAAACTGGAAATACCCTCGTTTTCTTTAAAACCTGCTAACTTCCCATTCTTTAGTACAAAGAAAACAACCCATTTAAACTTGCACACCCAATCGCCCGCGGTATTTTTTTTATTTTTAAAATTTTTACTTGAATTTGAGTTATTTATTGAAATTTTTTCCGTTTTTTCCCTTTTTGGGGGTAAAAACAATGCCAAAGGGTGAAATTTGGTTTGGGGTAGAAAATTTCGGGAAAAACCAGGTGCAAACACTCTTTTTCTTTTTTTTTGCCCGCTTTGGGTGTTGCTGCTCTAACAATGGCTCAAACATCTCACAGAAAAGTGCTAAAATGATCCAAATATATTTTGCTACTCTGTGGAACTTTAAATTTGAAGACTCAGAGGCGCAACTTTCTGAAATTTGTTAAAAGCGTGTTTTTTTTGCGTACTTTTAAATACCCTTTGGGGAAACCCAAAACAAACATTGGCTCCCACAAAATGTCAAAAACCCGTGTTGGACTTTGAATAAAGGTCTCAAGGAAAAGGGTAAACTTAAATTTGGAGTTGGCCCATGGTTTTTAAAAACAAGCTCTTTAGTACTGCCTTTTTTTGCCTTTTCAATGTAAAAGGTTTCAAAAGAAAAATAAAAATATTTGCAAACCAAGATCCCTTCAGCTTTCCCAGTTACCCATATTAAGAAATATCTGTCCCAAAATTTACTTGGGTTCAAAAAAAGAAAGAACATATCTCTTTCTCACCTCTCCCACTGATGAAGACCTACAGATATTTTTCAGCCATCTTTATGAGATTGGGGACAAACCAAAATTTTGTTTACTCAGTCTTTCTTTGAATGATTTGGGTTTGAGATCTTTATCTACCAAAAGGTCTGCTGAACGTTTTTCTTTAAGACGCAAGGAAACGAATGCTTAAAACCCCCGGGCCCGGTGTCTCTTTTTTTCGTAAAAAGGGAACCGAACTGCGTAAAATACTTCCCTTCAGATGGCCCCTTGTCTTTTACTATGTAGAAGGGGTACTTTTTTTTTATGGGACTGCTAGCAATGATTCAAGGGGTTGGGGGCTTTTTTTTTGCCCTTTCCCAAAAAAATTTTTAAAAGTGGTTTTGTTACACTGGAAAAAAATTTGGCTCGGGACCATAGGGCTTCTGTAAAAACTTTAAAAAAATATAAACCCAACCCCCCCAAGAAAAATTGGGCCTAGAGAGGGTTTTCAATTTATGTTTTTGGGGGGGTTAAATTTTTTTCGATTTTTAAATGTTTTAAATTTTTTTTTTGGGCACAAGGAGGGTTAAAACAAAAAACCCCCGTTTTCCCGTGTTCTGGGAAGTAAGCACAGCAAGCATTGGGTGAAAAAAAATGGCCTCAGCGACAAAAATTTTTGGGATCTGGGGGATAAGAATGTCCCTCATTATCCTCTGTGGGTAGGAGAAAATTGTCCCTTTTCCTTTCCCCTTTCACTAAAAATTTGGAAATTTGAAGCAATTTTGTAAAGCTCTTGTCCTGGGGGAAAGCTTCAGCTTTTATATTTTAAATTTTCCTGGTCTTAGTGAAAAGAAGAAAAAGGGTGGAATTTTGATGGACCTCAAAAAAGACCTAATGAGAGATCCCAATTTTCCCCCCAAAGATGGACAGAAGAAAAAGCTTGGAAAGCATTTTTTTAATGTGGTTAGAATTTTTTCTAGGGAAAAAGAAGGGAAAACACTATGAAGAGATTGTGGAAGACTACTAATGAAACCTGGGGGAAGATCTTGGGTTTAGAATGATATCAAATTTCACTATTTCACAGCCCTTTGGGCAAGTTTTTCCCGGGGAAACCCGGGGTTTTTGACGAGGGAAAAAGGGGAGCGTTTTTATCAGGGAACATTAAAATTTGGAAAAAACGGGAAACAAAGGGCCCGGGGGGATCCTAAATGGGCGGGTTAGTGCTGGAGCTTGATAGAGACAAAACCCCCCAAACTGTACATCAGAATCCCAAGAAAAAAAAATTTCCCAAAATGCTACTTGCCCTTATCTGTGGGACCATATATATGTATTGTTTATATTTTCCTATTTCTTCTGTCACTTATTTTATTTACTTTTTACATGGACTTCGTAATCTTTGTAATTCCTTGATTAAAAATATACAAAATGTTTTTACTTTAAAAACCGTTTTTTTTATCTTTAAACCTTCGATATAAGGCTGATGATCATTTTCATCAAAAATTTGGGAAAAAAGCTATATCGGGAAAATCCTATGTGATAGAGAAAAATTTGGTTTAATTTCGTAAAACACACCCAAATTTAGTTTAAATTTTTTTTAAACCTTTTGGGCCCGAATATCGTGTTGACCTTTAAATTTTAAAAGACAAGGGTACTAAACAACCCAAATTTTTTTTATTAAAAACTAGTTTCTTAGGGAATTGATTTAGTTTTTGGGAAATTTTAAATTGTTTAAATTGAAAAAAATAATGTTTCCAAAAAAAAAAAAATATAAACAATGGGGGTTTTTTGTTTTTTTGAATGTCCTGTTGCTGTAAAATATGCTTCAGATTTCTCTATAAGGGGGCAGGGTTTCTTAAAAAATGTGTAAAATAACTTGAGTTAAGGAGAAAACAACCCCCATATACATAAAAGCATTATTTTCCCAAAAGGGGAAATCTGACTTTTTAACGAACATGAAGCGTTAGTCAAATCATATTTGCCCGTCATATTTTCCTTTTTTCTCTGCCTATTTTTTGTCGACCCGTTCCAGTTTTTTTGATCTTTTTCATGATATTACAGTACACTTTTATCATTAAAGCTTTTAAAAAATTTCTGCATTCAGAGATTTCATCCCCGGGGGTATTTGGGGGTATTCAAAAATGAAATACACTTTTTTTTTTTTCTTCTTTTCATTTATTCCAATTTTTGGAAATTTTACCCAAAAAATTTTTTCGTCGGGGAGTGTACCACGTCGGCGACAGGTCTCACCTCATTTGGTTTTTTCTGCGAAATTCCTATTGGCGACATTTTTCATAAACCTGTTCACGTATCCCTACACCCTCCCGCCAATAACACTATAGTCGCCACTGCACATATATGTCGTCGGCGCCATATATTACGAATTTTATCATCACTAAAAGATACATAATTGTATGTGCCACTAAAGAGGCATGCACAGTATTTTTATATTAAGTACCTGTCTTCAGTGGCACATACAAGTCTATAGTGATGCTAAATTAGTAAATTGCGCCTGGCGACAAAAGTGCAGTGCGACAATAGTGTAGTGACGGTTGTTGTTACGTGCCGAGATTCATAGCTTTCACCTCTCTCAGCACAATTACCTTCAACAATAATCAATAGTCGTCAGGTAGCACAGCGTACCATTACACTTCCGTACTGTCTTGGGCAGATGGGCATAAGGAAAATGGTGAGTCAAAAGCCACAGTCTGAGCTGTGGCGTCGTCGTTCCATGTACGGCGGGGTTTGTTTAATACCACTGCGAGGCGCCCAAAAGCGTTTGATAGAGGGGTACAGAAACCCGAACGCCAAGCCGCTCATTCTTCTTCTCAAACGCAGCCTGGACGCGCGGTCGTATTTCACACATCCACTGCCTCGTTATCTAGCATGAGGCACAGTGTGGACGGGGCTTTAAAAGCACAAGCACTCCCCCGTGAACAGGAGAGGGATTAATTGTGGGCGCAGGTTGGCTACCTTCTTTCTTGGCCTGGATTAATAGCACTATAAGAACTTAGACAGACCTTAAGACACTAATAGACCTTTAAAATCTATTGATCTGCGCCACCCACACAGCACGTGACCGGACCAATCCACTTTCGCGATACTACGCCAACGCATGACGCCGGTAAATTTTTTTTGACTGTTGCAAGATTCCAGATGATTTTTTTTTTTTTGCTTGATATGTGATGCTTCCCTATAGAGATATTCTTTCCTGTGCAAACCTAAGTGTTTTTGCAATTCGAATAGTGATGACAAATTCTAATAATACACTTCTAGACATTTTGACGGGAAAAAAAACACGTTCCAGTTGTTAAAGCATCAAATAATAACCTAATCAAAGCATTAAACTACTCAAACGTTCTAACCTAACCCTCAAACTAACCCAACCTAACCAAGATTTTTGTTTGTTTTCACACTTCATTGTTACTTTCACACTCGTTGTGACCTGTAGAAACAAAAGAAAGTTAAAAAATACTTGAATCCAGACCCAGTCATGTTCTAATTAGCCTCGACGACAACTGCGGCAGACAGATGACTACCGTGGATGTACGTTTGCGTGGGTGAAAGACTTGTTATAGAGACGGATGAATGGTATGCGTATGGCAGGGGCTGAAAATGAGGTGAATATAATGAAGTGATAATGTGACAACCAGAATTTAGACATTTTGTTGAACTGAATGCTGATATTGCGTGGGAGTGATATTGGATTGATTGATTGATTTAATGACAAAAAGGTGGAAATGTGCCAGACATCAGAGGTCACATGGCACTATGGCAAAGCATAAAAAAGTGAAGAGGTTATAGAGAAAGAGTGAAACGGTGAGGGGAGTGCACATGATTGGATTATGATTTCTTATTTCTCGGAAAATATTAATTAATTCTTGTATTGAGCAGTAATGTATTAAGTGTAGGAATATGATTGGAATAGAGATTATTTTCTCGATGCCCAGGTGGTGATGATTGCGCAGTGTATACTAAAGTTACAGCGCA
>JACEEZ010025304.1:7500-48838 GCA_016584305.1 Chionoecetes opilio | reverse complement strand
CAATTTTTTTTATTAAGAAAATTTTTCTTACAAATGAATTTTTGAGCAATTGTCTATGTATTTCTCCTGGTTTTTGTTTGTTTGTGTTTTTTTTTGTTTGTTTACCTTGTTTTTCTTTCTTTTTCTTTTTTTTTCTTCTTCTTTTATGAAATTTGCTACTGACGTCCTAGAAAACTTTTTTGTAAACTACAGAGATGCTGCTCGAATAGCCTTTATGGCTTCGTATGGGCTGCTTACACAAATTATGTTATATAACTTTATTAACGTATGTATTATGTATGGTAAGCATATTAAAGTGTTTCAAGTGTTTCAAGTGTTATGCCAGAGGCTGCTGACAGGGTATGCCCAAGTCCTACTATGCATGTTTATCCTGGAAATCAGCTGTACATACAGTAATGAGGATGATAAGTGATTGATTTACCGATAACGTAACTTTTTTGTGCTACTTAAGGTTATCGTCCGCCATGAATTTTCGATGATTTTTTTTTAATATCGAAATATTCAGAAACAAAATCCCCAGGCTCCAGCACCTTTCCTCTTATCCAGGGACCCGTCAGTGGCCTGGGGTTGGTAGAGCTGTGACTTGCGTGCAGGTCCCTGCATTCGTCAGCGGTTCGAGCCCCACCAGGTTCGCCCCTGGCGTGGGGGCGCTTTGTATAGTCAATACCTTGTCGTTGGTACTTGCAAAGTGTCTAGATAGGATCAAAGTATCTTATCTATCTTGTCCATGACGAAATTTTACAACAAAATCGCAATATGAATGAGTTATAGCTTTTTTTTTCTGAACCACCCAGCCTCCCGACAGGCTTGCATAATGTGCTACGCGCATTTTAGTCCATGAAGGGCTTATTTTTTTACTACAAATGGGGAAAAATTGCTCCCAAATGGCATCCACTGGTATGTAGGGACTATGTAGATAATTAGTGTGAGCTGATTGAAAGCCTCAACATTCGTAAAAAAACAGGGAGGGGGAACTGCTTGTTGTTTTTTTTTAAGCTTTTGCTGCTTGTTGCTTTTTTGTGGTTTTTTTTTTTGTACTTAGCTCTTACATACCTTTCCGCACTTTTCGCAGGGCATCATGTGGAAATTCGTGTACCAGGAGGTTTTTAAGCTTTGAAAATCTGGCGAAAATGAGAGAAATAATGATGCCTGATACTTTTGCATTCGGGTAAATAATACCATTGAATAGGGGGGACCAGGTACCAAATACACTTAATAGACTTTAGAATGCCATAGAATGCCTTGTTAATGTCATATAATGCATGAAGATTGATGCATAATAAATACTTACGTGTTGGAGCTCCTCATATAGGCACAGTCAAAGAAAAGAAAAATATTATTTAAAGGCCAATATCTCAAAACCCCTAAGGTTCTGATATTTCTCTTAATATCTCCGTTCCTATTTGGAGGATTGGAATGGGCTATAAATCATTAGAAAGACAAAATGAAATGCGATTTTTCGTTTAAGACACCTCTTTTGATTGAAGGATAATCATCTCACAAATTGAAATTATTTTCTAGACAAGGCATAATAAAAATAAGAATTCTCACTAAAATAGAAAAGAAATTTAAAATGCTGTCTTAGCTATTTCTTTAGTACTTCTACAAACTACATTTGAGATTTTTTCCATCAAAATTTGTTGAGAAATAACTTCCATTTTTGTGTACAATTTTTTTTTAGTAACGAAAAAAAAAAATTTGCGCAAAATGACCTGGCCGGTATTCCCAAAGAGAATAGTTAAGACGTTTTCATAGCTGGACAAAAGGGGCCCATTTTGTCAAAACTGGCTGGGGGTATCAAAAAATTGGGGGGAGACTATCAAAAAACCGCGCGGGGGGCTAAGGGGGGGTTCACCGAGTCTAGCGCGACTATGATAAGGGTCTGCGACTATGATAAATTTTCCCAGTGTTAACGGGGCCGAGACACAATAACCCCTCAGTGAAAAAAATATTCGCCCACTAGGGATTTTTTTGAGTGAGCTGGTGATCACACTGATTGGGAAAATACCAAGTAGACCTTTTGTGGGGCTAGGAGTGATTTCACCGATTCTCGCGACATGAAAAAATTTTTCCTTCTGTCAACGGGGCCAGACAAAATAACACCCTTAGGAAGGAATATTCGTCCATGGGGATTTTGTTGAGTGAGTGAGTGATGAAAACAGCTGAAGGAAATACCGAGTAGACCGGTGAGGGCATATTGTTCTCACCAACTTTGTACAAACGCTTTTAGGTCGAAAACATCCCCATCGGAAACTCTGTTTCGTTTTTACACAGATACGCCAACGGTCATCTTATGTTTTAATTTGGGGAATAATTACTACTTAATCTCTGTGTCCTGCCTTAAACTGTTTAAACAAAAGGGGAAAGAAGGGGGTCAACCCAAAAAAGGTGGTCAAAGGAAAATTTACTGTTATATACCATTTTAAAAAAAAATTGCGCTATTTTTTAGCAACGCTTATGTAAAAAATTTTTGGCTAGTTTCCCAGATTTATGATAAAGGGGCGTATGATAGAATGTATCATACCCAAGAGTTATGAAAAATTTTTGTCATAGCTTGATTAATTTTTTGGTAATCCCGGGTCCTGATACTTCTAAAGTTTAATTACAATGGGTAGGGCAAAACATAAAAAAATAAAAAAAAACTCCAAAATAAAATACCCCGGACGACCCCTTAAACTTTATGAAAATGTAAAGAATTTGAGCAAAAGTTTTGTTCTTTGAAAAAATTTTTGAATCCGATTCTATTTAGCTTTCTGGTTTAAATTTCTAAACCCAAAGAAATGGTCTCCCCTTAGCATCACCCCGGGGAGCAGGATCCCTTAAAAGAATATTTGAAAGCGGCCCCTTTTAGGCACCCCAGATGCTAAAAGGGGACATGGAAATGTTGCCGAGGCTGCCCATGACCGGGCCCGACCCCCACGGACGCACGCCCCGTGAGGAGGCTAAAGGGGGGGGGGGGTCACGCACTTGATCGGAGACACAGCGATTTTAAGGTTAATTATTGTAGTGGTGAAGTGATGAAAAATATCGCACCGAAAAAATCTCCCTTTGCTTTTTTTATATTCTTTTCCAGTGATCCATTATCTCAACAAAACTTCCTACGTGTTGCTATGCATTAAATTTTTCCTTTAAAAACGTCAATCACAAAAATGTCACGAGTCATGTTTTGACGCATCCCCCCAAAGAAGTAAAGTAATTATACGCAACGAACCATGCAGGCAGGCGTCTTTAACCTTTGCATTAAACAGTTATCTTTACACATGAGAAATGGGGAAACGTGAAAAAAAAAAGAGATTTGTACTAACTTTAAGTTTTTCTTATATTTATTAACGTTCCTCGGCAGCATAGAACCAGGTAAAAAAATATATAAAAGCCTTTAAAGGGAAATGAAAACCTGTAGGAAAAATAAGCTTCAAGTCAAAAGGGAATGAGGAGCAGAAGGAAGAAAACATCGGGACTCACACAAATCTTGACCACTAGGGTTGCAGATTTAATCGCTGATTTCTGAAGAAAGCAGAGGCTTGAGAAAGTCCTCCCACACCATGCAGGCTGCAGGGGTTACCACGGGGAGAGGTACTAAAAGGGGAAACAGGGGATAGACACAAAAGGATTCACATTTATGAGTTGAGAAGCTTAGTTTAGTAAAAGTAAAAGCTCAACACTATGCACGACTCTATACCTCACCTTAGTACCCCGCCATACACCCCGCCAAAAAGAGGCCGACGGGGCGGTTATGTACCTAGCTTATCTGTCACCCAGGAAGGGAAGGATCTGGCCCGGTTTGTTGATCTTGCCTGAGGTGGAGGATCGCACGTGCTGTAGGTGGGTAGGCGACCAACCAGAGAAGAAGAAAAAGCCCCCAGACACCAAGCCCCAGGAAGAAATAAACGAGTCTGAAAACTTTAAATAGAAAAGGTTTTTGTTGACACAATATGGGAAATGTTTGTTTTAATATGTACTATACGCTTTTAAAAACGACGCGACGCTAGTTAGGGGAATTTTATTTTTTAGAGGGGGAAAGAAAAAAAATTTTAAAGGAAAGACCCCTCATCCCTTTCCATTTTTTTTTTATGTAAAACTAAAATTGGGATTTTAAAATTATTTTTACGCACACCACACCCCAAACAAGAAACGCACACACGCAAAACACGCACACACGCCCCCCCAAAAACCGCACACACCACCAGGAAAAACCGCACACACGCACACACCACACACGCACCACGCACCACCACAAAAAACCAACACCGCACCACGAAACACGCACCCAGGAACCGCACAACCACACACCCAAAACCCACACACACACACCCACCACACACCACACACCCCACACAAAACACACACACACACACACACACACACACACACACACACACACACAACACACACCCCACACAAACACACACACACACAACACACCACACACACACACACAACACACACACACAAACACACACACACACGCACCACACAACACACACACACACACACACACACCACACACACCACACACACACACACACCCACACACACACGCACATACCGCACAAACACACACACACACACCACACACACACCAAACACACACACACACACACGCACACACACGCACACACACACAACACGACACACACGCACACACACACCACCACACACACCACATACCCCAAAAACCAACACACCCCCACACACACACACACCACACACCACCTACCTAAAAAACTAAACAAAAATTAAAACCCTCTACATTTTCAAAGTGCTGAGGAGGCGAAGCGTTGGTAAGAACTGTGAGTTTTCCAAGGGGTTAATGTGAAGGAGAACCCCCTGCACAGGGGGGGACAGGAAGGTGGGGCCTCGAGATGTCGGGTTCATGCTTACGGGGGATGGGTAAAGGGGGTTAAAGGGAAAAAGGGGGGGCAGGGTGAAATGATGTAGGTATTTGGCTATTTCCTTTTTTTATACCTGTCCAGTTCTGGGAAGAAGCCAATGCATAATAAAAACCACACACACACACACACCACACCACACACACACACACACCACACACACACCACCACCCCACACCCACACACACACCACACACACCCCACACACAAAACACACACACCACACACAAAACCCACACACACACACACACCCCCACACACACACACAACACACACAAACACACCCCACACACACACACACACACACACACACCAAACACACACACACACACCACACACACAACACAAAACCACACACCCCACACAACACACACACAAAACACACACACACACCACCACCACACAACCCACACACACACACCCCACACACACAAAACCACACCCAAAACACAAAAAACCCACACAACACACACACACCACACCCCAACACAAAACACACACACCACAAACAAACACACACACACACACACACACACCACACACACAACCACACACACACACACACACACACACACACACACAACACCACACACCCACCACACACACACACACACACACCCCCAAAACACACACACAAAAACCCCCACACACACAAACCACACACACACACCCAAAACACACACACACACACACACACACACACAAAACAACACAACACACAACCACACACACACACACACACACACACACACAACACACACACACACACACCACACCACAACCCACCCCCAAACACACACAAACCCACACACACACACCCCACACACACACACACACCACACTAAATCATTGACCCCCAGGGGGCCCCACACTCACCCTTTTAAAAACTCTGTCTGTCGCCGCGTTCCGCTAGGGCCCCACACCCCCCGATGCCCCCCAGCCTGCAGACATCACCACCACCGCCAATACGCCCCCGAACATGACAGGTCTGCACGTAGTGTACACCCCCCCGCCCTTCACGCCGCCCTTAGGAAGAAAGAAAGAGATGTCGTAGGTTAAGAGGTGTGGAAATTTCTTGCCGTGTGTCTTTAAAAGGGGGTTGGGCTCCCTTTTAAATTTGTTTACTTTTTTTTGATAGGTCGTTCAGAAAATCCGAACTTTTTCACTTTCCTATGAATTGTAATTATGAGTATTATCCAAAAATTAACACGGGATTATTTTTTTTTCCTTATAGTCTATCTTTCATAAAATTTTTATTGAATAAATATAATTACTAGGTCCCTTTTGAATGTCTTGATTCACAAAAATTTTAATAAAGGTTTTTTTTTTCCTAAAAATGTTTTTAAAATTGGGAAAAAAGCAAACTTTGGCAAAAATATTCTAATTTTTTTTTCTTCAATAATCAATCGTTCGTTTTCCTGACTAGTATACAGTTCAGTTGCGGAACCCCTTTTTGGCATTACTCCATGGTGATGTAGAAGGTGACGTGACGCCCTGATGGCCCTGGAAGCGAAGGTGGAGAGGCTGGGCACGGGGGGAGAGGGGGAGGGAGGGCCCGTAAAAAAAAAGGCACATGCCCTTTATAGGAAAAGGGCTAGTAGGGAACGAAACGCCCACCCTTTCCCTTTCACCGTACTTGATAGCGTAACTCCCGGTACTGTGGCAGACATTATAAACCTTTAATAACTACCCAAAAATTAAGGTAAATATCAACGGAAAAAAAATACACGAGTAAAGACTTCTACAAGTTGTAAATTCACCTAAATATTTGGCTTCTTTTGCATCAAAATAGGATGGGCCAAAGCAGAAAAAAAAAAGCCCAACAAAAGCTTGCTAAATGCCAAACCAAAAAGTTTGTACCCTTATTTTATTAAATCGGAATCTCACAGTTTTGGATTAGTATTTACATCTTGGGGACTGCCCCTAGTGGAAAAAAAAAAGCGTTTAGGGAAATCTGATTCTTTTTCCAATTCCCCGTTAAACAGATAGACAATAACTGCTAAAATACCTTTACAAACTTTAATATTTTGATACTTCTTTTTGCCTCTACAGTTGACAATGTTCTTTTAAAACAAAATTTTAAATCCGCAAACATTTCCAAAACTTTACTTCAACTTTCCAAAAAATCTTTCATTGATAAAAAGTCAAAACTTTTTGAATCAAAAATTCCCCTCGTGACTTCGGGGACAAACTAATAACATCTCTAACAATTTTCTTCTGCATTTTCCCTCCTTGTTCACCCAAGGCTCCACAGCTGTCTCACTACTCTAAAGTGAACTCTTCGCTCAAACCTTTTCTAAAAAATTCCACTCTGGGTGATGAAGGGCTGTTTCCCCCTTTTTCCTCCACCTCTCCCATATTATTCTGTCATTAAGATCCTTCGGAAAGAGTTTTTTTTTGCCCTTTCTGGATAGTCCCCGGAAGGCTTTCGGTCCCGACGGATCCCTCCTTTTTCTCAAAAAACTGTGCTTTTGTACTTGCACCTTGCCTGGTCAAACTTTTCCGTCTATATCTATCTACTTCCACCTTTCCTTCTTTCTGGAAGTTTGTCACACAAACCCGTTCCCCATGAAGGGTGACCCCTTCTAACCTTCAAACCGTCCTAAGCATTGACTTTTTTGCCTTTTCTAAAAATTTTTGAATTAATTAATAAAAAGTTTTTAAACTCTATCTGCCTCACAATCTTTATCTGATCGTCAGTCGGTTTCCGTAAAGGGGGGATCTATGGCGTTTTACTTTCCTAACTGAATCTTGGTCATCCCCCTTTAGGGGGGTTTTGGGGAAACTTTTTTCTTTTGCCCTGACAATCAAAAACTTTTATAGAGCTGGCACCAATTTTTAATTTCCCAAAAATACCCCATTCGGTTGCTTCCTTCTCTTGTACCTTCATTTAAAGTTTCATTTTAAACGTTTATTGCAGTACTGTAGACGGAATTGTTCTTTTTCCTAATCTTCAATAGTGGGCTCCCCAGGGTTCTGTCCCCTCACCCACTCTCTTTCTATTTTTTTTAAAGATCTTCTGAAACTAAAATCAAAGCCCCACCACTCCTACGCGCTGATGTTCACCCCGCATTTTTCAAAATTCGTTTATTTGACGCCAAAACAACGGAACTAAGTGATTCACGGGAAAATCCCCAGCGCCTAATTTGATTTTTATAAATTTTGTTGGGGGGAAACAAAATTTTTTGTTCAATGCCTCAAAAACCCCCAATTTTTTCACCTATCAACTCGACAAAACCCCCAGATAACTATCCCCTCCTCTTTAAAGACACTCAAATGTCTCCTTCTTTTACAATGAAATTCTAGGATTCAAACAATCAATCTTGGGCATACGCCGGGGGGCGGGCCCCCTCGCCCCCCTACACGCCCTCCCGGGGTCACCACGCACGGTTCCTGCAGGGTCCCTTCCCTACCAAGCAGCTCCGACAAGAAAATCAACGGGGCCCGCCCGACCTTGTGGGCGCCCCCTTGGCCTTTCCCCCACGCCGGGGTTGTCTCTTACAGATCAAACCCCATGGGAAGGACGGTTTTGGGAGGTGCCACATCCCCCCCAAAAGCCGAAGTTGGCGCTGACGGACTAGCAGGTACAGGCCTGATTCAGTCTCCGGTGCAATCACTGATTTGACAGTAAACATCCGCGATAACCCATGATTTTGCGAAGACCTTTTTACCAAAGGGATTGATTCGTCTTTCAAGTCACTATTTGGTCCATTTTCTCACAACCCCTAGAGTAAGACAGGGATCCAAGCGACTTGAAGATCCGGATCTTTGTCCTCCTGCACGGTACCCGGAAAACGCCAAAAACTCCCGCTGAGCGAGTCCATAAAACCGGGGATATGCCCTCGCCGTAAGGCTTCTTGACGTGACCCGCCGTCCTTATGGACTGCGCTACCAAAGGGATGTAAAAAATTTCAAAATCCAAAGTCCCCGCCAAACTCATGAACAGACTGACTGCTTCATCTATAAGTCTCCAACCCTGGACCCTTGGTTTGACTAGGAGACCCCCAGTCCCAAAGGGTTTGCCCCCTCGGGCGCGCCCCGAGAGCCATCCCCGGACCCCAGCGATCAGCAAAGATTCTGACATCGGGAAAAAAAAGATCAGTGATCTTGGTTTGCCGACGGATCTCCACAAACACTTTGATCTCAACCTTTCCAATATCCAGTCATACAAGCGTTTGGAAAGTGATGGGGGAAGGACGCCCCTTGCCTCACTCCTGTTTTCACAGGAAAGAACTGGGTACACCTGCCCCCACTACAGCACTCTCAGTCCCAGAATACAGACCATTACAAAACCAAAATCCTTTAGGAATCCCTCGAAGTCGCAAAAGATCCCAGAGTGACTACGATGCAAGAGTCAAAAGCCTTCTTGGATCAACATGGTGCAAGCATCCCCTGTCGAAAATCACGCGGGTTCCCCAGGGCACGAACCCCTAGGATGGGCCCTTGTTGACTTACCGGCGTGAACCCAGACTGCTGAGGTTCTGATCTTCACGGATGACTGCGGGTTCTTTTTCACAAAAATGGGAAGACCTTTCCTGGACCTGAGCAGTGAATACCGCGGTAAATTTTTGCAGTCCTGGGGTCCCCCTTTCATTTTTAGATAGGGCGACCGCCCCCCCTTTCCGTCAGGAGGAAAAAGGTACCTATTGCCGCAAAGGCGTCAGGACGCATCAACCCGCGGATCATGGGCCCCCCCCCAGCTTTGGGAGTCCCACTGTATTACAAACACAGGCCCGCCTTTCCACCCTTCAACTTTGCTACAGCCTCTCTGACTTCGCCCGAGAGGGTGCGGTTTCGTCAAAGGGAGGGGCGGCATCCACTGCCCCGTAACCCGTGGTGTAAGCTCCCCAGTTGGAGGGTCCCCGTGAACAAATGCCCCAAATACTAGCCCAAAGAGCCATTGCCCCTCCATGTCCGACCGGGCGCCCCTCTCTGTTCGAATGCCCTCGCCCCAAAAAGGGACTTGGAAGGAGCTTCTTTGGGGTCGGGGGGCGGGTCGGAGTCATTAGCGTTCAAATGACCCTCGCATCCTCAAAGGGGCCCCGACATCCTCCCTGTCCCTTCTCCCCAAGGGTTCTGTCCGGGTGACGAGCCCTGCGTGGTCTCTCTGTCTATTCCTTCTTGTATATTTTCTCTCTATCCCCTCTCTCTCTCTCTCTCTCTACCCCCTCTCTCTCTCTCTCTCTCTCTTCCCCTCTCTCTTTCCTCTCTCTCCTTTTTCTCTCCCTTTTCTCCTCCTCTCCCCTCTCTCTTCTCTCTCTTCTCTCTCTGGTTGGCCATTCACCTTTTTTTGGCATTAAATTTAAATCCTCCTTCCCCCTGTTTCCCTCTCTAAAAATTTCTTGAATATAGCAGGTTTTTATTTAATAAAAAAGAAAATATAGAATTATTTTCTCGTTAAAATATATGAATTTTCCTATTCACCCCCCACACACACATATCATATATATATATATATATATATATATATATATATATAATATATATATATATATTAAAATATATATATAATATTATATATAATATAATATAATTATATATAAATATATATATATATATATAATATAATAATATATTATATACAAAAATATATATAAAAATATACATATATATATAATAAAATATTAATATATATATTTAACAAAAAATGATATAAATATATATAATTTATATTAAAATATATATTATACTATAATATTATATATTATTTAAATATATATATATATATATATAATATATAATATATAAAAATAAATTTTTATAATTTAAAAATTTTAATAATTTNAATAAAAAAAACAGGGGGGGCGGGGGGAGAATGCGGGAGCGTTCCCTGGGATCCTCTTACCTCTCCCGCGCAGGATGGATGAAATGAAAAAGAAACATCCTCTGGCGCATGCGAGAGAAAGATAGACATCATTATACTTGGACGCCTCGTTATACCATGTGGCAGGACGAGGTGTCCAAGTATGTCTATCTTCCATTAGCGCGTGACAGGGCCTTTATACGGCAATCTCTTCTCTCCTGTCTCCTCCAGCAACCACAGTACCGCACACGTCCTGGTTAATAGTTTATAAAGCAGTATACTTTGTGATAAATAAGTAAGGAAAGGCGGGGGGGGGGGGGGGGGGGGTGAGATAAGGTGCTCAAGTCTATGCGACTCCGGCCATGGGGTGAGGCACGACCTGGGAAGCTCTTACCTCTCCACGCGGCAGGATGGATGAAATGAAAAGGAATCATCGTACATCTAGCGCGCTGCTATGGTCTCGCTCGACACGAGAGCACAGTCCTCTGGCGCATGCGCAGATTGGAATGTAGACGCATTATCCTAGTGGACGCCTCGTTATACCACACCTCCTCCCTCTGAATGTCTTCACTCTCCGTCAACACTCTTCTTCTCTCACCAAATACTCCTGATAGTTTGTGTCTGACTCTGAATACACCATCCCGTACCCTCTTCTTGTCACCACCGGGAACCTTTACCTTTAGATTTACTTTAACTACCCGGCACAGCTTTAACAGCGGCTGTGCGCTCTTCAGTCCGGCTGGTGTACCTTGTCCCCGTAGATTCCTGATAGCGGCCATATCGTAACTCTACACTGCTTGGCCAACCCACTGGCTGCAGACTATCCTGGCCACTTAGCCGCTGTCACACCGTCCATGCCGCGTGGACGCACAAGTAAACGGTCCGGGATCGAAATGTAAGGGTAGGGAAGGGAGCGTAAAGGAAGATTTAACCAGTGGTGGGCGCCGTTAATCAAAAAGTTAATTTCGATAACCGTTAATCAGTTATCCAAAAAATTTATTTCTTTAACCGTTAATCAGTTAATTCTTTAAAAATGTGACGGAAGTTATCGATAAACCGTTAACGTTAATTTTTATTCTAGAAAAAAAACATAAAATCAGTTTTTGCTCTAAAACATCCTAAAAACACCTTTGAAAAGTGCCAAAACTATAAAATCAGCCTTTATGGGTTTTTAAGGGCTTTAGAACCCAAAAACTATAGTTTTTTTTGCTTAATAGTTAAAAAAAAAAAAGGCAGATTTTATAGTTTTAACTTAAAAAAACAACTAAATAAGGCTGATTTCGTAGTTTTGGCCCTGTTTTAGTTTTTTAAAGGCTTTTAGAGCCAGAAAAGGGTGAACAAAAACTTGACTGATAATGAAACTTGACTTATTTATTTTCTTTCAATTAAGAGTAATGGTATCGCTATAATAACAGATATCACGTTGTAAACCGTAATAGCTCTCCAGAGTGAATTGAGTCCTCTTCACTTGGCACTTGCTTTATATATAAAGCGCTGCGTTGCGTGCTATGGGCAATATCTTATTTGTTTATTAAAGAAACTTTATATGATCTATTAATATGAAAATAATTGCTTAAAATATCGATACATACATATCATTTTTGAACTCACAATTCCGAAGTTTTAATTGAACAGTTATTTATAATAATCAAGTCAATCATTGGGGGCCATACGCGGGGGCAGCGTCCCGCCTCGCCCACCCTACGACGCCACTCCCGGGGGTCCCCACGCGTGAGGTTCCCACATGCAGGCTCCTTGCATACCAAGCATCTCTCGACAAGAAACATCACTTGCCCCACCACGAGCCTTTGGCGCCCCTTGGCCCCTCCTCCACGCCGATTGTCTCCTACAGATACAACCCGAATGGGAAGGATGCGGTTTCAGGGGGTAGCGTGCCACATGCCCATATCGCCGAAGTTGGTGCTGACGGACTATGCAGGTAATAGGCCTCGATTCAATCTCACGGTGCAATCGCTGATTTTTGACACGTAATCACCCACGATACCCCATGATTCTGCGAAACACTTATTAAACCCAGGCATTGATTCGTCTCTTCAAGTCACTATTTTAAGTGTCGCATTCTCACAACCTAGAGTACGACAGGGTCACAAGCCGACTTTGAAGATCCGGATCTTTGTCCTCCTGCACAGGTTACCGACAACGCCAAATACTCCCGCTGAGCGAGTCCATAACACCGTGTGCCTATGCCATCCGCCGTAGACTTCTTGACGTACCCCGCCGTCATTAGGGACTGCGCTACCAAGGTATGAAAACTTTCCAAGGTCTCAATGTACCTCGCCACACCGCATGAACGACTGTACTGCTTCATCTGTAAGTCTCCAATACCTGGGACCTTGGTCTTGATCCAGGATACCTTCAGATCCCAACGGCTTTGCCTCCTCGTGCGGCGCTCGAGAGCCTCAACCAGGACATCCAGCGAATCACGCAAAGATTACTGCATCATCGGTAAAAACAAGATCAGTGATCTTGGTGCTGCCGAACGGTGCTCCACAATCACTTTGATCTACAACCTTGTCCAATACCCATTTCCATACAAGCGTTAAAAAGTGATGGGGCAAGGACGCACCCTTGCCTCACTCCTGTTTTCACAGGAAAGAAGCTGGATACACCGCCCCACACTTCACAGCAGTCTCAGTCCCAGAATACAGACCGTTATAAAAACCAAATAGTCCTTGCAGGAATCCCTCGAAGTCGCAGAAGATCCCAGAGTGACTCACGATGCACTGAGTCAAACGCCTTCTTGGATCAACATAGGCTGCAGCATCCCTGTCGAAACTCACGTCGGCGTTCCACCAGGACACGAAGCGCTAGGATACGGTCCGTTTTTGACTTACCAGGCGTGAACCCAGAACTGCTGAGGTCTCTGATGCTTCACCAGATGAATGCGAATTCGTGTCAGCAATAGATGGGAAAAGCACCTTGCCTGGTACACTAAAGCAGTGTAATACCGCGGTAATTGTTGCAGTCCTGACGGTCCCCTTTCCTTTCCAGATAGGGACGACACCCCCCTTTTTCCAGTCAGGGGGAAATGGTCCCTGATTGCCACACGGCAGTCAGGACAGCATGAAAACCCGCGGATCATGGCCTCACCCCCGCTTTGAGGAGCTCCGCACTGATATTACAAACACCAGCTGCCTTTCCACTTTCCACCCTTCAACTTTGCTACAGCCTCTCTGACTTCGTCAGAGAGGGTGCGGTTTCGTCAATGGGAGGATCGGCATCCACTGCCTGTAACCCAGTGGTGTGAAGCTGCTCAGTTGGAGGGTCCACCGTGAACATAATATAATTTATAATAATAAGTGGCGTTTTATCGGGGTTGAAAGAATGACGCGTAAAAATTAAAAATGCTAAGACTCTACATCTGTATTGAAAATCTGAAAATAATAGAAACTTTTAAAACGTTTACCCGGTTTTTATGAAATTTTTGGGTTAGCGGGACTTATGTTAACGGAAGTTAAATGTAACGGAAGTTAATTAGTCCGATAATGATTTCCAAAGTTAACTTAAAAGTTTAAAACGTTAACGAAAATGTTAACTTCGTTAATTAACGATTAACGGATTAACGGTTTGGTGCCCACCTTTGGAAATTTAAAATCATGTATTTAATTGAGTGTTATAAATAGTATACGTTGTTATGGCAGCATCAGGGCGTGACCCACATCTTTACGCCATGGTCGGCCTTAGTGTGCCTCCTGCAATGACCAATTCTTAACTAAGAAACTTGTGTTTTTTTTTGTCTTCATCTGTGCTTAGGTTTGGCTTTGTTTACAATTCTCTTTTTAAAGCAAAGAAATAGGGAAAACCCCTCGTTTCCACCTTCCCCCCTAAAAATGAACAAAAGAAACTTTTTTAATACACAAAAAATTTTCACTGGTCGAAAAAAAAAAAATCGAAGATATGGTTCTGGACAAAAATGAAGTGTTTATGGGAAAATCGACGCGGGGAAACCCTCAAAATCTATTTTCAATTAACTCTTCACGTCCATTTTTGAAAACCCCAGACGCAATTCATAAAAAAATTGGGTTTAAAATCAGCAAAAATTTGGGTTTTCCCCAATTTTTTTCTTTTTTTTAAACTCTTAATCTTTTTTTTTTTCCCCAAGCCTATTTGGGCATTGCGTGTTTTTGGTCATGTGGTTTGTGCAGTGGCGGGGGAGGGGTGCGCGCGGGCGTATTGGCGGGGGGGTTAGCAGGCGTGTAGTCTTTTTTAAAATTTACGGGAATGTACAGTTTTGGACAAAATTTTTAAACTTTTTTATTTTTCTTTGCAGTTTATGATTTTTTTGATTTAGTGGGTCCTAATTTTATTTGGGTTTTAAACCGTATAAAAAGTACCTTTTTACCGGGCGGGTGTTGGAGCCCCGTAACTGTGTGAATCCGGACAGTTTTTTTTTTAAATATTTTTTGGAATTTTTTACCCCGACGTCTGAAGAAACCTATTACAAAAAATTTTTAAAGCACCCTTATCTGCATTATTCAAGTGCCGTATAGGTAAATCAAGTTTAAGAAGGGGCCCCCTCACGTAGCATGCAACCCCTGGTGAACCACTTGAATGAAGGATGCGGGGCAAACGGCCATCAGGCAGGCATTCGGCATCCCCCAAGGGTTTTGGCGTAACAAAAGGATCACAGTACTGACTGCTATTCTGCCTCACAAACCCTCAAAGGATATTCAGAAAAAAACCGAGCAAAAAATCAGGAAATCAGGGCTTTCCCCCTTCTGCCATCGGGGCCCTGGGGCCACAGGGTCCTGATCTCCCATTTTCAAATGTTCCATTTTGCAAGTGCTATAAGGAATCAGATTCAACGAGGAGGAAAATCCCAGGTACAGACTTTAAAGGGAAAAGGGCCCAGAAACAGAGAGCCCAAATTCATAAATTTTCCGGGAAAATCCCCTTACAGGCCCTTGCTAGGGACCTAGATCAAACCCAAGGAGAAAATTTGAAGCCCTTTGGGTTTCCTCGTCTCAAGGAATGGAATTTGCTACAAAAGGAGTTCTTTCCCCAATTTTTCGTCGTAGACATAAAAATTTTCAAGCTTTTTTTCAAGATGGAACACAAGCTTTTTTAAACTGTTTCGATTTTGAAACACCCCCATGGAAAACAACTTTGTGGTCTCACCCCTTTTTGATAAGAGTGAGGGGGGGCTTTTTATAGATTCAGGAAAAAAACACGCAAAAGGCCGTTTTTCTGCTAAAGGAAAAGGCTTCCGATTTTTTCCAATTGCGCATGGGCCATAAAATGAGTGAAACTTATGAAAACTATGAAGATTTTATTTTTTTTGGTTAAATATGAAAAACATCAGTGGAATCTGGGGTTGGGGACCTGAAGGAAATTTCCTCCTTGTTCTGGGAACCCATTTTTAAGGTTACACTAAGCACATGGTTTTCTTTGTTTGTGGGACCCCAGAGGGGACAGCAAACATTACAAAAAAAGGGAAAATGGCCGGGCACAAACCAAAAAAGACCACCGGGCGGGTTTTAAAACCGTATGTACAAACCCCTTGTTGACAGTGAAAAAGGGGTAATTTCCCCCATTGCATCTGAAAATTGGGTTAATGAAACATTTTTTGTGAAGGCCATGGATCAAAATGGTTGGGTGGGGTTTCAGTATTTGTTACAAAAATTTGAACCACTGTATCTGAAGCCAAAAATAAAGGCAGGTGTTTTCAAGGGCCCTCAAAATTTTCAAAATACTCAATTATGATGGGCTTTGTAAAGAGCCTAACTGCCCTGGGAAAAAGCTGCTTGGAAGAACTTTTTGGCTGTTATAAAGAACTACCTAGGTAATGTTCGAGGCCCTCGAATTATAGAACTTGTAAATGACATGTTTAAGAGTTTTCCATGCGCCCTTGGGGGGTGGATGTCCCCCCAAAATCCAATTTTTCCCTTCACATTTTTGATTTCTTCCCAAAGAATCTTGGCGCGGGGCAGGATGAGCAGGGGGAAAGTTTTTCCCCCAGGAAAATTGCCAAACCCGGGGAAAACCCCATACCAAGGACGATTTAGTCCCAAAAATGATAGGAGACTATTTCTGGACGCTACAACGTGAAAGTAGCTGTTCCTACAAAAAGAAAAGCAAAATAGAAAAAAACTTCTGATTTTACTATGGAGCAGGGTGGTATTTTGTGGTTAGGTTTTGTTTTGATAAAATGTATATTTAATACCCCCTTTTAAAATCTTTACTTTCTTCTGAAAACAGTCTAGATCTTAAATGTTCTTGAAAATAGCGCATCTTTCTCTCAAAAAAAAAACTCGAAGTTGTGTTCCAATATTTTATATAAAATAGATTAAAAATTAATATATATATATATATATATATTTAACTAAAGTCAAAATTTTCTGTGATTTGGCCTATTTTTTGGGTATTTTTCCAAAATTTTGGCCCTTTTTGGAATATTTGGAACATAATTTAAGTATATTTTTTTTCCCAAAATATGTAAATTTAAATCGTTTTAAAAAAGCCCCAGGCACCACCATAATTTAATTTCGAGTAATTTTATATTTAAAGTGGGGGATTTTTTCGATTAAATTTTATAATTATATATACGTTATAATTTAAAAGTATTAAAATTTAAAAAACCGTATTTCAAAAAAATAAAACGGGCTAAAAGAAAAAGCAATGCCCTTTTTTAATCAGCAGGAAAATGCTTTCCAACCCCCCCCACCCAAAGAACTCAGATTCCCTTTTTTGGGGTCGACCAGTGTAAAGTTACAAACAATGTATACATCACAAAAACGCGTTTAAAAAGTTTTAACCCTTTTTATTTTGTACATCCCTGGGATGTTTTGGGGGATTGATTCATTGGCTTGTTATAAAAGTTAGTGTTACTGATTTTCTTCCCTTTGACCCTTTGCAGTTTGTCGATGAATTACGAAAAATTGCATTTTTTGGATGATATGCTGCCCCTGATCCTCTTCCATAAAAAGCCCCTAGCAGTTGATTTCATGGAGTATGTTCTGAATGAGAAAACTTACCACCTACCCGGGCCCCCGTCACTCACAAAAAACCAACCCCCACATTACATCACCAAAAAAGTTTTTACTACATGCCAAAAAAAAGGATTTAGTGATATTATAAGAATGTTTTTTTTCATGTATATTTGTAGCTTTAGCATGGAACGAATACCTTTGGAATAGTTTCATAGTAATTATCATGCAAGAAAGGGCAGGTATATGTGAGAGTCACAACTAACTGGATCTTTGAACCTCTTATACAGAAAGCAAACTGTATAATAGTAACTCTTTTTTAATCTATTACATGAAGGTTTTACATCATAATCATCGTGATCTGCACCACCACCCCCTCAGAGTATTAGCAGTGTTGCCATCCGTCCGAGATACGAATCGAGACTGTTTCGACTCGTGTCTCAGATCATTGAAATACCTGCAAACAAAACAGTGACTTGGGAAGACACATATACATTAAGAAGGAAAACAAACTCTTTTCATAAAAGTCATTCTATAAGATATCAATGTCAAGAAAGGAGAGTGTAAATGCGGGAGTACTATCTGTAGTATTGTTAAAGGTTAAGTATTGCTGTCTGATCAGAAAACTAAAAGCAGTTTAGTAAACTCTTACAAGAGAACACAACTACTTAATGAGTGTTGAGTTGCATCAGATTTGCCAAGCATAATCAATATGTAAGGAAAACCTTCATTGTATGATTTTGGTTTTATTGCATTCTTCTTACACATGCCTAATGTAATATCCCTAAAGGTAAATTCTTTAGTTTTAATTTCATATCATTTTCATTGCTACTTGATTTTAAAGTTTTTCTTGTGCGCTTGCAATCGATGGCTTATCAATTACAAATATATTCATATTAATAAACTTTTAAATCTTTGCTTGTGCGTGTGTGTGTGTGTGGTGTGTGTGAGAGAGAGAGAGAGAGAGAGAGAGAGAGAGAGAGAGAGAGAGAGAGAGAGAGAGAGAGAGAGAGAGAGAGAGAGAGAGAGAGAGAGAGAGAGAGAGAGAGAGAGAGAGAGAGAGAGAGAGAGAGAGAGAGAGATTGTTTATATCAATTTATTGCGCTCAAAGAGCGGCAGACCCAATACATGAAAACGGAGAAGCTACAAATGTTACGTGACACTTAGGACACGCCGACAGACGTACAAAGATGGACATCAAACCCACCAAAATGGAGGCATATTGATTTAAACAAACAATCATAAGGAGACACAGCAGAAGAAGGGTCCATAAGGCCGAACATAAATAACCGTGCACCCGTGCCTCGCAGGGCAACAACAGTCTCATGAAGAAAATAACAAATGGGTATACTGACGACCGACATCGCACCCGAGGCAAGGAAAATGCGGGCATACAAAAAGCACACAAAAGAGGGAGGAGCAAGAGAGGGACGAGCAGGAGAGGACGAGCAGGAGAGGGACGAGCAGGAGAGGGACGAGCAGGAGAGGGACAAGCAGATGAAGGAGGAGCAGAAGAGGGAGGAGCAGGAGAGGGACGAGCAGGAGAAGGACGAGCAGGAGAGGGACGAGCAGGAGAGGGACGAGCAGGAGAAGAACGAGCAGGTGAGGGAGGAGCAGGAGAGGGACGAGCAGGTGAGGGAGGAGCAGGTGAGGGAGGAGCAGGAGAGGGACGAGCAGGAGTAGGAGGAGCAGAAGAGGGACGAGCAGGAGAGGGACGAGCAGGAGAAAGAGGAGCAGGAAAGGGACGATCAAATGCGGGCAGTCGTCACTGAGGCCACAGGTAATCCAAGAGAAACAGGAAGCGCCATCCGGCTAGCGAAATCCGCCGCCAGGTTTCCGGGAAGTAGACGGGAACGGCGACGAGGAGGGAGCGCCGCGCTCTTTAGCAGTAGAGCATCCACCGACGCCAGTAAGCCGGTGACAGTAGCGTTGATGGCCTGATGAGACTCAACAAGAGTAGCAAGAGTGCGCTCTTTGGTGGTGTTGACATTGGCGATACCGTCGAGACTTGCCTCAAGCGCATCAAAACGTGCTGCAAACGCTGCGAACCGAGACGTCAGAGAGGCGACGGACTCATTAAGGGCAAGAACTTCAGCAGAATCAGTCGGGGGAGAAGCAGGAAATGATGCGGCGGTGCCCGGAGGTGGCCGTGGAGGTGGTGGAGCACAAGGCGATGCGGTGGCAGGGAAGGAGGGGGCGGGGCGCGAGCGTTTGGTACTGCCATGCCAGACGCTGACTCCGGGTTCATGACAACGGGGGCACGCCCACTTCGAGGTGTCAGTTGCGGGTGATGGAAGTGGGTCCGAGGTAGAAGTGGTAGCAGGATGGTGGGCAGAGAAGGGCGCGACATCTATGGGCAAGTCCGGAGGCGTGGTCAGCAGCGCACCACCCACACCGGTCCAAAGCAGAAGAACAATACCGTGATATATGGCCGATACCCCAGCATTTGAAGCACCAAGGCTGCTCGTCTTCCATCCTTTGCAGCTCGCAGGATGGGAGGCAAGGGAGGAAACTGAAGTAGACATATGGTGGAGGCGGGTCAGGGAGGCTCCATGTGACAACGAGCCGATTGATGGGTGTCCCATTTTGTTTGAAGCGACGAACAGTGTAGACGCCAGGAAGCTCCCTGGCCAAGGAAGGGTCAACGCCGACAGGGTAGCGGGTGATGAGGTATGTATGGAACTTTCTGGGCCTCTCGACCGAGTCCTGAACATCCAGGAACAAGGACAAAAACTCACCAGTCGTGACCCGGCCTATGATGTCTGTACGTCGGCGTGAAATATGGACGAAACGGGAGGAAACAGCAGACATCTTAACCTCAGCCAACTCCCGATCGAGGCGAAACGTCTTGGTGACGTCAGAAAGCCCACCGAAGCTTCATATCAATAGTCGGGTTCTCTCTGAAGAGGAGCTTGATATATTCAGTCCTTGGGGCAAAGGCTGGAGGGACTGGCTGGGAGCAGACTGGGAAGGTGTCCTCGGAGGATGGAGGCGAGGGCGGGAGTAGGCATGAACCGTGGGGTGGAAAGAAGTTGCGTTGTTCCTGGATGTCTTTGCAGCGGGAGACGAAGGTTCACCGCTAGTGTCCGAAGCATGGTCAATGGGGCGCTTGGTGGAGGTGGAGGCCGGGGTGACAGGGTAGGGATGGGGTAGCCCGGGAGTGACTGCAGCAGTAGCGGAGGTGGATTCCTGGTGTGTGTGGAGGGCCGGTGGGGGCCAGTTTTCCTCAGACATGGCGTCAACATCGGTGAGTGCCAGAGCGGCCTCAACATCAGCGAGGGCACCAGGACCGGAGTAGGCCATATCGCCTCAGCAATATGGGTGCCCTCAGAGCGTTGGCAACCAGCACCAGTGGGGCGGAGTGACGTACTCATGACGAAGCCTAACGTCACAATCCTCGTACTGCGCATGCGCAGACTCGGGAACCACGAACAGGAGGGTTTGGCCAGGTGGGTGGAATGTCAATGGCAAAATTGCAACAAAGCCAAAACCCACACACCCGATGGCACTAAACTGACGACTGGGTCTTACTGTCGATCGCTGTCAAGGCTGCAGGATGGCAGGACGCCAGATCCCTCAAAACTTCCCAGTAACGGGAGAGGTCAATCGCGGGCCTGTTGACTACCAAGGCCAGCAATCAGAGAGGAGAGAGAGAGAGAGAGAGAGACAGAGACAGAGAGACAGAAGAGACAGACAGAGACAGACGAGACAGAAAAGAGAAGAAGAGAGGAGAGAGAAGAGGAGAGAGAAGGAGAGAAGAAGAGAGAAAGAGAGAAGAGAGAGAGAAAAGATTAGTACTTTGATCCTATCTAGCCCCTTTTGCAAGACAACTAAAAGGTTATTAACTATACAAACGCCCCCCACCCCCGGGACGAATTTGGGGGACTAAAACCCGTGACCGAATGCAGAGACGCTACCCCTGTCACGACTCTCCCAAAACCGCGCCCCCTTGGCGGTAGAGGAGAGAGAGAGAGAGAGAGAGAGAGAGAGAGAGGAAGAAAAGAGAAAAAGAGAGAGAGGAGAGAAAAGGAGAGAGCAACATATGGGTTTGTTATCGGGTGCTTTTTCATATATATTTCAGAAGATAAAAAATGTCCGTGAGGTTACGAATTACTTCAGTGTCACTATCCCAAATTATATATATAATATATTATTATATTTAAAAATATAATTATATAGATATATTAAATTATAATATATTATTACTAATTTTAATAATAAATAGATAATATATAATATATAAAATAAATAATATATATTAAATATATATATATAAAAATAAGATATATATAATAAGATATAATATATATAATAGTATAGAATTATATATATATATATAATAAAAAATATATATAATATTAAAGATTAGATACTTTATTATATATATATTTATAATATTATATATATTTATTATATATAATTTACATATAATAATTGAGATAAATTTAATAATAATATAATATATATATTATATATATAATGGTAACTATATATATAAAATAGATATAATATTTAATATAATAATATATATAATAATAAATATAAATTATATAAGAAAAATAATAATATATATTATATATATATATTTATATATATTTATAAATAAATATTATTGAATTACTTAATATATTTATTATATATTATATATATATAATATATATATATATATATATATAAAATATATATATATATATATATATATATATATATATATATATATATATATTATATTATATGATATATATATTATATTATATATATATATAATAATAATATATATATATATATATAATATATATAATACAATTATTATATATAACCCTTCAAGGTGCAGTTACTGTAAATCCAGGTGCGTTACTCATAAAAGCCGCACATGTGGAGATCAATGATAGATGAACTAGCTATTCAGCACATTGAAAATATTCTTTCATGCAATGAAAAGAACTGTGAAAAGAATTTTAAATCGAGAGCTGAATAACTTAAAGAAGTTAACTATTAAAAGAAATTTCGGTTGGGTGATATGCAAGTACAATTTTGGGTATAATTATAGTCCAGCTGCAGCGTGCAACAGCTGTGCCGGGCCGCCTGTATGCATAGGTTGAATCATTATTTATAATACAAATTTTCGTAATGTTTGGGCATCCCCTAAGAGTTGATCTAGGGTTTGGTTTTTTTAACAAGAAACAAAAAAAATATCACAAAAAAGCAACAAACGTGGAAAAAAAGTGTGTGTGTGTGTGTGTGTGTGGTGTGTGTGTGTGTGTGTGTGTGTGGTGTGTGTGTTTTTTGTGTGTGGTGTGTTGGTGTGGTGTGTGCGTGCGTGCGTGGTGCGTGCGTGCTGTGCGTGCGTGGTGGTGCTGTGCGTGTGCGTGCGTGCGTGCGTGCGTGGCGTGGTGCGTGCGTGCGTGGCGTTGCGTGCGTGCGTTGCGTGGCGTGCGTGGTGCGTGCGTGCGTGCGTGCGTGCGTGGTGGTGCGTGCGTGCGTGCGTGCGTGCGTGCGTGCGGGGCGTGCTTTGCGTGCGTGGTGCTTTTGCGTGCGTGCGTGCTTTTGCGTGCGTGCGTGCGTGCGTGCGTGCGTGCGGGTGCGTGCGTGTGCTGCGTGGGGGTGTGGTGGTGGGTGTGTGTTGTGTGGTGTGTTGTTGTGTGTGTGTTGTGTGTGTGTGTGTTGTGTGTGTGTGTGTGTGGTGTGTGTGTGGGGTGTGTGTGTGTTTTGGGGGTGTGTGTGTGTGTGTGTTAATTGTTTAAACCCATATCTTAGTATTTGGATACTGAGATTCATCAGTGATTTACACATTTCAAAAAATTTTCTGGGTTCGAATCACTCAATCAAAGTCCACAGTCAATGGCATGAAAGAACTGCATGGAAGGTGTAAGCGGTATATCCAATACCGCTATTGACCCCACAGCTATAAGTAAAGGACATGAAGTTTAAATAGAGACGAAACATCTGGTAGTGATGACGCAATTATATAGGTTGAAGGTTTGAATTGCGCGTTGGGCAAAACTACTTGTAGGGTATATAATACCAAGCTAAGAGTTGAAGGGCAGCACTCGCCCTCCTGGGTCTCACTGGGACAAGATGGGGTACTGCACGTGGTGGCTGACAACTGCCCTCTGCTTCTTGGCTATCGCCGCCTCACAGGTCAATTCCAATGAACTGAAACTCGAGAAATGCCAGTGGTCGCTAGCAGTTTTAACTCAAAGGTTGGTCTACTTGTGTTTTGGCTCCGCGATAATATTTTTCATAAATTAATTTCGCGATAAACTTGATGCACCGCATCTGAATACCAAAAAGATAAGTTCTTCTGTTGTTCTACTAATTTATGGATGACATGCATTACATGGAACGTTCTATAATAGCAATTTAATGCAAATTACTCGCCTCGAGTAGCAAAGCTTAACATATTTTTTTACATGTATATTGTGGCATGTAAAATTTGGGCGATGTTCACACTGTTTTTCTAAGACAGTACTGCTGCGTCT
The DNA here is from genome assembly GCA_016584305.1 of Chionoecetes opilio. Classification (NCBI taxonomy): domain Eukaryota; kingdom Metazoa; phylum Arthropoda; class Malacostraca; order Decapoda; family Majidae; genus Chionoecetes; species Chionoecetes opilio. The sequence continues at coordinate 24,717 of JACEEZ010025304.1, read as the reverse complement.
GGCAAACGCTTGTCAAATACAATAAACAATGCCTGGAAAAACGAAGAATAAAGAATGCCGAAAAACGGCTTGTTGCTGCGGGCAATGTAGGTTATAATTGTGGAGGCGACGTGCCGCGGCGGGGAGTAGTGGGCGGGGAGATTGTGGCGGGGAGATTGAATCAAAACATTACGACTTCACGCGTTGACTCATTGCACTTCCAGGCTTTCTATCTGATTGATACACAATAATAACAGGAAAATATGACTGCCTAGGTATAGATAACTTCTAAACATTCGTTATTGACTATATAATATCATAGAGTAGCATTTACCTCGCCTCCTCAACTATAACCTCCTTGGTTATTTGGTTATATACAATGTTTTACAGAATCAGGCTTCTATACAATATACATATAGAAGAAAATCGTTCTTAATATTATACTTTTGTGTTTTAAGTGCAGTGGAATAAGCCCATATTTTTCTTTCAAGTTGACCAACTTTTCACCAAATTGTGAGTTAAAACTGCCAGCGACCCCTGGCATTTCGGAGTTGCAGTTCTCTCTAATTCAGAGGTATCACATGATTCCCCAGATAATCCTTCCGTCTCCCGAGCAAGTACAATATCTCATACCAGTTACAGTTTGTCCCAATTTGCTTCACAGGTAAATATGTACTGTTTACTGAGTAATGTAGCGGCGACACTGTTTACAAAGAGCTTCCACAAATGGAATGAAGGAGATATACTGATAAGTCTGCAAATGTAGTACAAAAAAATATATAACAAATTCTCAAATTCAAAGTAACCACCGTTCCGATCTTCCAGGGCCAAGACACACCAGAGCCTCCAATTGTGCCGTTTGATGTGAGTACTGACAGAAATATTGGCGGTTGTTGCAGGTGACGTTACCACCACTCCCATACTACCACCACTGCTACTTTTCGACAAATTCTATACGCTTCTATTGCTGCTACTTCTATACAACTATCCCAATACTACCATGCTACCAGCGCCCTATAATACAACTCTATAATCTTCATATAAAAACACACTATAATCATATATGATTAGTTTAATTTTCAACACATTTCCCTTAAATCAGTTGCATTGTAAATTTTTTTTTCCACGAAAAATAGGTTTACAGCTCAAAAAGAGAAAAAAGATTGGACCTTATCATCGATATATATAAAATTTTAATATATATATATATATATATAAAAAAAAGAGAGAGGGGAGAGAGAGAGAGAAGAGAGAGAAGAGAGGGGAGAGGGAGAGGAGGGGGGGGGGGGGGAGAGAAGAGAGAGAAGGGGAAGAGAGAGAGAGAAGAAGAAGAGAGAGAGAGGAGAGAGGGAGAGAGGAGAGGGAGAGAGAAAGAGAAAAAAAAAAAATTGGGAACGTAAGTTGAGGGGAATAGCAAAAAAAATTTAGGATGAAAGGGTTTGACCGCATGGACCCCGTACGCAGACCCACACACACAACACAACACCAAAACCCACACACACACACAAAAACACCACACACCCCGCCCCTAGTTGGGCCCCCCAAACGAAAAATCCACTTCGCAAACGAAAAAATCCGCAAACCCCCAATTTTTAAATTCCGCACCGCAAGTCCGAAAAATTTTCTTAAAATTTCACACTTCCGCAACCGCAAGCCCGCAAACCGAAAATAAATTTATGTAATATGTTCTCTGCAACATTTCAAAAAAGGGGGGTAAAGATTTTGTATTTGTCAAGTGAGCGAAAGCGAGTTGGACCCCTTTTTTCACCCGAAATCGGTGTATATAGGCTTGTAAAATGTTTCCACAAATTTTTCTTCTTTTTCTTGTGACTATTTTTGTAGCCCGGGTATACAGGGAAAAAGGAAAAAAAATTTGGCAAAAAGGTTATTTTTTCGTCTCTTAACTCTTGCCCAAAGCGAGCGAAAGCGATTTTTTAGCATTTATGCTAAAAATTCGAAATATATTTGCCTGCGACATTAGTGCAGGGGCGAAAGTAGTGCATTAGTGTAGGGGAAAAATAAAATTTTTTTCGACTTCAGTCCAAAAAATAACAGGTCTGACCCGAGGGGGGACAGGCGCTTGTGTTAGGCCTATAAAACCACTAAAACTCGTTTTTCTAAGGCCTTTAAGGTGTTTTTAGGTTAGCGGGGTTGTTATATGTGGTAGGGGTGTGTGAGGTGTTAAATTCCCATTTCACCCGTGGGTCAGAGAGGATTTGCCCCAACGAGCGAAGGGAGCTTGGAGTTTGATTCGCATATAAAAATTAGAAATACCACCACCACCCCCAAACCACCACCAACCCACCATACCACCACCACCCCCACCAACACCACCCACCATCACCACCACCACCACCACCACCACCTCCCCATCACCATCCCACCACCCCACCCCCAAAACCCCACCACTACCACCACCCCCACCACCCCCACCACCACCCATCACCACCAACACCACCACCCACCACTACACCACCACACCACCCCCAACCACCCCCACACCCCACCACCACCCCCCCCACCACTACACCCCACACACCACCACCACCACCACCCCCAAACACCACCACCACCATCCCCACACCCAACCCCACCACACCACAAAAAACCACCTAACCACCAGCCCCCACCACCCATTTTTTATAAAATTTTTTTTTAGAATTTTTTCAAAAACAATTTACATTTTTCTTTTCTTTGAAAAAAAGTAAAAAAAATCAAAGAAGGGATGGTAAAGGGTTATTTGGGGTTTAGGTCAGGTTGTAATGAAGTTTTTGAGGTGGGGGTATTTAAAAATTTGATTTTAAAAGCCTGTGCGATTGGACCCCCGTTCCACATCTCTAGTGGGAGTCATTTCCTATAATTAAAATTTTTTTACTAAACCCTTTTGGGGCAATATTATTTATATATATATATATATTAATATATATATATAATAATATATAAAATATATATATATATATATTTTATATATAATATTTTATTTATATTGGTATTTTTTCATAATTTTCCCCTCAAGCGCCCCACATTGTTATAGGCACATGTTATTCCCCCTCATTGGACCGCGGGCCCCAGCCAGCCCACCAATCCATAGGCCCCAGCTCCCCACCATGCAGGAGAAACTTTCCCCATATGGTTTTTTAAGAAATTTTGCCCCACTCATGAAAAAAGGGATCCGTTCAAGGACTTGCGTGGGGTTTCGTTCCGGGACCCGCTCTTGCTGAAGCCCTCCCCCTACGTAAAAAACCGGGCCCATCGATGTTTGTTCCCCAGCTTAGCGAACAAAAAGGGTTCCCCGCAAATTGTGTTCCTGGGGGGGTCCCGGAAAGGAGCGGGGAAGGGGGGGAGGCGGGGAGGCAAAACGAGCCCCTTTCCGCGTTATAGCTCAATATGTCCGTCTTTTTTCATCGCCAGAGGAGGGTTTTCAGGAGGGAGAGCAGGCTGGGGTGATGCATGCAGGGGTCTACAGTACCTAGGGGGAGAATGGAGAGAAAGGGGGAGAGGAGGAAGAGGAAGGGGAGGGAGAGGAAAAGGAAAGAGTAAAGGGGGAAAGAGGGGGAAAGGAGAGGCAGCAATGCAGGATGGAGGGGGAAAACCCAAAGGACAGTGAGGGGTGTCATTATGAAAAAATATATACACGAAAAAAAATAAATTATAATTTTTTTCAAAATTCCCCCTCAGCGCCCCACATATTTTATAGCGAAAAATTTCCCTTCCTCATTGTACCACTCACCAATATAATTTATCAATTTTAAGTGCCACAAAAGGGTTAGTATAAGTTTTTTGTTGTTTTTTTTTGTGCCTATGCGCCTGTGGCAGCAGGACCCAGGGCCGGGATGGTTGGTTGGGGTTCACTTGAGGGCTGTGTTTTTGGCCCCTCCCCCGTGGTGGGCAGGCAGGATTTTTTTTATAGTGACCAGTGTTTTAGAGGCTCATCCCGCTCCCCTGTGTCCTCCGATGCACTCGCAATCGAAGGTAATTTGATGGGCAGGGCATGTGGTCCTTAGGCCACTCGGACGGTGCAGAAGGTTTTTTTTTTTTTTGGGTTTTCTTCGGGGATCGAACTGGGTCCCGAGAAACGAAAATCGGAGACGCTAAACCACTTGCTCCCGCCTCCCCAAATTTAAAAGTACACTCCAAATTATATTTTCATTGATATGATATCAGCCCCTTTAAACCCTAAATCTCCTCTTCAACCTACGATCTTGGATTTGATATGCGATTGTGCGTTATTTTAAAACTTAACTTGACAGTCTAATTAATCCCTCCCGTTCTCTATACATATGATACGATTTCTGGGCCCTTTCATCCACCCTTCCTTACCCCACATCATTTACTTCTCGCCCTGTGTGTGGGGGGAATAAACTTTTAAAATTTTTTCAATCTTGTTTCCTCTTCTGACACATAGCTGATTTCATCATGGGTTCCTCCCCCCCCCCCCCCCCCCCCCCCCCCCCCCCCCCCCCTCTTACTCTTCTCCCTCTCCTCTCTCTCTCCTCCTTTTTCCTCCTCTTCTCTCTTCTCTTCTGTGTGCAGCTAGTAAAAGTAGCTGCAGTACAGTATTTTTGCATTCGCTTTTCACTTTGTTTTTTAATCACCACCACACTACACACCCTTTTTTTTAATTTCCTGCCAATTGACCTACCTGGTTCAAAAAAATTGGGAAAAATTCTTCTCCCCTTATTTAATTTCTTTTCGCTAAATCATCACGGGGTCCAATTCCCTGGAGAGATTTACTTTTTTTTCTACTCTTTTTCCTTCAGTTTGGGTTTGGTTTTTTTTTTGAAGGGGGAAGAGGACAGCATCCCCATTTTTTTGCCTGTCTGGCGCTCGAGGGTTCATTTGGAAAAATTGAATGTCTCGGGCTCTCAGTAGTAATAGCCAGTCTAAAGAATTTCAGGTCAGCAATAATAATCAGGGGGAGCTAGGCTTTTGAGACAGGGGGGGCTTACCCAGCCCAAAAATTTAGATTTTCCAGGAAATTTTCAAGTTTATTTTAGAAAAAATTAAATAAATATGTAAAAGCCGTGCTCTACCAAAAGTTCCAGTTAGGTTTAGGAAATTTTCGAACATAAAAAAAAAAGTATATCTGATTTGGGAAAACTTGTGACAAAACTGTGTTCACTCTGTACGTGCCAGTTCATCTGATACTCTCCCTTCACCCTCCAGAAACTCTTTTGGTGTCTATCTTCTGTACAATCTCACTCTGCTTCTCCCCTTTTGCTCATAAAAAGGGTCCCCAAACAACACATGTTAAACAAAATCAACCTAAACTCTTTTATTATATGATGATTAGTCATAAGCACGGTTATTTATCAATTAATTTTTTGCAAAACACAGAAGCAGATTTTGTCGACACTATACTCGTCCACTTAATTTAAACACTGACGTTGCAAGGCGGGGGTAAAGCAACCCTTCTATGGGGGGAATTGCCCATATGAAAAAAAAAATAAAAAAAATTCACTTTTAACGGTTGGGGAGAAAATTTTTGAGGGGGAAAAAAAAGGGGTGCACCATCGCTACGCCCCAAAAATCTTTGACTTCCACACTTAGTATACTCAAGTCCTTCAAAAGGGGCCTTAAAATACTTTGGGGGCCTTGGGGTAAATATCCAGAGAAAACCTAAAAACCCCTTTGGTGAACGAAACTATTTTTTTCATGGTTTTTTTTGTGTTTGAATGAATCTGCTAACCATTTCGTCGCAATTATTATTTTTTTTTTTTTGCAAAAGACAAAAAAAAAAACCCAAACCCAACTAACCCAACCTTTACCCCCCAAAAAAAAAACAAAAAAAAAAAAATAACCTTTAAATACCTAAAAAAAAATTAAAAAGCGACAGAAATGGTACAGATTATTAAAACACAAAAATACACAGAAAAAATAGTTTCGTCCACCAAAGTGAAACGGTGTTTACTGGACTAATACCGCCTTTTGCAACAAAATTTTTTGAGAACCCCCTTCGCTAGGGGCTGTCCCCAACCTGCTGTGAGCTTGTAGTTGTAGACAATGTACACCGTGTACAGGGAGGGCAAACTCCGTCCGCTGACTCATCTGCTGACACTACAGAAGGAGTATCTCTTTCCCCACCTCCTTAGCCTACTAGGCGCAACATTGCCTTGGCCACCTTTTTTTTTGAAAAAGATTTTTATATCCTACTGCTATGTCCACCGATGTCAAAAAGCCAGTAAACTGTGCGCTTTCTCGCTTTCTTCTCGCTCACACACTGCGGGAGTGCTTGGACTGCATGTGTGTGGCCCTGCTGACTTTTCCCCAAAAATCAGCGCGTTTTTAGCAGCCAAAGCTGATTTTCCAGGGGAGTGAAAAAAAGGTCCACACTGGGGGTGCGGTGGCCGTTGGCGAGTGGCCGTTAAAACGTGATAGGAAGGGGAACCGACGGAACAAGCCCAATGCCCGTAAGAGGGCCTATCAATTCTTGTATTAAAAAGAAAAAAACAAAATTGTTGGCCCCCGGGCCGGGGGGTATTCTTAATTTTGTATAAAAAAATTTTTTTTTTGATCCGGGGCTATTCATAAACATCCGGGGGTATCCCCCCAAAGCCCAGGCTAAACGCCCTGAATACATTCAAGTTTCATTTATTAAAAGGTTTCAGGAATCATTTTCAGGGTTCGCATCCAAAAAGAGAAATTTGCCTTAAGATTAAAATTCGTTGAATAAATTCAATTAAAATTGTTCGCATTCGTGTGAATGTATGTGGTGTGTGGGTGGTTGTGTTACTGTGTTGTTTTTTTTTTCGAGTAAATTTTTTTCATAATTGACATGCCCCCCACAGTGTCCTTGTTTTTCTTCCATCCTGCATTTCCCTCTCCTTTTTCCCCCTTCGCTCTTCACTCTTTCTTTTTTTCCTTCCTCCCCTTTCCCCTCTCTCCGATCTCCTCCCTTTTTCTCCATTTCCTCTAGGATATGAGAGACCGCATGCATCACCCTAGCCGCTCACCCTCCTGAAAAAACCCCCCTTGGGGATGAAAAAAAAACGGACATATTGAGCTATAAAAAAACGGAAAGGGTTCTTTTGCCTCCACGCCCTCCCGCCCTTTCTCTGCTCCCCCTGTACCCCCAGGAAAACAAATTTTCAGGGGACCTTTTGTCTCGCCCCAAAAATTTGGGAAAAAAAAATGACTGGCCGGTTTATACCCGTAGGGCAGGGGCTTTGCAAAAAGGAGGGCCCCCACGAAGCCCCCCCCGCAAGTCCCTTTAACGGATCTGCCTTATTCAGGGTGGTGTCAATAATTTTTTAAACTCTATTGAAGTTTCTCCCGATGGTGGGAGCTCGCCTGATGGATTGGGTGGGTGGCTGCCCGCGGCTGGGCAAAAGCGTCAGAAAAAAGGAAAAGGGAAAAAAAACCCAATGTCCAAAGCATGGTCTTTTGTCTATCGTAGGGGAAAGGGTTTTTTTGGGAGGTTTAGACCATCGTCCTTTATAAAAGGGCTGTGAAATGTTTTGGGTTTATCCACTCGAGGCGCGTAAAGTTAAGGCTTTAGTTTGAGGATAAGAATTTATGATAAAACCCGACAAGAGGCATTTTACCATATACTATGCCCAAAAACCCCAAACCATGCCCTGACTGAATAGATTATGACTGTGGCGCCCACAAATCGAGTTGTCGCTACCTATATAAAACAGGTCTCAAACGTGACGATCGTGACGCTCGTGACGCGCTCGGCCGAGGCCACGAAAAGTTAGTGCGTGCAAAAAATCGGGGGAAACTCCCGAGTTTTGTACCCACGCAGCGCTATCGTAAGCTATCGTGCGCTATCGTTACTATGTAGCAGCTTCGTGACATACGTGATCGTCTTATGTCATCTGCGATAAGAAACCGTTCACGGTCTTTTTTCCCTACCTTCCCCCCTTTTTTCCCCCCCCTTCTGTCTTCCCCCCCCCCTTTCTAATTAAACCTCCACCCCCCCGCGCCTCTCTACCCCCTATCCCTCATCACTGATGACACCCCCCTCCCCTACTCTTCCCCCCACTGCCCGCCATTTTTTTTGGTGACCCACCCCCCCCCACTCCCTCGCCCCATGTTGACCCCCCCCCCCCCTTTTAACCTCATATCCCCACCAAAAAGTACCAAAAAACGCCTTCTACTGCCCAAGCCCCCTCCCCCGTTTCCCCCCCCAACATCAACACCCCCCTTTTTATTACAACCCCCTCCCCGTTTTTTTTTCCCCCCCTTCTCCATCACCCAAAAATACCAACCCCTGTTTCTCCACTTATTCTACCCCCCTTTCCCTTTTCCTCACCCTGGCAACATCCCCACTGTGAGGATGTCTCTTTTAAATTCGTGATACGTTCCTGGCCCGCAGGCATGCGGGTTATGAGCTCATGGACGACAAAAAAGACCCTTGATTTTTTTATTTGTGACGTAGTCTTCAGCTGTCAGACCCATCCCCTGACCTTTCGACCATCATGACACATACGTAAGGCAGCGTGACATTTTTGTGAGGTATCGTGGTCGCGTTTTTTTGGGTCAAATTTCACGATAGGTCAAAATCAAATTTGGTGGCGCTATTTGGGGGCAATTTTGGAATGTGTGACAGGGGCTTTAAACTATTGTATACGGGATCAGGTAAATTGGAACCAATCGCGCGGGTGAGAGCGGGGGGGTGGGAGGGGCTTATACTCGACGTCCACAACAATTTTCGGGGAACTTTCTCATTTTGGGAGTATTGTGCGTGACTTTATTTTTAAAAAATATATTTGTAGAGAGGAAAAAAAAAAGAGAGAGAGAGAGGAGAGAGAGAAGAGGAGAGAGAGAGAGAGGGGAGAAGGGAGAGAATGGAGAGAGAGAGAGAGAAGAGAAGAGGGGGTTTGGGGGGAAACAGTATAAAAATAATTTATTAAATATTTAATTTCATGCTGATATAAAAGGGGGAAGGGAAAAGAGGGGGGAAAGGGGAGGGAGAGAAGGGGGGAGAGAGAGAGAGAAAAAGAGAGGGAGAGAGAAAGAAGAAGAGAGAAAGAGAGAGAGGGGAAAAGGGGGGAAATAAGAGAAGGGGAAAGAAGGGGGTGGAAAATTAAGAAAAAGAAAACTTTGGGGGGCCAACTGCAACTTAAAAATTGTCCCGCCCAGCGCCATTTATATTAGAATTTTAACACCCCTACTGATTTTTAGTTTCACTGAAGATGATTTCAAATGTTTAATCAAAAGTTTTAAATCTACCCCGTTTTTTGGGTTTTTTTAAAACTTTGTATCTGCAAAATAGACGGTTTCAAAATTTTCCTACTCGTTTTTTTTTTTCGGGCAAAAGAAACACGGGAGGGGTATAAACATAAAACACTAGATGGCGACCTAGTTAGCCCCCTTACCAACGTCGCCACTCTGTTTTTTTTTTTTCAGTTTTTTTTCTTTATAGCCATATTTTTACACAGATGAAGACACAAAAAAACACAGGGGCTTCCAGATAGCCCTTTAACTTTCTGAAATCAGGATGTAAAAAAGTAATATGTATTAAGCCCCCAGACCCCCCCCGTTATCAGAAAAAAAAACGTTGTCCTGGCGACTTTAGTGTTTTTCTAGTAGATCGAAAGGGATCATGTTATACTCTAAATTTACATGGGAAACATAAAGGGAAAAANGCCATTGGAAGCAAACAGCCTTCAAGCTGTTTTTCCCCCGAGTCGATGAAGAGGCGCCAGTCTGCAGGATCGTGATCACCACCCAAGTTCTTTCAACAGACCGTTGATGTCACTGCAGAATGTCATCGTGTCTTCCATCTCAAAGAACTGAGCCATGTCGCTGTGACGTGCTCTGAACAAGGATATCTTGGTGTTAGGTTCAATTAGATTCCACGGGCTGCAGCCTTGATCCAAACAGCTCTGCCTTCGCCTTTGACAGCGAGAGGATCTCTTACAAGATATTTAACTCTCCCTGGTTCAGAAGTTGTGGTTCTTGTTCTTGAGTGTGGGGTTTCAAAAGGTTCATCACCATCCTCTTCGCCACTGCTTACAGTTATGTTCTGATCAGCTGGACATGTTGGAACGGGTTCTCGTCATCATGAGGCACAGGTTTACGAGCAGAGACGCAGTCAGCGTATTTGATGTGGCCTTTATTCTTCCTGTTGAAGCCGGCGATGCTTGTGCAGCAGAAATAACAATCATCATGATGATTCTGCGGCTCACGCCATATCATGGGCACCGCAATGGAATGCTCGCGCGCTTGCCCACCAACCATTGAGTCAAGGCTGAGTGCGCCTGTGCAGCAGATGGTGTGCCCAGCTCTTTCCTTGGTCCCCCACCTTAAACACCCGAAGTAGTGAAAGTAGGCGGCCTTCATTTCACTGCCGTAGTTTACACTTCGCTGTTGATCTTTTTTGTATACCCGACCACAGACATAACAGAATTTTGTCTGGATGTTTGGGTACAGGAACGTCTACTCATGTTTAACTGAAAGAAAAAAAGAAACAAAAATTAGTAGCTATATAAGTACGTTATATCGTAGTTACGTAAGAGGTGGTGGGCTGCAGACTGCACTCTAAAGGTCGCTGTCTGTAGCTAGATTTGTATAGCGTATTGATTGCGGCGTGATGTGGTTGGTTGCGCGGGGTCTAGTTTTGTGTTAAAAAAATCGTTTCTCAAGAGCGCGTGACTTTGTTCTGCCGCGCCACGGCTCACAAGGCCACAAACTAACCACGCGCAACCAACCACATCACCCCGCAATAAATACGCTATACAAATCTAGTTTACAGACAGCGACCTTCAGAGTGCAGTCTGCAGCCTACCACCTCTTACGAAATAGGCATGTTAAAGACATATGGAATTGAAGCATTCATGATGAAATAAATGAAAAATGAATTTTTGTAAATTTCATTGAAATCCTGACTTCTAGAATGGGAGTATTTCTGTAACTCAAAATCCTGACGTGATACAGCAAAACGGTTTTGATTTTTGAAATCAGCGTACCCAAACTAGTCTAAATCGCTTTACACATCTCCAGTAGCAAACATGTTGTTGTCCAGTGTTATAGATGTGGGCAGCGATCTGGCCCATCGCCCACACCACTTTTCAACCTTCGCTTGTGTAGTGAAGCACGCCACCGATGTCGGTCACACTGTTGTCCACACACTTGCCCACCTTGACTAGGCCACAAATACTTATGAGCGTCCTAATGTTATTAAATGATCACAATAACTACGACATGGTGATAACAATCGCCAAGACACTAAAAATATTGCGGAAGCCGTATAACGCTAAAGATACTGCACTAAAGATACTGCTGTATTTATAGTGGATAATGATGACGATAATAATAATAATAATATCAATACATATCTAAAAAAAATCTGCTTTTCCTCTCTCTCTCTCGCTCCGTCAATAGGGGGAAAGCGTGGGAAATATCTATCTTTCCTACGCTAAAATAACACGTGTTCCAGTCGCAGTGCGGCCCCGACTGGTTGGCGCCAGGCTTGGACCATTAGGCGACCAGTCCCAGCACGGTGCCGACTTTTTCCGTTAAATATTTGAGACGCAGACCCGCCCCGAGTGTATAGAGCAGTGGTTCTCAACCTTTTTCACTCCATTCCCCCCTTCATGAATTTTCAATATTCGTGTGGCTCCCCTTCATTTTTCTCCCAAATCCCACCCCGCCAAAAAAAGGGTTTAAAAAAAAAAAAAAAAAAAAAAATGTTGATGAAGAGAACACCCTTGTTTTATTACAAAGTTTACAGTCATAATTATCTTATATTTGATAGATTTCTGTGATATGCTTAACTTACATCACTTGCCTACAAAAGACTAACGGACACTAGCAATTTGAATCTGGTTGGGAAAAATTAAAATTAATCTCTGCTATTTTATCACCCATCAGTGGGAAGGCTGATATTGTTTCTTTTCAGTCAGTTGACGAATCCGAGGTTGTGTCACTGACATGCACATCTCATGTCGGGGTCCACATCCAATCGGTTCCGGCTCTTATTCTTGATTTGTAGAAGGGTGGAGAAACCAGACTCACAAATAGGTAGTTGAAAAAGGAAAGAGTATCGAAGGGGCAATCTCACTGACTTTTGGATTATGACTGATGCATTGAACACCAGAATACATTCAGAGATTTTTCTTCATAGAGATATTGGCAGCAGAATCATGTTTGAGATCAAGGAACTCGCCCTTTGACATCACTGGGAATGGAGAAATATATCAAAGTGCCAGAGAATGGATTTTTTACCAACTTCCCTTCTTCCTCCTCGAAGTCTGGGAAGTACCTATTAAGTTCATTTTCCCAAGGATCTTCAGATGCTGAGTGATTTCAGTTTTAAGTAATGGGTCAAGCAGACTTCTTCTTCATTCTCGTAAAGGGGACAGCTAAAAGGGTTTTTTCAAACATGGCAACATTCCCGCCCCCGACTTTCCTTTGCCAATTCTGGAGCTTGGAAAGAAATCCACGAAGACAATCTATCAGGTGAAATACATTTCTTTCCTTGCTCTGTAGCTTCAAGATTCACCTATTTAGCTGCTCAAATGTATCTGCTAAATATGAAAGACGTGGCTCCCACAAAACCTCTTTGAAGTGATTCAACAGATCATTTTTCCCCTTGCATTTCCAGGAACAATTTAAGCTCCCCCCGAAGTTCAAACACTGGTCACAACATTGCCCTTGGAAAGCCAGCGCACTTTGGAGTAAAAGAGGAGAGCTTCATGCTCCGAATCCATGTCCTCTACAAAGGTTCTGGAAAAGGCGAGAGTTCAGAGCTCCATCTTTTACAAAGTTGACGCATTTGAAGCACTGCCTCCAGGATCTTGCAAAGTTCAAACAGGGAGGGTTTTCGACGCCATGCAAAACGATGGATCATACAATGAACCCCTTGGCATTCGGAGCTACTTCCTTGACACGCTTCTGGAACCCTGATTTTGATCCCAGCATCGCTGGAGCCCCGTCTGTACAGACTCCCAACAATTTTCCCAGGGGATCCGGTTTGCTTTGCAAGAAAGAAGATAGCTTTTCCATCACATCTTTAGCTGTTGTGGTGGTCTCAAGCGTGTACATAACAGATATTCTTCCTTGATATCACACAAGAAAACATACCTACAAAAACGAGTAGCTGTGCACAAGAACTCACATCCGTTGACTCATCCAGCTGTATTGCAAACATACCAGTTGGAGACGATTTGATCTCCTGTATCACTTTTTCCTTTATGTCATCTGACATTTCATTAATTCTCCGCTTCACTGTGTCGTTTGACAAGGAATTTTGTTGAATTTTACGTTCACTTGCATCTCCAAGAACACGCTTGACCATCTTTAAAGTACATGGCTTGATTAAGGTTTGTTTCACCAATTGTGTGAGGCTTCTTTTGCTTCGTTATTTCGAGGGCAACCTCGTATGATGCCTCAACTACACTTGAGGTCTGTTGTTGAAAAGCACCAGTCGCATCCAGTTTCTGTTTTCCCAAACTACTTTCGTGGCGCCTGAAGAAATCGGGGTCCTTCTCAGCATGCTGTGGATGGATGGTCAGCAAATGATGCTTCAACTTACTAGGCCTCATAGAATCGTTCTCCAGCACTTTGAAGCACAGTACACACTGAGGTTTCTCGATGCCATCAGCGAGGATTGATGTAAATCCGTAGTTAATGTACTCTTCACTGTACTTCCGCTTCTTACTGACACTAGTAGCCATCGCAAATCTACGGAAAATAAAGAAGACAGAACATCAGAACAAGCATTAAGTGATAAGACAAAAGAATGATAATGAAGGACAGATAAATAGGACAAGTGATAAAATGACAAACACACAAATATCCACATACATAACACATCCATGGACTCACAAATTAAGCACACACACAGTCATACACAAACATATAGCGCATTTTCGTGACGTTCACCGCCCTGGTTCAGTCCAGTCCGGACCGGGTCAGGGTGGACTGATGGTCGCGAAAATACATCGAGACTGGCCCCGTCCCATTCGTCGTTCCTATTGGCTGGGGGATCGAGTGGGCGGTACTTAACTGAACTGTGGAGGCGGCAGGCGTCCATCTTGTCAATATCCTTTTTGTCGTCCGCCTTTTAACCTGTGCTGAAGACTTTACAACTACCACGCCTGTGATACTATAGTCTTATGGTCGACCATCATGGTGTTTTCATGTCTTATCAGCAAGCACGAGAAGCTCCTGGTCCCCCTTCCCCGCTGACTGTAGTGCGCAAGCGCCAGGTTCTCCCCACACTGGTCCCAAATTGGTCCTGCTCGCTGGCTCAGCCCGGCCATTCCGTTTTCCCGCCCGGTCTAAACTGCCTCGCAAAACAGTGGCCGTCCGGGACTAGCCCAGTCCAGACCGGGCCAGAGCGGCCGCGAAAATGCGCTAATAACATACAGAGTAAAGATGATAAACATTCACACTCAAGCTAGCAGCTGAAATGTACTTTCTACAGCAGAACAAAGTCTCCTTTGACAAGCACTGCCCAAATTTAAATAATAATAAGAATAGCGAGTCACCCTCAATATTAGCACTAAAAAAAAAAAAAGCAGGAATACCTAAGTAGGGAATGAGCATGAAAACAATGATACCAAAAAATAAGAAATATTTCACACACGAAACAGCGACCGCATTTATAATTGTCGAACAAAAAGTAACACAGTATATGTTCAGAATCAATTATACCCCCATGTTTTCGTGATGATATCCCAGGCCCCCACTGAGATCATTCGATCGCCTCTCTCCTGTCTCCCGGTGACTCACCCTCACTCACCGCCCGTGTCTCTCACCCGTCTCATACGCGTTCGTTCTCCTCCGCGTTTTCTATCACACCTACACTGCACAAACAATTTCAATTTCGCACACATACATACATACACACGTACACACACATTCGTAACAATATTATGTAACAAAATTTTATTGTCAACTTAATGATTAATCAATTAATTATTAAAACAAGAACATTTTCTTTGCCAGGACAGTGATGCAAGTTTTTTTTTTTATTCAGATTCCCAAAATTATTTAGAAATGTTTTAAAAATTTCAACAGCCCACCATGGCCCCCTTAAAATTTTTGCCATGGCCCCCTTGGGGGCCATGGCCCCCAGGTTGAGAAAACCCCTGGATTATAGAGCATGCACCACACAGTCGGGATCCCCCGCGCGCCGCTTCACGACGCCCACGACCCGAAAAGCGACGGTCTGGGCCTGATGCCGACTCACATGACGACCGGCGCTGACACAGCATGATCAGCAAATCGTGACTGGTCGCTGTCGAGAGTCGTGAAGATGTGAACGGGGCTTTTTGTCCTTATCAAAGCCCATAATGCATTTTAAATAAGGTTCGTCCCAGTGTGTGCATTGACATGCATACATATACTCGATTAACGTATATAAAATACAAGAAGTCTGAAAACAACAACTTAGACGACTATTGAGATCTTGAAAGTTGACTCGTGGGCGAGTGTAAGCGTACGATACTCGTAAGTTGTTGATTCTCTCCGATCTCTCGTCAGTCGTCACCCTCTTTCTCTCTCAGCTGAGTGACTCTCTCTCTCTCTCTCTCTCTCTCTCTCTCTCTCTCTCATGTATTTTGTGTTGTACCTTATTCTCAGATATTTCATTTTCACATCCTAATTTATATTTCATTTGCCTTTTTATATTAAAAAAAATTGTATTACCTTTTTGTTTCTCCCCTTAGACCGGGCCACACGACCAGCGGCCCAACGGCCCAACGGGAAAATGGCTCCGTTTGTCCCGATGGCAGTCCGCCCTTGGTAGGGAGTGAGGTCACGGGCGGCAGCAAAGCTATTACTTACTGCTCGACTGATGCCGAGTGGAGAAGGTCAGCTGCGGTGAGAGGAGGAGCTGCGTTTGGTGGCGCTGGGAGGCTCGTCCTTTCTTTTATACTCTGCTTGCTGCGCATTTCCCCGACCCTAAGGTCAATGCATGTATATTTTTTGTGGATCAGTCGTCAAAAGGCCTCAAATTTAAGTTTTCATGATGCGATAAGATGCAACAAAAATGATTCAGCATTAAACACCTGTGAATATAATAATACCGTTCATGTTTAAAAGTCCTCACACAAAAGACAGACGGCGAGCTGTGATGCTTGCATCCGGGACGAGGTAGAGAGCTCTCACGACATAGATATTTACAGAACGGTAACAAGAACCGTATGTCTAAATTTATCTGTAAAATGCTGTCTATTCTTGGGAAGTAAGACGGGTATCTAGGGAGACTCTTGTTTTGTTTATTAACAACGCTACACTATTGCTCTTTTATTTCTCATACAATGTTACCAAATTTTATTTAAATTCCAAGACACACAACAACCCAAACAGTATAGTAACAAACGTACCAACGTATCACTCGTCAGACTTTATCGCCACCCACGGGACCTTTTTCTTTACAATACTTGTATCTTTACTTACTTACATTTATTTGTACCATCTAACCGCGTGTAGGTATCACAACATTTTATAGCTTCCTTATTTTCCTCATGTTCTTCTTATTTTAATATTCTTGTCAGTGGGGTAAGTAGGGAAAAGAGAAAGACCAGTAGTGGCGGTAGGGAGAAAAAATAGTGTGACGGAAGGTAAACAATGTGGTGGGCGGCAGGGAGAAAGTAGCGGATGCTGCTAACAGGAAGATGGCGGGAGGATAATGTGTTGGCTGGAGAAGGAAATGTATAGTGGTGAATTCTATCATCATTGTTTAGTTATTTAGTTACTTAAGAAGTATCACCACCATCACCAAACCCACCATCAATACCCCAATCCTATCAACATCACCACCCACCACCAACAATAAAAACAACAACAAAAACAACGCTAATAAATCACAAAATTCCATTTCCATGATCATAAAGAGCATATTTAAGACCGGTAAGTTGAAGCAGAAGCATTGAGAAAAAGATGTCGCTCTCTCCTCCTTGTCAAGTCTCCCTCCAGCCCCTCCAATACAAATAGACATTCATTACTAAAAAATGTAAAAGAATGTATGAGTGCCTTGAAATCCTTAACCTGCAACGCTTTGGTGCTCAGGAGAATTACTTCGTATCGTCACTTCTTCCCTTCCTCCTCCTTGCAACTCACTTTTCCTGAGGAAAAATGAATGAATACATTAATTTAAATAAATATGTATTAGAAAATATGTTATAGAAATAAAAAAATTGTCTTCCAGACAATATTAGAGAATGTAAAAATGCAATTGGTAAATGCAGGCATACAAAATATGAGATAATAGAAGATTATATGGAATATCTATATGAATTGTACTCTGAGATATGCAAAAGTTAGAAAACAACTTATAAA
>JACEEZ010025303.1:0-52500 GCA_016584305.1 Chionoecetes opilio | reverse complement strand
GTTTCTTTTTTCTCCAATGTGTGTTTTAAATTGGTGGTCATCCATTTTGGATCACTCTTTCGGACCTTATCACCCTATAAGGAATATTTTCTTTTTTTGTCCGTCAATTATATTCCTTACAATAGATATAATCATCCTCGGCTCCGACCTCACTTCCCCTTCTAACCCCTTTAAATTTCCTTTCCTCAGCCCTGACCTCACTTCCCTGTCTAACCGCTCTAATTATCTTCTCAGCCTCGACCTCACTATCATATCTGACCGCGCCAATTACCTCCCGGTGCCTTCCTAATCCTTCATAATTGGCCTTTCCAGCTGACAACGCTTCCTGGGACACTTTCTGCTCCTCCATCCCACACTTCTTATTAATAACCTCCAGGTGTCTTCTTAATCCCGCATAATTGCCTTTTTTGAAATTAGGTATTCGATCCCATTGCCACCCTTAATTTTCCAACTTCCCATTTTAAGCTAAATCTGATCCATAAGGTCGTATTATCTAAATTCCCCCCCGACCCCACATTTGTAACTAAATCGTCTCTATTTTTTCAGCAATAGATCTAGAATATTATCTCCTCAGTAGGGTCCTTGATTGCTTGACTTAGGAATTTTTCCTTGATTATATTTAACAATTCATCTGCATCGCTGTCACCTATGATTTAAATCCCAGTCTATATTCCTAAGATTAAAACTCCCACCACGCCTAATCGATTATATCTGCAAAGCCTTTTTTATTTCTTCCCATATAGGAGGCGAATCCTCTTTACTAAGTTTTGGGGGCCTATACACTATTATAATAGCACACAAGACATTATATTTAGACATAGAGAAGATACGAGCATACTTAACGAAACAAAAGGGTAAAAAAAAGGGCTGATGAAATGAGATTTTGAAAAGGGACAGGAGAGAACTAAAGGGGAGAGTAGGGAAGGGAACCAGACTTAACCTCTCTTTCCCTTGTTTCTGCCCTTTCCCTCTCCTCCCCTGGAAGTGTGGATAACATACACAAACATTGTTGATACTGACTTCCTACTTCCCTTCCTCTCAACCCTGGATGTTTATTGTTTCTTTTTCCTTTCCTCTTCCCTCCCCATTTCACACAGTACCTTTTGCCTCCCTTCATACTTTTTGTTTTTTTCTTATTTTCCTCACTTTTTCCCTCAAACTTAACTGTATCCAGTGCCGTTTTGTTTTTCTTATTCCTTCCTCTCTTTCCTGCCCACTGTTTAATCTTTCACTGTTCCTATATTCCTATTTCCTTCCTCTCTCTGTCTCGATATGTCTTATACTTGTCTTATATACCTTGCTTTTTTTCTCCCTCCCATCTCTCTCCCCTCTTTTTCTCCATCAAAATGCAGTTGTTTACTCTTTCATGTTAGATACGTCAGATGTAAAGTAACGTTCGGTCTTCGGCGTGTGTATACACGTAAAATTCACACACATACATACACACACAGTACTGGTAAACCCTCTTATCCCCTTATGTATCTGTCTAGCAAGCAAGGGCGTAATGCTGCTTCCCGTCCCAGGACGCCACTAAATGTCTACCACTACACACCACGCTTAGGAATGTGTGTGTTGTGTTTGTGTGTGTGTGTGTGGGGTGTGTGGTTGCACGAGTCTCTACCTAAAGAACTGTATGTATGATGCGTGCTTTCTGCTACAGGTATTATTATAGTATATTCTCAGGTCACTCAGTTTGATTGTGTAAGTAAAACAATTTACACCTCTCTCTCTCTCTTTCTGTGGGGTGGTGTACGTGCGTGTTATGTATTTCCGAGTGTAAACGCGCGAGAATGTGTGTATGAACGTTAGCTTTACCCAACGTTGTGAATAAATGACCCTTTGCTTCCGAGAAACCCGGGGGATAGCGGAAAACCCCCAAAACGGCAACACTTTCTCTCCCTCCCCGTGGGCCCGCTCCTTCCTGCCGCTAAGACTGGGGGCGACTTGGACTTTCCTTAGTGGTAGTCCCATGACAGTCTCAGATGGCGGGGAGGAGAGGGGCAAGGGGGTGGAGGAGGAGGGGGAAAGGGTGAATTTCGGAAGCTGTGAGAGGTCGACGGCGGGAGGTAAGAGAACTGAAAGGCTTTGAGCTCACTGTGACTGGGTGTGACATTATCTTGAGGAGGAGGAGGAGGAGGAGGAGATGCAGAAGAGAGATGCTTGTGTTTGTGTGTGTGTTTGTGTGTCCCCTTGTGTGTGTGTCTGTGCAGGCGTCCTAAGCACAGGACTTAATCTTTGTTCGGTTTCATGTTCCTCTTCAAGTAGGTATGATATCTTAATGCGTAAATTGCCACGCACATTCAGACGTTCTTTCTATGCAAATAACTCGAGCGGATTGGTTGTTGTGATAAGTTGTGGTCCATTTTTGTGAGGTAAATGGGGCAAAACAGGCGAGAGTCCAGGAGCTCGTGCAGCTAATGAGGGCGTAAGCGCTGCGGAATTAATCGGAATAAGCATAATGGGGCCATGGCAGTGCCTGATGACGGGAGGACGGCTGGCGGGCCACATACAAATGCAGAAGATGAGATAGCTTTCTAATGTTATGTTGAAATCTCCAGTCCGGGCAGGTCGTGGTTTTATTGAGGGACATACTCCGCATCAGAGAGAGAGAGAGAGAGAGAGAGAGAGAGAGAGAGAGAGAGGAGAGAGAGAGAGAGAGAGAGAGAGAGAAGAGAGAGAGAGAGAGAGAGAGAGAGAGAGAGAGAGAGAGAGAGAGAGAGAGAGAGAGAGAGAGAGAATAGAGAGAGAAGAAAATCAGAATCAGAATACTTTATTCCATTAATGTCAATGGCTTTTCTCTTACTTACTAAAAATAACATATACATGGTGAAATATAGTTACATGGAAGAATGTAGATACTTACATAATAAGACATAATACATATATGTATATACATAACAAAGCATAGTGTATAAATAATTATTAATTTGAAAATTCTTAGCAAAGGCCACCTTGAAGAGCGTAGTAGTTAAGGCTTTTTTGAAACTCGTGAGTGACGGTAGTTCTTTTATATTAGTAGGGAGCTTGTTCCATGCTCTCGGTCCACTTACTAATAAAGAACGGGCACCATTGTCTGTGTTCACTCTTGGGACAAATAGGTTTCGATTTTGTCTGGTTATGCAGTCATTTATCTGTGTTACAAATGGTAAGTTCAATAGCCACTCAGGATAATACTTATGGGTCACTTTATACACCATCATGCATTGATCAAATTTCACTTTTTCTTTCATCTTTATCCACTTAAGTTTCTTGTATCACAGGAGTCGCACGGTCGCGTCTTTTGTAACCCCCAGCAGCCACTTTGGCAGCGAAGTATTGCAGTTTTTGTACTTGCTGCATGAGGGTTTCATTGGTGTTGCCCCCATAGCTTGAGTCCGTAATTAATTAGACTTAACACTAGTGTATGTATAACAATCACTCTGGTGTCCTTGTCAAATAAGTCTTTCACTCTATTTATGAACATTAATATCCTGTTACTTTCTTAGTGAGTTGGTGTATGTGTGTGTCGAAGGGCATGTATCTGTCAAAGTAAACACCCAATATTTTGACATGCTTGGTTATTGTTATATTATTACCGTTAAAGTTGATGGTCATATCGTCTGGAATGTTCGATAACAATTGCCGTGTTCCAATAAATATAAATTGAGTCTTTTTAGAATTTAACATAAGACCACTTTTTAGGAAGTAAGTCTTGGCATTCGACAGCGTTACTTTAGCTCTGGTGATTAGTTGGTCTACGTTATTGATATTGCCACTGTGGATAAACTGTGTATCGTCTGCATACTGTACTAAAACACAATCGTTTACGTACTCCGAGATATCATTAACAAATTTAGAAAAAAAAGAGAGAGAGAGAGAGAGAGAGAGAGAGAGAGAGAAAAAAAAAAAAAATAGCACCAACATAGCGTATTTTTATCAGTCAGGTGGGCGGCGCCACCCTCTCCCGCCCGTCCTCAGCCGCGCACATTCTCCCAACATAATCAAAATTCCTGGTGAGGTCAGCACAGGAGACGTCGGCGGCTCAGGCTCGCCGCTCGCCTTCCAGACTCTCGCAGATGGACAGTCCGTTAGCACTGGGTCACGAAGATTAACGAAGGTCGCCCCACGAAAAGGGTGCAGTGTATGCCTAGGTATGGCAGATGGCCCACCGTCCCCCTGCCCCCCTGTGAACGATACAATTTGTGATGAAAAGTAGTAGAGTGAACGTCACACGTTCCCCGCCAAGCAAAAAATGGATATTTATTAGTCGCCAGGCGAGGAGGAGCGCGTGGTGTGAATGAAAAATGCAGGCTCATCTCATGCACCTTCCTGAATAACCTGTTGCTCATCTGCCTTCCCGGGTTTTTTCATCATCTGAGGCACTAGTTCACATCCACAGCCACTTGCCAACAAAAATATTTGAGATTACAGCCAAAGTGAAGCCAGTAACGACGAAGAACTAACAGCTGTGCACGAATATCAAACCGCTAGATGAAAAGGCCGTCTGCTGACTCCTAATACATTATACCTTATAAGGCAGCCTTTTGCCAGCTTTCACCTCGGGCCAACGTCGCTACTCTCTTGCAATTGAATGTAACTATATTGTCGTTTCTCTGCGGTTTTACGCTTATTGAGCGTAATCAGAGTGAAAAGGGAGGAGATAAGAACTCTAGGCATTTAGAAGACTGACGGAAGGTGGCGGATAGGCCTCTTTTGGTGGTTAGGAATAACTAAGCTATTAGTCGGGTTCTCCTTCTGCAGCCGCAAGTTTTATGACCGTAATATACTTTATGATAAGCTAGGGGTGTAAGGAGCATTTCGTGGCCCGTTGTGGACTGACCCTACGTACGTTAAGTCTTACAATGCTTAATTGAACAATCACTTCGTTGCACTAAATCCCATCGTCCTCTTATTCAATTTATGACACTGATTCGTGCACTGCATTTCTGCAGGGAATTCCGTCTTTGGAAATTTGAGAACATGTTTGTTTGTTAGGCTCCAGGGAATGGCAGTTAGTTTACTAATAGACACACACACACACACACACAACAACAAACACAACACAACACAGCACGTACCTTGAGAGGTGGGTGAGTGCGTGAGGGAGGCTGGAGCACAGCAGGCAGTGAGCCGTGTCACCTTGCGCAATGTTCATTCACAGTCACCACCACGAACGTAACTTCATTCACAGGGAGGTGCAGCACTCGGGCCCTTTGTAACACGCCGCTCGCACCACGGGGATCACTCCTTGTACTATCTCTATACTCGGGTCGACGGTCTGAGGCAAGTCACCAGTAACTCGGGATTAGTGCGTCCCAGCTCTGCACCTGCCGCGGTCCAAGTGACCGGAGCGAAGGGAGGGCACGCGATGCCCGCCCTCACGGCTTGGTGTGTGGCGATAGACTGAGTCTCCAGACTCCAGAGTGTGCGGCGTTGGTGGTGTTGGTGTCCGCAACAGCAGCAGCAACAACTCCAGGGTGAGAGTGTGGCACTGTTTATGGTCTCCCACCGGGAAGGGTCTTGACCATAAGAGATGTGACTTTCACCTTCGTGGAGAAGTGATCAAGGGACAAGTGAGTCTCCAGAGAGAGAGTGTGATGTGGCAGAGTGGAGTAGTGTGCAGGGATGCAGAGGTCCCACTGCCTCCTTCTCGCCTCGTCCACTTCACACAGACAACTGCCCAACTATCGTCTTCATCCCTCATTCGACCGAAAACGCCCAGTAAATAACCGATGTGGGCACGTTTTAGTGGGAAGTTATCTTCGCGCGCGAAGGTTCCTTGGCCGCGGGCAGCCTTTAGCGTGTAAGGTAGGGCAGTCGACACCCCTACAGGTGATGGGAGACATCGTTACTACAGGAAGGCCTCATCACCGAAATAAAAGCACAGAAAATTGTTATAATATTAATATGCATACCAAAAAAGGTCGGGTGGAGCCTGATAGCGAAGGAGCGTAGGAGACACGAGGTGGGGGTGACGAAGCCCGGCCACAGCGCCAGCCCACCCTCGCATTATTATCCCCACTCACTTACCAGCCCACTATCTGCCTCTTATTACCCTCCACCCCTCGCTTTAATTACCCTTTTCGTACTCTGATTGTAAGGCTTTCTGGGCTGATGAGTCGAGGCGGCGGGGGGCAGGAGGAGGGAGGAGGCGTGTACCTTACCGTAATGGGGCTTCGTGGTTGGCCGGCGGACACGCTCCTCCTCCTCCTTCTCTTCCTCCTCTTTCTCCTCCTCCTCCTCCTCCTCTTCCTCCCACCTGATATTGCGTCGTGGAGGGAGGCCAAGATGTGATCATTTGTACTCCGAGCCTTCTTAAATTTAGCGAGGTGCCTGTAATCCCCTCAGTTCACCACATCCTTATAGTCATTAATGGCAGAGTACAATGTTTGATCGGGCGGCGAGTTAACTAATATTTGGACAAAATATAATGAATCAATAATATACGTAATGTACTTCTGTCAGGGCCATGACTTATATTATCTATCCATTATCATCACCCTACATCTCGGCGGCCCTTGATAAACGTGCCACTACATCCTTGATACTCAGCCTCCAGCACGCACCGAGACCGAACTGGTGATGAATTTCTTTGGATACGTAGCGCTTTGGCAAATTGGGTTTGTCATTGATGGTCTTGTGGCGGCTTGCGGAGGGAGGGATTCGAACCAAGCCGTTGTGGAAGCTCAAGTAGAGAGGCGGCTGTTGGTACTATGAATTTTTTTTTTATCATGTAGCGTCAAAGAATGTTTGGTTTGTCATTAGCGTCTCTTCTAGGCTGTTGAGGTAGGGTTGTGAGGTAGGCAGGGTGGTGAGGTACGTAGGATTCTGAGGTAGGCAGGGTGGTGAGGTACGTAGGGTTGTGAGGTAGGTAGGGTTTGAGGTAGGTAGGGTTGTGAGGTACCTAGGGTTGTAAGGTAGGTAAGGTTGTAAGGTACGTAGGGTTGTGAGGTAGGCACGGTTAAGAGGTTAAGTATGAGGCGATTTTTGGTAGTATCAAATATACCTTTTTACTATTATTTAACGTCAAGGTGAGTTTGGTTTGTCATTAGCGTCTCTCTTAGGCTGTTGAGGCAAAGTGGTGCGGTAGGCAGGGTTATGAGGTCAAGTAGTGAGGCAGAGGAGGCAGGGGTCAGGGGAGGGAGGAGGTGAGGCAAGGGCGACAGCAGACTGACAGAGTGGGACAGCCCTGCACTTCGAGGCAAAACACTGGTAACTTTGTTTAAGATTTGCTGTCCGGCTTCACGCAACCATCGTGTTCTTGCATTAATGATGGTCTCCTTTTTTGGCTATTAATGATTATTTTTCTGGTGAGGAATGGAAATCTAATGGGTAATTTTTTCTTTCTGGAAGTCGAGTGTTTGTGTAAAAGGGCTGCGAAGGTCTCATCGTTAATGCGCGTCACAGCCCGTTGATCGTGATCAGATGGAGGATTCGCTGGTAATGTAAACAGTTGAAAAAAATACACGTCAGTTGTATACGCATCTAGGTAGCCTTGTATATGCATAGACTGATGCCTGCGTAGCTCAGTAGAATACCAGTCATGTCCAGTACACATCTCTCATGCGACATTGTTTGCGTAACTTTACTGTCCGTGCGAGTATATTACCTCTCTAACTAGAAAATACACACACACACACACACACACACACACACACACACACACACACACACACCACACACACACACACACGCACATATACACACACACACACACACATACACACAACACAACACACACACACACACACACACACACACACACACACACACACACACACACACACACACACACACACACACACACACACACACACACACACATATACACACACACAAACACATACACACACACACACACACACCCACACCCACACCCACACACACCCACACACACACACACACACACACAGATTAGATTAGATTAGATTAGATATTTAATGACTACAAAAAATAGAAATATACGATGCGGCAGTTTTGTCATGGTCCGTGGTCCATATATTAACCATAAAAAACAACATTTGCAAAACAAGAAGACTTAACATAACAAAAGAAAAAAAAAAAAAAACCTTACCCATAATACTAAAATAATGTATATAGATACAAATCCCACTTTCGCAATAAAAGGGGATAAAATACGAACATTTCAAGTAAAAAGTAAAAAGAACCTATACAAAATAATTAGCTTAACACCAAACAGATAAGACAACAATTTAAACATATAATTCTAAATCAAACAGATCTATTACCACTACTTATATATTTCCAATATTTCATAGAGTATTTTACACTGCACCTGGTTCGTGAACCTTTCCGAGAAAATATATTCCAATGTAGTGAATTGGTAGGCCTCCCTGATACCCTGGGAGAGGGGGCAGTGCTGGGCCACATGACGCTCCGTCTGTATCTGGCCACACTCACACAGTCTTTCCTCGGGCGGGAGACGTCCGCGCCCGCGCCTGTTCCACCGGCCAGTCTCGATGCACAAGTTGTGGCCAGATACCCGGAACTGTGTAAATGCATTCCGATAGTGTTCTTTAATCGTGTGTCTCCCCTTATACACTGCATGTACTGCCAATATAGGATTTATGTCTTTATATGTGTGAAATCTCGATGACTGGGCCCTAGTGATTTTTTCATATACATTTATCATGAGTGTGTCCCAATGAGGTACTTCTCTGTCTATGAATTCATTGACTAATTTTCCCACCGGGCTGTTGCTCTGTATTGCAGTAACGATTACAAATTGTACTGGATTATCACTCATACCATTACGTTCCCTCCACATATTGTAAAAGAATATGTGTTGTTTGTACCTTATTAGATCGGGGAGCGACGGGTAGCCTGCCTCGGCGTAGCAAATATCACTAGCGGTGATCTTACGCACACCCAGCATTTGTTTAATTACCCAGTTGTAGAGTTTGGTGATTGGTTTTAGATCCGCGTTCAGCCACGACTCACAACCGTATGATAGAGCTGACATTAGAGCCGCGTCAAGCACCCGCCGCTTCACCATGAAAGGGATGTCGTTGTTTTTATTTACGAAGGAAACATACTTTAGAGCATGACCAATCTTAACTTTCGCGTGTAACTTGACTGCCAAAGACACCGACCCGTCGCTGGTAAACACTGAACCCAGGTAAGTATATTGTTGGCAGTAATCGATCACCACAGAGTTCACGTGCTGTGGTTGTCGGTCTGCCGCGGTGCCATTTATAACAACAAATTTAGTTTTGTCGGAGTTAATTATCATATTATATTGGTTACAATATCCTCCCAATAACTTTACTTTGGTTAACATGGTTTCCCGGGTGGTAGCTAATAATACAGTATCGTCCATTAATACCAGACTGTGTAACCATTCCAGAAATCCGTCATTTGGGCTATCTTCTTTTAGTGATTTAATCAGGTCATTAATGTAGACAATAAAGAGTAGACAGGAAGTCGGGAAACCTTGCCTAAGACCCAGTGTAGCAGTGACAATAGCAGTACCCATAATACTCTCAGTTAAACAATACATACTCATCAATGCTCCCATCATTACCATCCCACACCCTAATCTTCTTAACACCTGAAATAGCTTTCCTCTGTTCACTAAATCATAAGCCTTAGTAAAGTCTACAAAAGTCACAAATAAAGTACGTCTACTTCGCCGAGCCGTATCTGTGAGGAGACGAAGCGTTACTATGTGTTCGAGACAGCTCCGTTTCCTTTGTGCCCCAGCCTGCTCTCTATATGGGATAAACCACTGACTTAACCTTTCGTACAAAATCATGTCATACAGCTTCGTAATACAATTAATAATGCTGATACCTCTATAGTTATTTGTATTATTCTTGTCACCTTTCTTAAAAATAGTGCATAGTTTTACTCTGGCCCAAGAGGATGGGTATACACAAATGGAGAAGACATTATTAAACAAAGTAGCTAGTGCTAAATAGCATTGGACAGGTAGGAATGACAAGATGCCAGGACAAATCCCGTCTGGGCCACACTACTTGTTAGGTTTCATTTTCCTTAACTGACAATGTATTTCTTCAATCGTAATAGTGTCATCCAAAAGGGGAATCGTAACTTCTGTTGGATGGTCGCTTCGGTCAAGGACATCAGTACCGCCTTGTGGGTTCAGTATACGCTCGAAATGGTTTTTGAATTCCTCGTCTGATGGTTTCTCTGCATGCCCTGCCTCATTTCTGAAATAATTTTCTCCCTAATCAATGGCTTTCCACACACTGGCATCATTCCTTTCATTTAATAGTCTTTCCCACCTTGTTAAACTATCATCAGTATTTTCTATCTCACTTTTCTTTATCTGACATTTTTCAATACATTCATACAGAGCGTTCGTGACACTATTACTGAGAAGGTTCACATCCTCATTAGTCTCGGGTACACTTAATTGTTGTAACGTTTCGGACAGCTTCATTGTGTCTACTCGCTCAAACCTAATTGTTTTTCTGAACCCGGGTTTCTGAGAAAACCCGCTGTGACACGCTACGTGATCTCCTAGAACAGATGCCCTTCTAAGGACACACTCCATACTATTTTCCTGAATTGAGATGTTAAAGGACACAGGTGCATGATCGGATGGGAGGTGCTCATCTGACAGGACTCTGAAATTACTGATACAGTTTAAAAGATCTGGTGACGCAGCACAAATGTCTAGCTCTGATACCCACACACCTTTTTTTCGGAATTTTTTCTTTCCTGGGTAATAGTTAAGTACAGTTTTCAAGTTATTGACAACGAATAATTTCTGCTCTATACATATTGTAGACAAAATCTGTGCATTACCATTTGCCATATTAACATCATCATCAAAATTAGGGTAAGAGTACATGTCACTGTTTGGAATCTCAATTAGTGGAAGAATGTCTCGCACCGTTGTACCGAACCGAGTGTTCATATCGCCAACAATAACAAACTCCTTATCCAGGTACCTGTTTCTTAACTTGTCTCGGATGGTAGCGAATGATTCGTGTGAGTAATATTGTGAATCACTTGGAGGAACGTATATAAAGCCGAAAACTATTTTCGGTGCGTTTCGAAATTGCACCCAAACCTGGTCCACAACACTGATATCAACACTGCTGACACACTTGGCTAGGTAGTTCTTAATTGACACTGCTGTTCCACCTCTATGACCTGCTCCAACGTGCTTACTCCTGAATGTAACAATAACCGGGAAAATTAATAGGCAAGAGGGTTTTGACCTCATTCAGCCCGATCACTTCATACTCTACGATAAGCTTTTCTATTTCACTTTTTTCCAATTTAGTTTTGACACCGTTTATGTTCCAGGATATTATTTTCAGCTCTTTAATCTCCTCTAGCCCTAAAACCCCTGCAAACTCCAACTGTCCACTACGACTCCGTCCTTATAAAGTTTCCGTTCTCTTGTGTCTAGACGAATGTTACATCCCACGTTCTCTGGCTTTTCTCGCTTGGAGTTCTCCGCGCTTCGCAGTCTTCTCCACTCCTCCCTTACACTAGGGTCAACATCTTTCTTGGTATAAATGTGGCTGTAACTATCGCCCGATGTTTTCAACACTCTAGCTTTTTCAAGTATAGCATCACGATAATTTCTTGTTGGTAGAGTAGCTAAAATCGGCCGCTTCCTGTCTTCTTGATTCCTGGTGTTCCCATTGCCGAGTCTACGAAGCGTAGTCACGTCCTTTGGCAGCCCCAGTACTTCCCAGATCTTCGTTAACTTGTCATTGTCTGTGGTGGCTCCGTCGAGGGCTTCATGCTCGTCTGGAACTCCCAGAATGACGACGTTACACTCACGATCTTTCCTGTCAATCACCTCCAGGAAGCGTTGTTGTTTTCTTATTATTTCTCCCTGTGTATTCACTTGAGACTGTAGTTCATTTATCTTTATATTCATTGCACTGTTCTGAGATTGTATGGCATTTTGGAGCTCGCTGATTTCTTGCACTAGGGTATTCAGCTGCACCGTCACTACTTGCAAACTGCCGTCACTAGGGGACTCCGGCATTGATAGAATGTCTTAAATCAGCTCATCCTTATTTATCTTTGACAGCTGATTGCGTTGCATTTGACGGAGATCCGCTACTGATTTAACCATGACTGATGCGTGGATAGCACTTAACAAGTAGTTCTTCAATAGCGAAAAAACCGCACAGGAGTCAGCGGACCGGAGCTCTCTGGACCACGTCCGACCTGTACGACTGCTCTACACACACCTACACACACGACTACACTACATACACACACACACACACACACACACACACACACACACACACACACACACACACACACACACACACACACACACACACACACACACACACACACACACACACACAATAACCTAAACAATGAAATAGTAAATGCTAAAAGTATTCATAAGTCTAAAGTTAAGATTGACCAAGCGAGATATTGAGACGGGGCCGCAGCAGGATAACTCCTTTTCCGTATAATCACAAACAGTTATATACAACCAGGAAACACACACACACACACACACACACACACACACACACACACACACACACACACACACACACACACACACACACATACACACACACACACACACCACAAACACACACACACACACACACACACACACACACACACACATACACACACACACACACACACACACACACACACACACACACACACACACACATCAATGCCAGGTCAGGGAAAAGCAACAGCAAGTCCTTGAGTGCGAGTGGAGGAGGTCGTCATGCGCGCCAGACATTTAAATAAGGGCCTGGTATCGCCAACCTTTCTTTAAACACTTGGTAACGTTACGGAAGCAGGCAGCCCGGTAGCCCCTGTTCGCTAGTGGCGCATTTAGGCAGTCACTCATGCATGGACTTCAATATGCATTCAACTAGCCGTGGAAGCCGAAGAGGGAAAAAAACGTAGAATTATCGTGCGGTGGTTTTCTCGCCGTGCTTGGCTAGACGCGGAGGTGGCGGGGCCCCGGGCGGCGGATCAGCTGATCAGGACTCCCTCTTTAGGCTACCTGAGGGCAGCGATCTTTTCCTCAACCAGCTAAACGGCCTCACTTTCCATCTTGTCAGCGGTGGCGTTGATTATCTTTTGATTTTTAGTCTTATTTTGACCTTGTGGGGATGTGGTGGTGGTGGTGGGGGTGGCGGCGATGGTGGTGGAGGTGGTGATGGTGGTGGGCGACGCTCGGCCTGGGTCATAAGGCTATAGATGATGGTGATGATGATGGTGATACAGATGCAAATGTTTGTCCTATGTACCAAAACATAATTGTTGCCAAAGCTCTATTAACAAGAAAAGCTTATGAAAAATTGAATGTCGATAGTTTGGACATTTCTTTAACAATTGATGTTGACCTCAGGAGCAGTCATGAACCTGTGTTATGTTGCGGCTTTACTGTACGTATTCGATAATTATAATATGAATTTCGAGCTGCAATGTATTTTATGTATCTTTCGTACTGCAATGTGTGTGTGCCCTAAATACATACATGCATACTATACATACATACATAAATACATACTTTCCGTTGTGAGACCAACTACTTTATCCTGAACTTTTGTTTTTATAATGAGTCAAGTGTCAACATGTACATATTTACTGGAGGTGTTATTTGTTCCTTTGGGGGGTGCTTCCTGTGTGTGTGTGTGTGTGTGTATGTGTGTGTGTGTGTGTGTGTGTGTGTGTGTGTATGTGTGGTGTGTGTGTGTGTGTGTGTGTGTGTGTGTGTGTGTGTGTGTGTGTGTGTGTGTGTGTGTGTGTGTGTGTGTGTGTGGTGACTGCGGTGTGGTTGAGGATGTAATCGACACCTTTTTGTGGTGAGTGAGTGTCGACTCGTTTTGTGTATGTGTGTGTGTGTGTGTGTGTGTGTGTGTGTGTGTGTGTGTGTGTGTGTGTGTGTGTGTGTGTGTGTGTGTGTGTGTGTGTGTGTGTGTGTGTGTGTGTGTGTGTGTGTGTGTGTGTGTGTGTGTGTGTGTGTGTGTGTGTGTATGTGTGTGTGTGTGTGTGTGTGTGGTTAGAATATAAATTACACCAACACAAATGCAAGCAACACCATAATCAAACACAATTGACAGAAATATATATACTGCAACATTAACAAAACCACAAATAATAATAGCTGTATGGTGTGGTATAAGTGGTGTAAGTAGTGGTATACAGTGGTGATGTTGGTGTCTTTATGGTGGTGGTGGCGTAGTCTGGTATGGTATAAGTGGTGATAATAGTGGTGTTGGTGTTATTGGTGGTGATGTCCTTATAGTGATGGCGTGGTGGTGTGATAGAAGTGGTGATAGTAGTAGTGGTGGAGGAGGTGATGATGGTGGTGGAGGTGATGGTGGGGTAGGTGTCCTTGTGGTGGCGTGGTGGTGGTGTTAGTAGCCAAGGTAGCGGCGAGGCGAGGCGAGGCGTTGGCGGAGCACTCACAAAGTACGCCAACAACATCCCAATCAACCAGACATCCCAGTCACCCTCGACCTGATCAACACAGCAAATTAAAATGTACCTGCGCGGCCCACCTGTAGTCCCATGAAGAGAGAGAGAGAGAGAGAGAGAGAGAGAGAGAGAGAGAGAGAGAGAGAGAGAGAGAGAGAGAGAGAGAGAGAGAGAGAGAGAGAGAGAGAGAGAGAGAGAGAGAGAGAGAGAGAGAGAGAGAGAGAGAGAGAGAGAGAGAGGAGAGAGAGAGAGAGAGAGAGAGAGAGGGAGAGAGAGAGAAGAGAGAGAGAGAGAGAGGAGAGAGAGAGAGAGGAGATATTGATATTGATATATTTATTTGGCCATGTAGTTTTGTACATATGAACATATTACATATAGTGATAAAGCCAGGTCCAATAAGCCGAAGCTTTTATAGGACCTGAGAGCTATAATACATAATAACATAGCAAGGGACTGGTCAGGCCATTTTGAAAATATAATATTTTATGGATGATAATATGGAAGTTAACAATAGTAAACCAATCATTTTAAATGCATAAAAAAAAAAATCTTAATAACCATAAAAAAAAAAAACACAATATGACATTTATGGTTGTAAAGAGTTTATAAATTTTCATTGTATTTGTCAAGCATGCTTTTTATCAAGTTACGTTTGAAAGATTTTAAGTTTTCATCAGTAATAAAATGTTCTGGTAAGTTGTTCCAGCTTTTAGTTCCTCTTGACAAGATACTCTGTTGTGCATGTGATGTCCTGCACAATGGTATACGTAAATCATGTGGTCTTCGGGTTACATTGTAGGGTATTGCTCTAAAGCCAAGGTCTAAAGGTAAAGAGTGTATGAATTTATGTACAAAAAGATTGGTTTGAAGGAGTATGATATCTGGAAGCTTTAATAACTTGAAGTCTCGGAAAATACTGATGGTATGGTCATAACGATTTTTAAAGAACATAACACGTAACAACTTTTTCTGACTAATAAAGAGGCTGTCAATGAAGGTTTTATAGGCACCTCCCCATAAAGATGAGCAATATAAAAGATGTGGATATATTAGGGTAAAATAAACTTGTAGTAAACATTTTACATTCAAATAGTGCCTTAGTCTGTAAAGTATGCCTGTGTATAACGATATCCTAGATTTCACCATATCAATATGTTCTTTCCATTTCAACTTACTATCTATATATATCCCCAGAAATTTAAATTCGAAAACCTCATGTAATGATAGATTATTTATCTTTATTTGTGTGTGTACTGGCTGAGTCATAAGGGGACTGGAGACCATAAAGCAAGTTTTATTAATATTTAAAGTTAATTGTTGCTCTTAATCCAATTTGAAACTTTATTTAATTTTTCATTCAATGTAATTGTAATATTTTCAAGATTGTGGCCTTGAATAAAGATTGTGGTATCATCAGCGAAAAGTATGAATTCAAGTTTATTACTGCTACGAATGATGTCATTTATGTATATTAAAAAAAGCACAGGACCAAGAATTGAACCCTGGGGTACTCCACATGTGATGTCATTATAAGGAGATGATGTATTATTATATGATGTATATTGCTTTCTATGACTTAAATAACTTTTGAACCAGTTGTGAGCACTACCACGTATTCCATAGATAGATCATTTGTGTAATAAGATTGTGTGAGAAATTGTGTCAAATGCTTTTGTGAGGTCACAAAAAACTGTTATTTGTAGCATTTTATTGTCCAGTGCATTGTAAATGTTCTGACAGATATGGTAGACTGCTAATTCAGTGGAAAACTGGGGACGGAATCCATGTTGAGTTGGAGTTAAAATTGAGTGTTTTGAGAGGTAACCCATTAATCTCATTACCATTACTTTTTCAAAAACTTTACTACAGCTTGGCAATATTGAAATTGGTCTATAATTTTGCATTAAAGAATTGAGAGAAGAAGAAGAGAGAGAGAGAGAGAGAGAGAGAGAGAGAGAGAGAGAGAGAGAGAGAGGAGAGAGAGAGAGAGAGAGAGAGAGAGAGAGAGAGAGAGAGAGAGAGAGAGAGAGAGAGAGAGAGAGAGAGAGAGAGAGAGAGGAGAAGAGAAGAGAGGAGAGAGAGAGAAGAGAGAGAGAGAGAGAGAGAGAGAGAGAGAGAGAATAAAAAAACCTACCCACCTAGAAAAACACCCTTGAGGACTTGTCTATGCTGAAGTTCAAGTAATCAACGAAAATTCTATGAAATTAACGACGCCTTCAACGTGTATTAAAAAGGGAGTGACAGGGAAAAGGAGAGTGAGAAACAAATGGAAGTGTTGCAGTGGTAGTAGTGTACAGTAAGAGGTGGTGAGGGAGTGGTAGTAGTAGTAGTAGGACGTAGTAGTAGTAGTAGTAGTAGTAGTAGTAGTAGTAGTAGTAGTAGTAGTAGTAGTAGTAGTAGGTGTAGTAGTAGTAGTAGAAGTAGTAGAAGTAGTAGTACAAGTAGTAGTACTAATATTAGTAGTAGTAGTAGTAAAGGCTTCAAGATAAGAATAGTAGAGTTAAGGAAGGCAGGGAGGGAATATATGTAGTTGTAGTATAGTCCCAAG
The DNA here is from genome assembly GCA_016584305.1 of Chionoecetes opilio. Lineage (NCBI taxonomy): Eukaryota > Metazoa > Arthropoda > Malacostraca > Decapoda > Majidae > Chionoecetes > Chionoecetes opilio. Next base: position 35,546 of record JACEEZ010025303.1, on the reverse strand, counting down.
GCCTTTCTTATAGCTAAACTGATTGTCCAGTGTATATAGTCCTTGAGCCAGGCCATCGACGGGTATCATCTGGGTGGGCAAATTCTTGTTGCTATTGTAACGCTGAAAAAAGGGTTAAATACTTTTGACCCATGACTGACGAAGAGTTTGCGTTCAATGGGAGGGGGTAAAGTGATATATAAAAATCGAGTAACAAAGTGAGTAGTTTCCCTCCACTCCTCAGTTCTGAATCACTATATGAAAATATACTGTGATATATTTTATACCGGCGATAGCTGGCTGGCCACGTAGGCTGGCGGAGGCAAAGAGGAAGGGAGACGCCAAATTAGTTTAGTACCAGTCAACGAGTCAACGTGTCGAGTTGGACACGGGAGAGTGTGGTTCTCACTCTTGGAAAATGTATGTTAAGGGTTAAGGTGTTGCTAGAGATGTAGATGTGATTCATTGATATCTTGATAACGTGAGAACTAATGAAAGGTGTTATTCATAGGGTCCCAAAGTAGCTGTGGAAAAGACAGCTGTGGAGAAGACAGCTGGATCAACTGGGGAGGAACACCTGTGAACGCTTTTGAGTGAACATCAGGATAACAGCTAAGGATTAGTCTTATAGCTGGAATGGGTGGACATGTGATTCTTGACTCAACAACTTTCAGTGACGGGAAATGATTTAGATGTAGAGAGTGTACTTATGATTACGTTCGGGTCCACGGGCTAATACTAGCGTCTTGTCAATGTGATTAACATTAAGCGTGTTATTACAGTAAGGAGAGTGACGGGAAATGATTTAGATGTAGAGAGTGTACTTATGATTACGTTTGGGTCTACGGGCTAATACTAGCGATGTGTCGATGTGACTAGCATTTAAGCATAGTATTAAGTGGAGAAATATGTTAATGATTATGTAAGGAAGGAGTGAGGATGTAATTTGTGGTTTATCAGTAAACAGAATATACCAAGGAAAGATAACGAGTTATCTTTTACACCCATTAGTTCTAACTTATTCTCTTAATCTTATAAACCTTTTTTTTCCCCACTTATTGTGGGTGATGGCAGCATATAAGCCAGAATTGTGGAGCCCTCTTGAATTAACATCGTCAAAGCAATAAAGCTATAAAGGGGGGCACTACACTATTTTCTTTTTCATAAATATGTCCATATTATTTATTGGGATGATAACCTTTGCAGATGAGTAGCTTAATGTTAGTTATGATGCATTCACTATTTTGACCTATGTAAATGCCATATGCAAAAAAAGCTCAGTCTCCGATGTTGTAAATTTCATAATGTTTGTGTCATTACTCATGATTTAAGTGTCATTTGCAGTTGCAGAGAAACCAAGAAGATACAGAACCCTCCATATAGATAATATTATATTTATTGATATGAGGAAATCTATTATATCAACGGTTGTCACCTGACGTTCTATTTCTGTGTCAGACATCTGGTTACCTGAAATAAAGCTGCTGAAACTACTGAAATTCCAACTAAAAGGCAACGGATGGAACCTGAGGAATGTGCCATCCACTGCACCGGTAACACCTCTGAGCTGGTGTCACCCAGAGACGTGGACTCCTGGAAGACATTGGTCAATGCGGCGGAGTTAAAGAACCATGCTGACCTCATGGGCCTCGAAAAAACAACACCTGAAGGGGAGGGTTTGGTACCACAGGAAATGCAGGAGCCTCTTCACCATGAAAACACTACTAGATGCCTACGTCCCGAAGTTAGAGGCTAGAGGGAGTTCAGCCAGACCACCACGCGTTACTCCAAGCATGTCGAGAGTTCTTGAGGAGAAGTGCATTTTCTGTGACAAAACCAGCAAGTAAATCAAAGGTAAAAAGTCCCGGGAGTACATGATCAATTGCTGTGAGTTGGGGGCAGACAGTAGGATACAAGATGCAGCTGTCAAGAAGCTAGATAGCAGAATGCTGTAAATCACCAGCAGGGAGCTTGTTGCAGCGAAAGGGCACTACCACAGATCATGCTATCGCTCCTACACTAGAGGAGGACAGTTGCAGGCAGAGGACTTGCTGATGCTGAAGATAATGCTGATGATCATTACAAGACCGCAGAAACGCAGGCTCATGAGGAGCTTTTTTCGTACATCAGGAGCCAACTTCTCCCTTGCCAAGACATTGTGCCCATGGCAACCCTCAGACAGCGACTTGAGGAATCAATGTCCTGTCATGGCATCATTATAGTCACCAATTCGTCTATGAAAAATATACGTCGCAAGCTAGAAAAAGAGCTGGGAGAATCTATCCACATCTCCCCTGATGACGACGGAAAACTTCTAGTGTGCACTAACAGTCTCGAAGAGAACACATGCTCTGCAGGTTGAGTTGGATGCTATGAGAGCTCAATCAGTTGCATTGGTTGCCAAAGCTGCTATACGTCTGAGGAATGAAATAAAACAGAATAAAATCAACCAAACGTGGCCACCTGATGTGGAACAGGACAAAGATATCATCCCACAATATGCAAACCTTGCTGACTATCCTCAGCCAACTGAAAAAGTTGAACACTACCTCCCTAGACAGTGATCAAGTGTGTACCGTCACTGGTGGCAAAACCAAACCACCAAAACACATCATGCTGCCCTTTGCAGTAAAGTCTCTTACTGGGAACACATAATTTATTCCTACCCTGAATCGACTGGGCCATGGTGTTTCATACACACAGGTTGAGGAAATTGACACCGCACTGTGCCTCCAAAAGCTGGAGCGACTCCAGACGGGCGTGGCATTACCAAGCAACATCTACCAGGGAGTCTTCACCACTTTAGCCTGGGACAACATAGACCCTGATGCAGTGCTGCAGCTGCTGTCCTGCAGGTGCAGTCGTGGATGCAAGCTACCGGAATGCCAGTGCATGAGCAATGGATTGAAATGTACAAACATGTGCAAGTTGCAGACATGTGCCAATCAACCCCAAGACGAGGACATTGACATGATGATCTCGGAGGCATACCTGACTGACTCTGAAACAGACAACTAAAATGGAGGACTGATCTTAAAGTGGGATCCCTCTTACTTGAAAGACAGCAAATTTCTGCTTTAAAGTATCTGTGACATAAGAAAAAAGTTAATTAGTTAGTTTAAAATGTATTTACATTATATGTTTTGTTCCTGCCAGAAAAATAAAGGACTTTCTTTCATGGGTATATGATTTTCATCAAATTCGGAGACATAAATATCATATTCCTAAGGTGAACTAATTATTATTTTTATACTAGGGATATGAATACAAAGAAAAATGTACATTAGCATGATTTAGGCACCCTGAGTAGTCATCCAACCCCAAAATACCGAAAATACACTATACGCGATCCTCGGAATTCCACTGTAAGTTTCACATATTCAACGCATGATAACTACCACTAAACTACCAGTCCGCAATGGTTATCATACCAAACTATGAAGTAGAGATGTCTAGCAAGTCAAAAATCACTACTAGAATTTGCCCACCCAAATGATACCCGTTGGTGCATTTTCGGGTTTTGGCTCATGGACTAGTAGTAATCGACTGTGTGTGAGTAGCGAGAGAGTGGCCTGTGACCCGAATATCAGGTTACTGCCCTTCCCCTCCCATCCCTTCCTCCCCTCTTTTTCCTCCCCTTTTTCCTTCCCCTCTTTCTCCACCGTGTGTGTGAGTGATGTGTGTGTGTGTATGTGTGCGTGATTGTGTGCGTGCGTGTGTGTGCGTGTGTGTGTGTGTGTGTTTGTGTGTGTGTGTACCGTCGAGAAAGGTCTCCCCGTCCCCTTTTCCTCACATCCCATCCCTCCCATCCCTTCCCTCCTTACCCCCCTTCCCCTCTCTCCACCTTCGCTCTTTCCTTCCTCTCCCTCAGAATGTCTCCCCCCATCCCCATCTCCTTCCTGGGTGAAACACCTCCCTTCTCAACTCCTATCTCTCTCTCTCTCTCCTCTCTCTTTCTCTCTCTCTCTCTCTCTCTCTCTCTCTCTCTCTCTCTTCTCTCTCTCTCTCTCTCTCTCTCTCTCTCTCTCTCTCTCTCTCTCTCTCTCTCTCTCTCTCTCCTCTCTCTCTCTCTCTCTCTCTCTCTCTCTCTCTCCTCTCTCTCTCCTCTCTCTCTCTCTCTCTCTCTCTCTCCTTCTCTCTCCTCTCTCTCTCTCCTCTCTCTCCTCTCTCTCTTTCTCTCTCTCTCTCTCTCTCTCTCTCTATCTCTTCTCTCTCTCTCCCCCTCTGGATATAGCGTAATGATTATTATAAAATGTATAGTATAATGCGTATTATAAAATGTCTGGTTCACAAGTTCCAAGAGCATGTTGTCAATGCACGAAACAGGAACCCAAATGTTTAAATTGTTGTTGTGTTAAGCAAAAAAGAAAATGTGTCAACTCTAGGAAGGGTGATGGGTGTCGAAACCCCTTGGGACGTGAACAGAGCAGGGAGAGGGAAAAGGAGGAGTTAAGCGACAGCCAGGAGCCCCAGGTTGAAGGTCAACAAAATGGAAGACAGAGGGTCATTGAAAAACCGGACAGCCCGCCACCACCATCACCGTTATCGTCACCGTGCACTCCACCACCGCCACAACATGATGTGCCCCAACTGAACCTCGATGCGGAGGAAAATGCGAGGAGCAATATCCTCTGGAAAGGACGAACGGAGGAAGAAACAACAAGATGGTTAAATAACACCTATCTTGAGATAGTTGGGTGGTCAGCCAATAATCTTTTTGAGCCACCAAAATGTACAGCCATGACCAAACTAGTCAAAGAAATGGTCGGCCTTCTCAACACCTACAACCAAGACACGCCCTTTGTACCACATGCGCTGAAAGTCTTCTTCCTTCTTTCTAAAGTCTTCTTGCAGACATATGCAAGACATATCTTGACTTGACATTCATAGACTTGAAGACATATCAAAAGGCCAAGACAAACAACAATGTTAAAGCACTCACAAAAAGAGTTGAACTATGGGATAAAAATAAACTGGATGAGCTCCTTGAGGAATCGAGAGCCATACAGGAAAGACTACCAAGACTTTGCCCAAATAAACATAGGAATGACGATAAGGCCCGCGGCTTTGCAGATAGGATGAGACAAGGCAACGTTTCATCCGCACTCCGGGCACTCAATGAATAACAGAACGGCGGTGTGTTGCCACTCACCGAGGAAACCATCCAATTGCTGGAGGACAAACATCCTCCACCCAGTGACTTAGAGGGACTCAGACTGCAAGGATGTCATCAAATCTCAAACAGCGTCATCTATGAGATGATAACAGGAGAGATGGTTTGGAAAAAAGCTCTCCATACAAAAGGCAGCGGGGGTCCCTCAGGCATGGATGCAAGAGGGTGGCGCCGCCTACTGAGCAGCACTCACTGGGGCAGTGTCGCTGGTGACTTGTGGAGCGCCATAGCAGCACTAGCGAGAAAACATACCACCGCCAACTGTCGACATGTTGACGCCCTGACTGCTTGCCGCCTTATCCCTCTTGACAAGAAGCCAGGATGCAGGCCTATCGGCATTGGGGAAGTCCTCCGTCGGATTATAGGGAAATGCATCATGGCGGTGGTCAAGGAGGATGTAAGAAGAGCGGCAGGGAACCTACAGGTGTGTGCGGGACAGCAGGCAGGTGGGGAAGCGGCCATCCACACCATGAGGGAGATCTTTGGTCAGGAAGAATGTGAAGCGGTGCTGTTAGTGGACGCTAAAAATGCATTTAACACTTTAAACAGAAAGACAATGCTTCACATCATTCGAATTAAGTGTCCCCCACTTGCGACATATGTTGAAAACACATACAGAGATCCTTCAGACATGTACATAAGTGTTAATAGTAATAATAGTAGTGTTAAAGTTTTGAAATCAATGGAGGGAACAACGCAAGGTGACCCAGTGGTCATGTCAATGTACGTCCTTGGCCTAGCAGTGCTTCAAGATGTGATTTCCTATGAAAAAACACAGGTGAAGCAAGTGGCATCCGCGGATGACCTAACAGGGGCCGGGAAAATCATAGACTTAAAGAAGTGGTGGACCCTTGTGAATGACAACGGCCTTATTATAGGATACACACCCAACGCCACCAGGTCCGTCCTTATTGTCAAACCCGAACATTATGACAATGGAGTGCGACTTGTCACTGGCAGTGGGGTCATTGTGACAAAGGACGGACAACGACACTTGGGTGCAGTGATTGGAACAGAGGAGTTCAAGGTGAAATACGTCGGGGAGAAAGTGTCGGAGTGGGTGAAAGAGGTGGACGTCCTGTCCGACATGGACAAGACAGAACCACACGCCGCTTACTCAGCATTCACGCATGGTCTACAACATCGATGGAGCTTCGTCAAGCGCACCATCTCAGGCATCAGCCTTCTCCTCAGACCGCCGGAAGACTCCGACAGGAACACCTTCCTACCAGCGCTGCTGAGATCCCATATCTTAAGGTATAACGAGAGGGAGCTGCTGACATTTCCACCAAGACTGGGTGGGATGGGTATCACATCCCCTGAGAGACTGACCGATAAAGAAAACTAAACACCATCAACCTCACCAGTTCCCTCACCGAAAAAATCATAGCTCAAGACGCAAATGGTGAAACAGACCAGAATACCATTTTGGAGTTAACGAAAACCATTTTTAGAGACAGGCAAAGTGCACAAGTGGAAAGCTTGGAACCCCTATTAGGCGCCTTGCTGGATGATACCGTGAGGAAAATTCACACTGCACAGGAAACGGGAGCGTCCAACTGGCTAACATGCTTGCCTATCACAGCAAAATGCTTCAGCCTCAACAAAAAAGAATTCGTAGATGCCGTTGCTCTGAGGTATGGCTGGCCAATGGAGGGAATTCCCAAAATCTGTGTATGTGGATCCCCAAACAACGTCAACCACACCATGACGTGTAAAAGGGGGGGATTCGTGTGCATCAGACACGATGAGGTGAGGGATGTGACTGCCAGTATGCTCAGGGAGGTGTGCTGTGACGTCTCCAGCGAAACAACTCTTCTCCCCCTGGATGGCGAACAATTGCAGTACAGGACAGGCCAACATCGTCAACGAGGCCCGGGTGGACGTAAGTGCTCGTGGATTCTGAACCAGAGGACAGAGAGCCTGCATGGACATCAGAATCTTCGATCCGATGGCCACCTGCCACCGGGGATCTCACTGGAAGCCGCTTACCAAAGGAATGAGCAGAAGAAAATCAGGGCGTATGGGGACAGGATTCAACATATTGATCAGGGCAGCTTCACACCCCTGGTCTTCCTTACGTTCGGCAGGATGGGCCCCAAGGCCAAGTGCTTCTATTCAAGACTAGCAGATGTAATGGCAGAAAAGAAGCACCAGCAAAGGAGCCACGTTGTCGCCTGGATGAGGTGCCGTCTCTCCTTCTCCCTGCTTAGTTCTGCCCTCCTATGTCTCAGGGGTACTAGATATTCCGCCCCCACAACCATCGATATAGGTGGCCTGGACTACCAGGCCACTGTGGTGGAGAGCGGCATGTTGGTGTAGATGGTGTAGAGAGGTAGATGGGGATTGTAATAAGTAAATAGTAGATAAGTAGTAGTAGTATGGTTGGATGCCACAGTCAGTAGCGACCGGAGTTGGGGCTACTGACCTCCAATTCGTGGAGCCCTCGTATATTTCATAAATAAACATGGGGTGGAGGTATTGTTTAGTAGTAGTAGTAGTAGTAGTAGTAGTAGTAGAAAAGGTTTGAAGATACGAGGAGTATACGTAGTTAAGGGGGGCAGGGAGGGAGTATGGGTAGAAATATTATTAATTATTATTATTATTATTATATTATTATTAGCAGTAGTAGTAGTAGTAGTAGTAGTAGTGGTAAGTAGTAATAATAGTAGTAAAGGCATGAAGATAGGAAGAGTATAGTTAAGGAAGGCAGGGAGGGAGGAGAGGTATTAGTAGTAGTAGTAGTAGTGGTAGTGGTAGTGGTAGTAGTAGTAGTAGTCGTAGTAGTAGTAGTAGTAGTAGTAGTAGAAGTAGAAGTAGTAGTAGTAAAGACTTGCAGATACTGTATGAAGGGGGAGTGGGGAGGACAAAAGAGGGGGAGGGGGAGGAGTGGGGCAAGAAATACGGGGCATGGAGTGGAAGGGGGCTGCTGGGGACAGAATAGGCGGGGCCACCTTTTGGCCGTTGTCGGGGTAACGCGTCCCGCCTGTGGGCGTCTCCAGCTTAAGCCACGCCCTTGATAATCCAGGGCTATGGGCAGCTCAAGCGGAGTGTGTAGGTGCGGGCGGCAGGTGGTGGTGGCGATGCGGAGAGAGCCGGGATATGGAGGGAGGTTGGAGATTAAGGTGTATATGGAAGAAAAGCTAGCAGCAGAGCCAGACAAGGAGTGATCTAACGGTGCATCAAGAGCAGGGGATGGATAGTTAAGGCGGGAGGCGAAGTGAGAGAGACATGTAATTAGGAGCGTTACATGGATAGAATGTAAATGAGAGAAAAAGTATAGACATCAGAGAGAATACATACATACATACTCCTACTTTAGAGAAACTACATCATACAAGTATACGGAGACGGTAGGAGGAGGGGGAAGGGGGGTACAAGGGGTAGCTGCAACAAGTAGGAGAGAGAGGGAGGAAAGAAGCCAGTGGATAAAAAGGAGAGCGTACAAACAGACCCATATATAAGAATGAAGACGAGCACAAAAGAACTTAAAACTGAGGAGTGAGATGAAACATGCAAAAAGAAGATGCAAAAATATTTAAGCCAAGCTAGCGCGTGGGGGAAGACGTTAGGGTGATAGAGGGAGGGGAAGAAAGAAGTTTAGAGGGAGGAAGAAGTTTAGGTGGGGAAGAAGTTTAGAGGAGGAAGAAGTTTATAGGGGAAGAAGTTTAGGTGGGGAAGAAGTTTAGAAGAGGAAGAAGTTTAGAGGGTGAAGAAGTTTATAGAGAGGGAAGAAGTTTAGAGGAGGAAGAAGTATATAGGGGGAAGAAGTTTAGGTGCGGAAGAAGTTTAGATATGGAAGAAGTTTATAGGGGGAAAAGTTTAGGGGAGAGAGGGAGGTAGGGAGGAGAGAGGAATGTTGAGGATAATTTAGGATGATGGAAGGATGGTAGAGGAAAGTTATGGGTGATGGAGGAGTAGCGAGCAGTTAGGGAGACACCGGGAGCCTGGTCGGGGTGTGTGGAAGCTGTTAGCGTGCACAGTTGCGTGTTAGTTGCATGCTTATAGGGTGAGATTCTATTGCGGCGGAGGAGGAAGGAAGGGTTGGTGGGAGGGAGGTAGGGACAGGTGTAGAGGTGAGGCAGGAGGTAGGGACAGGTGTAGAGGTGAGGCAGGAAGGTAGGTAGGTAGGTAGATAGTCAGGTAGGTAGGTAGGGAAGACAGAAAAGGAGTGCAAGTAAACCCCTTAACAGGCATAAATATCTCACATTCTTGCCAGGTGGTTAACCAAAACATGCACCAAATATGCTATCCAGGAGTCGGACCGTTGAAAGAATTGAGAGCATACCCGCCGAAACCAATTACAGGACGCCGCTAGTAATTAGTGAAGGCGTTAAATAAATTATTCATGCGACTCTGGATCCGAACCTACAGAGAATTAAGGTCTCGCCCTATGCATATTCGTCCTATCCGTCTCCATGCATACCGCGGAAGGCGAGAACAGGGACCGCTAGCGTTGTAAAAGTGACTGGAGGGAACGCAGAGCTTTTGATCCATCTGGGCGCCCGGGAGACGATGAGGACAAGACTGACTGAGCATTCCAGGAACACCTTGCCTTGGCGCTTCCTAGAGCCGCTGCCGTGGGAGAATGTGATGTCATGCGGTTACAAAACATCCCCGTGGAGGAGGAGAGGAGGGAGGAGGAGGAGGAGGAAGGGAGAGGAGGAGGAGGAGGAGGAGGAGGAGGAGTGGAGTGAATCAAAACGCGTAATAGACGTGTGTGTGTGTCGAGTGCTGATCGGCCGCTGCTAATATCTAAAGGTGGAGGGTGGAAGAGGAAGTAGTGCCTTGAGAAGGGAGAGAGAGAGAGAGAGGAGAGAGAGAGAGAGAGAGAGAGAGAGAGAGAGAGAGAGAGAGAGAGAGAGAGAGAGAGAGAGAGAGAGAGAGAGAGAGAGAGAGAGAGAGAGAGAGAGAGAGAGGGGAGAGAGAGAGAGAGAGAGAGAGAGGAGGAGAGGAGAGAGAGGAAGAATCATACTTTATGGCATTCGTGCAGATATGCCGATTTGTCATAACGGAAGAAGGGTATGTTTATTGCTCTTAGAGCACGAGAGCAGAAACACTGATCCTGATACTCCTCCTCCTCCTCCTCCTCCCTCCCTCAGCTTTCTCCTCCATTCTCTACGCTGAGACAGTCATTTTCTCCTCTCCTGCCTCCGGTTGTGCTCTCTATCTGATTCTTCTTCCTCCTTCCTCTCTTATCTCTTCTATCTCCTCTCTGCCTTCTACCTCTGGTACCAATCTCTCTCTCCTCTCCTCCTCCTCAGGTTCTTCATCTCTTCTCTCTCTCCTCTCCTCTCTCTCTTCTCTTTTCTCTCACTTCTCTCTTCATCTCTCTCTCTCTTCTCTCTCTCTCTCTCTTCTCTCTCTCCGTCTCTCTCTCTCCCTCCATCTCTCTCTCTCTCTCTCTCTCCTCCTCTCTCCCTCTCTCCTCTCTCTCTCTCTCTCTCCCCCCCCCCTCCTACAAACGCCTCAAAAGCATCCAACGATACACGAAGATCGTAAGAGCGTTTTGGTTGAGTTTAGAAATTGGGGTTTTGAGACTTATTTTTATTTTAGCCTAAAAAAGTTGAACATCGGCTAATCCCCCTTGACAGTTTTTTTCAGGGCTTGCCATGCCATAACCCCATGCCGTCTTAATTTTGCCAAAAAACCCGTGACACCACCCAGATACCCACACACCCAAACAAGCGTTTAGCACACCAATTACCTATTAAACACTGACAATTGAATTCCTTTTTGGCCACTCCCCAAACATTTGGGCCCTTGAGTTCCCAACAATACAACAAATTGGCTAAAAAACAACGTTCAAGACACAGATTACCCCTGACACCAAAAAAACTCCATAACGGAAAAGGATCACTCCGAAACGCCCCCAGAGAGTTCCTGGACTCCAATTTTTACAAAGCAACCCCCAAAAAAAAGTTTTTGTAAATTGAGCCTTACAAAAATTAGACAACGAAAACAAAAATCATCGTATGATATTTCTGAATTCCAAGCAGTCAGCCCTGATCCAGAATTCCCGGTTGGGACAATTTGAATAGTGTCGAAAAAAGGGCCCCGGGGACATTGAGAGTATCAAAGCAAACTACATCCCCAAAGACAGGGAGATCGAGCTGTTGAACATGGAGGTCAAGACTGCATACGGGGACCTCAAGAAACTCCAAAAACGCGCGGCCGACCTGGACAAAAAAATCTTCCTAACAACAGTGAACACCCCAGGCAACGAACAAAAATCCATCTCCTCCACACTGTCTATCCGGGGACAAAAAACTTACGCACGGTTCTATGCACGCCCCTGGGTGACAACTGCTCCGAAAAGCCATACAGGCCCCAATGTTGCCCTGCTCAAAGCTGGATCAGGGAAAAAAAATTTCCCCGGACTCCAACGAGTGTTGATTATTGGGGACTTAATGATACTTAAAGAGTACCCAGTAAAAAAAAATCCTTGATAACGGGGGCCCTTTATAAGCGACCTAAGGGAGAAAAACTCTAAATTTTAAAATAAGTATGTCAGGTAGTCCCCCCCCAATGCTACAAAAATTTTAAAAGGGCCCAAAATCAAGCTTACAAAAAAAATTTGGTCAAAGGGGCGAATCAAACGGCTCCGATCGTTAAAACTTTCTCCCTTCAGGCGGTCCCGGTGAATTAGATGACTGTGTTTTGAAGGGAAGGAAATATTTCGGGTTTTAAAACGGTGGCGTTATTAGGCTGTTGGGTTAAAATGAAGCAAGTGTCCTAAATTTTCAAATTGTGTAAAAAAATGGAACTTTATTAAGAAACCCCCGAGGAATGTATATAATATAACATAAGTTTCAAACTTTGCCCCCCCGACAACCCCCTCGCCACCCCCCCCCCCCACACTGTGCGAACTCCCCACCTTAAAAGCCGACCCACGGTGCTGCCCCACACCCCCACGAGGCTTGCCCCCCCGTGGGCCGCCCCGCCTCCCCACCCCAGCGCTCCGAACAATATTTCCCTGCCCCCGGGCCCCCCGAACTGATGCCCGGGGGCCCCATGTCGCACGCGGGGGGTTACAAGCCCCAGGCGGGAACGCGGCCAACCACGCCTAAACTTTTTACGTGGCGCCATACGGGGGCACCCCCAAATCGATTCCCCCCACATACCCCACCATACGCCCCTAAATATGGATTTTTTTAAAACTGCGGAGAATTCAACCATCGCCATTTTCCCTGCGGGTTTTTGACCACAACTGAGGTGTGGACACTGCCATAAAAGGGGCACAAAGGGAAAGGTTATGCCAGATCCCAACGATAGGAGCCAGGCCATAAACACGCCGCTATGTTAATAAAAGGAATAACTTAAAAAATCGATCATTTTAATGCAAAAAAGTCTTTTAGCAAATATGGAGAAATATGTCTTTTTTAATGAGGTAAACCTGAATTATTTGTGATGAAAGTGGCGATCACGATTTTTTTAACCAGCATATTATATACCCAACTTCAATGATACAGAATGTAAAGCTAGAGGAGGAGGAGGTGCAGTCACGGACACTCTTACTGCTACTCCAATGAAAGTAAATCCGAACACATTGAGGGGGGGAGTACTTTTGCTTACAGTGAGTTGGGGAAGTTTCCTTCCCTTATATAGGCTATATGTATCAAAACCCCCACTCTTTAATCAAATTTTTGATATACTCTGATTTTTAATTCATACGCTTTACGTAACAAGACTTTTTTCGTTCTTGGGGGATTTAATTGTACCTTTTTTTTCTAAAAAAAAACAAAATGGGAAAATATAAACATAATTACAAAATTAACTCAATTAATTGACAACCTTTCGAACCACATCCCCCTCTTCTCCCTTTGGATATTATTGTAAAAAAAACGCCTGCCTTTGCTCTTCATAGACGTGATGCTTTCCCATTTTGCCATGCCTTAATCTGTCACGCTGGAATCCTAAACCCCAAAAGGCAAAACCTTAATCAAACCCTTCCCCAACTCAAAAACTACCCCCGAAAAATTTTGCAATTTTTTAATAGCTGAAGGTCAGACATTGGATAGAATCTACACAACTGATAATGTTGATACTCGGTTCAGATACTTAAGAGTTATTTCGAAGTGTTTAGATGATGCGCACCCTTAGTGACACAAGAAGTAAGGAGGGCCCCCTTTGCCTCCGTGGATCACTGAGGAGTTTAACACTTTTATACAACAAAAAAAAATTTTGCCCTGAAAGATTTAAAAAAAAAACAGAAGAACACTAAATTTTGAAAAGTTTTTAAAAAAAAAACAAAAAAGTCCGAGGATTTTTCGCCTTCTAAATCGGAACCTTTTAATAGAAATTAGAGAATAATGAGGTAACAGAAGGCCATAGGAATACGAAAAAGAACTGATTCCTAAAAACAAAAATAAACAACCGCTACTGATAATGATAATAAAGATAAAAATGAAACAGACCGCTAACATTTCAAAATTTTTTTTTCTAAAGCGGGAAAAGGGCACGTTTGAGAAAAACTCAACGAAAACCGGGAAAATTCACATGAAAATTTTTACCCCCAGTACACACAGATCCACGTTTATATCAATCCAATCCACTGTTCCGGCCCCGAAACCCCCAAATTGGAAAAAAAATAACTCTCACCTAAAACACATAAAACATCCTCCTGCGGGGGAGATGGTTCCCACTTAAAAACCTAAAAAAAACTCCCCTGCTATCGTCTCACACTTGACTTGATCATAAATACATCAAAATAACAGGAGTTTTTTCCCCCCAGTCTGGGAAAAACTCAAAAGGATACCCATTTTTGGTTGGTGATGTCAAGAACCGGTAAATTTCCCTTTCCCCTATCTCTCCTCCCTTTCTTTCTAAAATACTGAAAAAATAATATCATCTCAGCTCACTCAAAACCTAGAAACAAATACTTGCTTTTCAAAAAACCCAAAATGACTTCAGGTCAAAAGTATCAACCCCCTCAGCTTATTAACACTAACCAACAATTTATATGCAAACTGGACAAAAGAAGTTTTTTTTAGTTACCTCTGCGATTGTCAAAAACATTCGACAGCGTTTGACACACTATTATTACTAGTGTTCAAGTTCACATTTATTTTTTCTGGTTTTACGCTACCTCAGTGACAGGGGCACAACGGTGCGCATAAGCCTACTAGTGGATAAAACAAAAATTTTCCCATGGGTGCTCAAGGGGCGTACGGTCCCAAAATTGTTTTCTATATATTAAATATCTGTGGTTTTCCCAAATCGTGAAATCATTTAGATCCCAGACACCCATTTTGTTTCCCCACAGGTAATTAGACGACCAAATAATCTGATACACAAAAGTGAAGAAATGTAAAATTAGTAGATATACTTAAAAAAGAAAGGCTAGTCTCATGTTTAAAAAAAAGCAATGATGTTTTAAAGGGGCAAGGGGGTCCTGTCAAAGTTTTCCCCCGCACTCAAGCGGTGGCGGGAATGGAATCCCCCAGCACATCTCTACAGAATTGGGTGTACACTTTTTTAATAAAATCTGTTTTTAACGCACATCATGAAAAAATAAAAAAAGTATATGGAACAATAATGGTATTTAATAGATTAGGGGGTTGTTTTAAAAAAAAAGTACAAGAGTTTCTGTCATACAGTCATTAGTCATGAGCATAACAAACTACGGCATTGCAATCTGGGGAACAACTAATTCCACTCAAATCCACCGAGTACAAAAATTGCAAAATTTTGCCGCTAAAGCTGCTCTTGGAGGAGCTGCCACGAGTGACCATGTCACTCCTTTCTTGAAAGAGCTGGGATGGCTGAAAATAAATAAAAAACACAAACTTGAGGTAGCAAAAATAGTATACAACTTAATAAATAAAAATATTCTTATTTGGTTGTTCCCACTACCCACCGTAAGCACCATGCATGCCCACAGTGTCAACACCACTGAGCTATATAACATGGATCGCGGATCTGGGCTAGCGTGGCCGAGATATGAAGTCACCAGCCGCCATCTTGTCTTAACCAAAACAAATACATGGGCCGGCCCAGGCAGTGGCTGGATGTTGGCGCTGGCTGTGATAGCCTATATTACCACCTACTACTACTATAACACCTACTACTGCTACTATTACCACCTACTACTACTATTACAACCTACAACTACTATTAACGCCTATACTACTAAACGTCCAACCTATTTGCATCGTCAAACCCTTTCCCAAGTCATTTATTTACGGTGATACACAGACAACAGGTTTTGTTGCGAGGGCCGACAGGTGTGTAGTGACAGGTGTTTTGCGAGGCCGTACAGGTGTGTAGTGACAGGTGTGTTGCGAGGCCGTACAGGTTGTGTAGGACAGGTGTCTTGCGAGGCCGTACAGGTGTATAGTGACAGGTGGTGTTGCGAGGCCGTACAGGTGTGTAGTGACAGGTGTTTTTGCGAGGGCCGTACAGGTGTGTTGTGACGGGTTTGTCTTGCGAGGCCGTACAGGTGTGTAGTGACAGGTGTGTGCGAGGCCGAAACAGGTGTGTAGTTATAGGTGTGTTGCGAGGCCGTACAGGTGTGTAGGACAGGTGTGGTGTATGTGGTAAAGGGGAGAGAGGCTAAGAGTGCAGTGTTAGCCCCCGAGTGTGTGGTTTTGGGACCTAAAGAGAGAAACGCGCAGTTCTCGTCCACTATAACGGCGCCAGCCCCGTACCGCGCGGCCACGGGTACGGCGCGAGCCACAGTGGTCCATATAAGCTACTCTCGGGGATTACAGGAGGTAAATGAATCAAAAACCTTTGGCCTAATCAAAAACCTTTCTTAATTAGGTATATTGAATTGAAATTTGTTAGTTTCGTACACTGATTTTGAGTATTTTGTACATACCTGGTGTCGTTTTTGTAACTCTAGTAGCCAAGTTCAACTCTGAGCTGAGTGTACAAACGACTATGGTTTCATTAGACTACGAAACAACATTTGGTAATAATGGACGAGAGTTTCGCGGTAGTTTCCAGAGACATCAGCAATTTTTTCTTGGCCTAAATAGGTGCTTGTTGCAAGGAGATAGTTTTATTTTGCGCAACCCCCCCCCCAAAAAAAAAAAATTAAAAAATAAAAATAATAAAACCTCCCTAACCTATATTTTTAATGAAACCAAAACCTAGCAAACCCTTTAAAAGGGTTTTTAATAAAACCTAACCTAACCTTATAGGTTTTAATGAAACAAACCCAAAACCTTTAAGGTTTTAATAAAAACCTAACCTAACCTATGGGTTGTAATGAAACCTAACTACTCTGCCCACAGGGTAACTTTTTTTTTTTTCTTTTTTTTTTCTCGAAAATAAAGTATTCCTTAGAAAAGCCCCCGCTTATTAGGAAGCGCTATGATCTTTTGTATCATAAACGCACTCGGGGTTGCTTCCGTTCCCCATAATTGTTAAAAATATAAAAAAATATACTTATATCTCATCTACTTTAAAAAAAAAAGTATACCATATCCACCTATTTTTTTTTTAACTAGTAGGTGGTGATGGAGTGGGAGATGGTTTAATGTGGATGGACTGGGGAAAGGGTCGGTGGGGGTTTGGGGGGTGGGGTGTGGTGTGTGTGTTGTGGGTGTCTGGGTGTTTGGGGGGGTGTGGGTGGGGGTGTGTGGGGTGGGGTGGGGTGTTGGGGGTGTGTGGGTGTGTCGGGGTGGTGTGGGGTGTGGGGTGGTGTGGGGGGGGTTGTGTGGGGGGGTTTGTGTGTGTGTGTTGTGGTGGGTGCGTGTGTGTGTGTGTGGTTTACTGTTACTTACTTTTTACTTTTTTCCGCCCCTAGAGTACTCCCTCACAGTCAGGGTGCTCCACCCCCCCCCCCCCCCCCCAGTCCGTACCCAGCGTCCCTGGTTGCAGGTTCCCCTGGCCCCGATTTTGAGTTAGTGTCGCCCTGCTACAGACGTAATCCAGGCCGGGAGGTTTCCGGGATTGTTTGCGGGGTTGCCCAAAGATTTTTGAATTTTCCACTGAGATTCCGTGAGGTTTTTTTAAATTTTTCCTGGCAGGTTGTTAATAGTTTTGGCCCAATATGAGGCAGATGGGATAGGAGGGTCTTGATCGGCTTTGGGGGTCTGATGGTAGTGTTCTCCTTGCCCCTTTCGACCCCTTCTTGGGTTGATATGCTGGGCGGAAGGTCACTGATGGTAGAGGGTTGGGGACAAGGTTCTCCAGGACTTTCCGATATAATATATGTATATTTGGCATGACGAGGGATAACACAACCAGACGCAACGCGAGCCCAGAAAAAAAGTTTGTTTTTGGTTTCGGCAAGATGGGGACAGGGAAAACCCTGCGAGCCAGGCTTCCGCGATCCATGTTTAAAAAATCAGTGGTTAACCTAGGAGACAGAACACTCCATGTACCCCGGGGGTAACACCTGCTTGGGACCCGATCCTTCCAAATGGGGCGCCTCTCTTTTGGAAAAGCCTTCCCAAAGGGCGATAACACGCCACCTCCTAACCCCATTCAAAACCGTCAGGGAAACGCCTATTTGGAAAAAATTTTCAGGAATAAATTATTTAAAGTTGTCTTTTTTTTTTGTTTTTATTATTTTTGTCTGCAATTTTTACTTATTTTTCTTACCAAGTATCCCCCAACTTAATTTTTTTTTGCTCTGCTATTTTATTTGCCTTTAAAATTTTTATACTTTCATTTATTTCTACATTTAGTACATTATACCCCCAAATTTTTATTTTTTTTTCACTGACGCATTAAAAAAAGTAATAACATGTAAAGAAAACCCATTGAATAATGGAAAAAAATTCTGATTTAATTTTGATTTTATTTTCTCTCTCTCTCTCTCCCTCTCTCTCTCTCTTCCTCTCTCTCCCTCTCTCTCTCTCTCTCTCTCTCTCTCTCTTCTTCTCTCTCCCCTTCTCTTTTCCTCTCTCTCTCTCTCTCTCCTCTCTCTCTCTCTCTCTCTCTCTCTCCTCTCTCCTCTCTCTCTCTCCCCTGTCTCTCCTCTCTCTCTCTTCTCTCCTCTCTCTCTCTCTCTCTCTCTTTTCGGCAACTATTCATACCTCTTGTATAACTGACTTTAAATTTGGGGATGTGTTTGATGTAGTGGTTTGTGTAGTGAGTGTAAACGTGTGTGTGTGTGTGTGGTATATGTATTCATCTAGTTGTATAAATCTAGTTGTATTTTACAGGGCCAGAGAAATGCTCGTGGGGGCCCCATCTCCATATCAAACATTTTTTATCAGCATCCTTAGTGCTTTGTGTTGGCCGAACCCAGCACCCCGGAGACCAGGTTACAAACCAGGCTAAAAACCGGTACCCTTTCACTGCTGGGTGGACAGGGGCTCAGGTTTTAAGGAAAACAACCCATTTGTTCCGCTCCGCCCGGGGATCGAACCCGGGACTTCTCGGTTGTGGACCGAGCTTGCTATCCCTTACACCACGTATGTGTGTGTGTGTGGTGTGTGTTTTGTGTGTGTGTTGTGTGTGTGTGTGGTGGTGTGTGTATGTGTTGTGTGTGGTGTGTGTGTTGTTTGGGTGTGTGTGTGGTATGTGTGTGTGTGTGTGTGTTTTGTGTGTGTGTGTGTGTGTGTATGAGATTTTCCACCATTGAAGACTAAAAGGAAATATTCTTAATATGGAAGCGACACAAAAACTAAAAGTAGAGGAAAAAGAAGAAATCTAGACCAGAAAACTAAAGAATATATGAGGGAGAGGTGCAAAAATTGGAAAAGGAAGAGATGGTTTACATAGGATTACATAGGAATAACAGACACCAGGAGACCCTTTGGTCCATGACGAGGGTTTCTGCTGAACTACATACTACTAACTATCAACCCACTTTTAAGAAACAGTTGGAAAAGGTACCATGTCCTTAAAAAAAGATAGGAACACGGAAGTTTTTATAGTGCAGAAAAATAGGGTATGAAATATACTAACTAAAAACTACACTACCACTACAACTAATCGATCCCGGGGGACTAAATATGAATTCGCAGGGCACTATCAATACCCATTTACTTTACAGTGCGCGTCAAAGTCTGTTTTTAATGTAGTTATTTTGCGGCTCGACAACATTTCTTGGTAACTTGTTCCATCGATCAACGACTCTCACATTGAAATTTTTTACGGAGGGTCGGTGATGCAACGTTGACCGTTTAGTTTTAAAACATTATTTCTTGTTTTTCACTTGAGTTGAAAGCTCGAATAGGTTCTCTTGATTAATGACATCAATCCTTTTAAGATCTTAAAGGTTTCTATCAAGTCCCCACGGATTCTACGATCCTTTAAGGAAAAAACATTTTTAATTTTCCGCGTCTCTCTCAAATGATTTCGCAGAGATGGAATTTTTTTGGGTTGCCCTCTTTGCACGTTTCCAAATTTGCTTGGCCCTTTTACGAAACAGGGCGCCAAAATTGGACGCATTTCCAAGGTGGCCTAACCGGGGACGTGAAAATTGTGTCATTATTTTGGGATTTTTTGTGTTAAAAATTCGTTTAATAAAGCCCAACACATATTCGCCTTTTTACTGGCAGCTAGGAAATCGGAGGGTTTTAAAGATCTTTACTGATGTACACCAAAAAATATTTTTTCCTGCTGTACTCATTTAACGATTTTTTTTGGATTTGATATTTATTTTTGAGGTTTCGTTCCCTTATGCTTTATTTTACTATATGGGAAATTTAAATTTTTAAAGCCTTTTTTTCACTCCAGTTGATGTTTGTCGAGATAATTTGTATGATTTTGCAGTTTTCTCTGTATTGCTTTACCGCCAAAATTTGGTGTCGTCGAAATTTCGTATTTTAGATACAGGTCCGCAGCCCAGATCTTTGTAATACAGAAAAAGGTGGGACCCAAGACCGAGCCCTGAGGAACCCCCACTATAACATCAAACCCATCAATTTTTCACCATTTTTACTACCCGTTTTTACGATTTAAAAACCAATCCCCAAACCCATAAACATAATTGCTCCCCCCAACCTGTGCCCTTGCTTGGCAAAGTCGCTTATGGGGAACTGTATCGAAAGGGTTTTCGAAATCAAGGGATATTACATCCCAGGGGAATTTTTTTCGTCCCCGTTTGAATAAAGACATTAAAAAATCCAGTAGGTTTGTTAAACAGGGTCCTTATTTCGAAAAACCATGCTGCGAGTTTAAAATTTTGGGTTTTTTTCATCGAGAAAGACACTATTTTTTTCCGGGAATATTTTTTTCAATGTTTAAAATCAGGACGTTAACTAATTGGGCGATAATTACTTGCGGGCTCTTACACCCTTTTGAATACGGGTAACTTTCTAATTTCCACTACTAGAACATTTTTGTCCCTTGCGATTTTTTGAGGTAATATTTTTGGAAACGAAAGTTGATTGACATTCGCGAAGTAATCCGGCGAGATTTCGTCCCCCCCCACGGGGGTTTGTGGGCAAGTTCTCAAATACTTTGATACTTGTCTACTGTTATCTCTCCTTTTCCAAACTCACTTTCGATCCCCCATATATGTTTCTGGTTCTGGTAAGGGCTTCATTTCTTTAAAAATACCCATTTAAATAAGCATTTTAGAGACTGGGCCTGCTCTTATTATCATTTACCAAAATGTTATTTTTATCTTTTTGGCCCCCAAAACTTTTTTTGACGTTTTTCTTTCTTTGAACGATTGAAAAACCTTTTTGGGTTTTTTATTTTGGGTTTCCTTTGCAATTTTTTTTTTCATACTCGCGCTTTTTTGTCTTAATTTAAACCCCTTGCAACTCGTTTTACGTCATTTACAAGGAAACTTCTTAAGCTTTAATCTTTTTTCAAACTTCAGACTTTAAAAGCGAACTCATAGGAACGGACGGTGTTTTGGTCCTCTGTTATCACCCGATTACCTATTTTCGACTACTGGCCCACAATGATCTTCTGTGTTGAAAGTACGCTACCAGACAAAACAAGCCCATGTGGGGGCCAGGGAATTTTTTAAAAAGGAAGTTTGAAAAATAAAAACACTACAACACTGTACAAGATTCCCAAGACAAGTTTGGAATTTTCCCAAAATAGGGATGCCCTGAACCCCAATTGAATCATTGAAACAGGAAAAAAAAAAACCGACAAACTACTTTTTTCCCAAAAACTCTCTGAAATCTTCAAAACAAGTCAAAAATCTATGAATACTAAAGGACCGTTAAAACTATCAAGAAGATTATAACCGACGAAATCTAAAATTTCGTTGGCATTACAGGGCCCCAAAGTGAAACGGGGAGAAATCAGCTGAGAAAGTTAGCCATCTACTTGAAAATAAACTGCAGGGCCAAATGTACAACTGAACGAGCACATCGAGTAGGACACACTATCCAAATCGCCAAAGGTCCATCATTGCTCGCTTCAAAAAGGTTTGTGACCGGAAGCAGTCATGGAACGTCGCAAGTTTGGGGGGATCACGTATCAAAAAAAAATGAAGACCTTGTCCCGCCTACAAGAGAAAAGAGAGCGCAACTTCCTTATTAAACAAGCAAGAGTAAAAGGAAGGTAGCTTTTTTCCCCAACAAATTAAAAAAAGAAAAGAAATTTTACGCAAATATAATAACATGGCAACACTTCCAGAGGAAACCGGAACACCAGCGAAGCAGGGGGTTGCTGACTCACGGATGGGGGCGCGTTCCCGCCCCTCTGCGCTCCCGGGCGCTGGAAGGATAGGGTTTGGTGGCTCTTCTCGTGTCGTCAGTGGTGGATCTGCTGCCTTAGCCGGCCCCCGGGGCCCCTCTTGGATCGGGGAACCGCAAGGGCCCCTCCCGGACTACGTGAACTGGCCCTGAGGGGGATAGCTCGGCTAGGAGTGCCTGTTCTGGGGGACTCTCGACGGTTTCCCCGATGCTGCCCCCGGGGGTCAGGATACCAGGAAAAACAATTTACCCCCGGGAAGGGGGCGTTAAAGCCTTGTTAGAAAGATAAGTAACCTAAATTCAGTTAGATTTTTAAATCCTAATTTTGTGGATCAAGTTTCCCTTCCTTTTGCTAGTTTAAACAATAATGATCTCCTTACTTTATTTAATGATAATGTACAACAAAATTTCCCTTTACACATTATTGATAATATATTTACAATCCCTTTGAACATGCTGACAATGGTTGCGCCAAAAATTTTCCTTTTAAGCGCATGTATAAAAAAACCTGAAATTTACTTCTTTTTGATGACTCTAATAGAATGATAAAGAATCCCCCTTCGGGTTTAAATTTCTAGCTTTTAATTTTAGTATTTACCTCTTCATTTTTGATCGTTGTTTGAGCAATGTATTTATGAACTGTATGAAATTTGAGTCATAGTTTTTGTAAACTCGCCTCAGTGAGCCTCTGTCAACTTTTTCCCCAAAGGGTTTTATGTAATTACTTCAATAATAAGAATCACAAGGTGGAGGTATTGCCATCTATTTTCAAAAAATGTTTCAGGCCAATACTTTAGAAAAGTTTTTTTGAAATTTGCTCACTTTGAATCATTATTCCTTGAAATTCCCCAACCACACAATTTTATTATTGGCGATATATAGACCCCCAAATTCTAATTTGTGATTTTTTTTGCATCTTTTAAAACTTACATTCCCACTTTATCAACCTCTAGGAACCTTTTTATATTTGGGAGATTTTAATATTAATATTTTAAATATAATAAAAAAATGCTAAAATTTTTGATAAAAATGTTCCATAGTTACTACTTCTTTTCCACAATCAAAAACCAACACGTGTAATAAAATTGGGCCCAATCTTTGACCCAATTTTGGGAAAAAATAATTTTTTTTGATAATTTTTACAAGTGGGAAAATATTTAACTAAATTAGTGATCTTTCCTATTTATGCTATTTTTCAGTAGTAAATGATTTTTTAACTTCCAACACGTGCCTTTCACAAAAAAAAACAACTTAAAAAAATATATGATTTCAAAGATTACTTAGAAAAATTTAACTGGAATACAAATGCTTTTGGATTGTGAGTGAATGATTTTTTTGAAAAATATATGAATAGGTTTTAATTGTACAATAAGCACTTTCCATTAAAAACAACAAAAAATCAAAGAAAAGCTCAGGCAAACCTACATTAACCACCTATTAAAAAGTTATCAAACAAGGGAAAAAACTACAAAAGCTATATGCAAAATGGCTTTAACATAAAAAAATACTTTTAAATCTTTTAGAAAAAAAATGCGGCAACAAAAAGAAAAGCAAAAAAAAAATTATTATAAAATAGATTTACAGATCGCTGGGGCCCCAAAAAAAATATGGGACTAATCAAAAACCTTTACGGGTAAAAATAAAACTAGGATATCCCTTCTTTCTTGTCAATGGGGGATACAAACACATAATCAAAAAGTGGCTAGGTCATTTAAAAATATTTTAGCAGTATGGTAGCACACTTTCTAAAAAAAATTCAGATACACGAGCCATTTTAATTTTTTCCAGAACCACTCCCTTTTTTTTTTTTTTTAAACCTCAACACCAGCGAAAAAAAAACAGAATTGCAAATATGAAATTACATCTCCTGGCCATGATGAAATAAATGAAATAATAAAGAACTCTGAAAAATTTCACCCTTTTAGTATTTTTATAAATAAATCATTTTAAGAGGGTACCTTTCCAATCGAATGAAAATTGCTCGAATTTTCCCTTTTTTTAAAAAAAGGTGACAAATTTTTTAATGCAAAATTATAGACCAATTTCTATTGCCAGCTTTAGTAAATTTTTTAAAAAGTAATGGTAATGAGATTAAGGGTTACCTCTCAAAAAACTCAATTTTAAAAATCCAACTCAAAATGGATTTCCCTCCCCAGTTTTCCTGAATTTGCATCTACCATACTGTCAGAACTTTCAAAGCATGGACAATAAAATGCTACAAAAACAGTTTTGTGACCTCACAAAAGCATTTTCCAATTTCCACACAATCTTATTAACAAATTATTATCTATGGAATACGTTAGTCTCACAAATGGTTCAAAAAGTTATTTAAATCATAGAAAGCAATATACATCTATATAAACATATTCCTTATAATGACATAAGTGAGTACCCCGGGTTCCAAATTTTTGGCCTGTGCTTTTTTAATATACTAAAGAATCATTCGTAGCAGTAAAAACTTGAATTCATACTTTTCGCTGATGATACCACAATCTTTATTCCCAAAGGGCCCAATCTTGAAAAATTACAATTCATTTTATGAATAATTAAATAAAATTTTCAAAATTTGGGTTAAAGCAACAAAATTAACTTTAAATATTAATAAAAAATTGCTTTATGGTCTCCAGTCCCTTATGACCAGCCCCTACACACCAAATAAAAATAAAATCTATCATTTTCGAGGTTTTCGAATTTAAATTCTGGGATATATATAATAGTAAGTTGAAATGGGAAAAAACAAATTTATTGGTGAAAACTAGGGTTCTTATACACGGCATCTTTACAGACTAAGGCACTATTTGAATGTAAAATGTTTACTAAAAGTTTATTTTACCCTAATATATCCACTCTTTTATATTGTTCATCTTTATGGGAGGTGCCTTAAAACCTTCATTTACAGCCTCTTTTTTTAGTCAGAAAAAATTGTTAAGTGTTATGTTTTTTTAAAAATCGTTTGACCATACCATCATATTTTCCCAGACTTCAAATTTTTAAAGCTTCCCTATCTCTCCTTCAAACCAAACTTTTGTACATAATCCTACACTCTTTACCTTTAGACCTTGGCTTTAGAGCAATACCCTACAGTAAACCCCAAGACCACATGATTTTTCGTATACCATGGCAACATCACATGACAACGAGTATCTTGTCAAGGAAATAAAGCTGGAACAACTTACCCGAACATTTTATTTTTATGAAAACTTAAAATTTTCAAATTAACTTGATAAAAAGATGCTTGACAAATCATGAAAATTTTTTAAAATTTATTTCAACCCATAAATTTCATATTGTTTTTTTTTTTTTTTTATGGTTTTTAAGATTTTTTTTTTTTTTTTGCATTTTAAAAGTTTGTTTACTATTGTTAACTTCCTATTATCATCCCAAAAAAGTTATATTTTCCAAAAAGGGCCCGCCCAGTCCCCTTTCTATGTTTTTTTGTATTATCAGGCTTTCAGAGTCCACTATAAAACAAGCTTCGGCTATGACTGGCTTTATCACTATCTGTATATGTTCATATTACAAAACTAATGGCCAAATAAATATATCAATATCAATTGTATTCTCTAATAATCGCCGTCCGCATTTGATCGCTTGTAAACTTATTACGCTCGGCGCTTCGTCAATGATTGTTGAATCTCATTAGTCATGCAACTGGTCTGTTTTGTTATTAACAGACGTTTTCCCTACCATAGGAACATGTTTTTCAACCACCGATTGGAAGTTTATTTGTGGAAGTAAATTACACATGTTTTCCGCATTATTACCGTTTAGGAGGTCAATCCAATCAGCTTCGCTTAGTACACTGCTGATCTTCGTGAATCCGCTTTATTATAATTGGGAACTAATAACCGATTTTCTGTGATGTCTACATTGCAAATTATGCCGCATCTGATTAACCTGTGATCACTGTTTGCAAAAGTTCACCTATATCGCAGTAATTCAATCAGATCAATGTCGGTAGTGAAAAACTAAATCTAGGATACTATTATCCCTTGTAGGCTCGCGGACCACCCTGATTTAAAATATATAGTTACCATATCAAGCAATAGCATACTTCTCTATCAGCAGAATATTATTCCTGTTTATACGAGGTAGGTTAAAATCTCTTCATATAATTGTATCGTTATTAATTGTTGACAACTGACTTTATCTAGGTCAGAGAGGGAGGCAATCCCGGCTTCCGCATTGATTTGTCGAGGACGATATATTGTCCCAATTAGTAGGAATTACCGTTAGTCTTAATCTTTGCGTAGACTGAGTCATACGATCTTGATTTACTTTACGATTTCGATTGCTTGCAAATTATCTTGATGTAAGAATGACTTTACATCACAATTTATTTTCCCTCATACCTCACCTGCTTTATGCGTACGACAATTTAGGGAAGTCTTTATAGCCTGGAATGGCTATTTCAGCTAATAAATGTTTATCTTTTGTGTTGACCCAACTCTCAGTGATACTAACGATATGTGGCGTGTCGGCAGCAACGTAGGCTATAATTCGTTAAGCTTTTAAAATAATTGCTTATGGCATTTGTGTAGAGTAATTTAAAGTCCTTAGTAGTTTTGGTAGCCTTGCGTGAGGGTTTACAGGCAGGGTGTCTAGGGTCAACTGTAACAGGGCGCTTGATTACGTTACTTTGATTAGTATTTGCGGAAACGGAACGTGATCCAAATACTAATCAAAGTAACGTAATCAAGCTGGAGGAGGAGGAGGAGGAGGAGGAGGAGGAGGAGGAGGAGATATGAGAGCAATATAGCGAATTCAAAACAAGTTCATCATCATTTAATTGATTAGGAGGGCAAGCGTGGCGGCGATGAATAACGTGCTGACGGGGCGGACCTCGTGATGGAACGCCCTACTAGTAATTGCAAATCAGGTCTTTCCATCTTGAAGGATCACTGGGACGGGAATCATGAAGCGTGCGTGAGGGGGAGGATCTGAGGGAGGGAGTGAGATTTGGGTTTGAGGAGAAGGAAGGGGTTGTGTTCGAGAGGCATTGAAATAGGGATATTAGGGATAGGTATGTAAGGGTGGAAACACTTGAAGCACACTTGAAACACTTTAATATGTCTTCTCTGCTACTCTTTCTTTTCCCTACAAACATAATACATACGTTAATAAAGTATATAACATAATTTGTGTAAGCAGCCCCATACGAAGCCATACGGCATTTCTGGGCAGCATCTCTGTCAGTTTACAAAACAAGTCTTAGGTTATACCTAGGACGTCAGTAGCAATTACATAAAAAGAAGAAGAAAAAAAAAAAAAAAAAAAAAAAACAAGTGAAAGACAAGGTAAACAAAAAAAAAAAAAAACACAAAACAAAAACAAAAATCAAGGAGAAATACATAGGGACAATTGGATCTCACAAAATTCATTATGTAAGAATGCTAATAAAATGTATTGTTGGCACTATAATAAATCACATGAAATCATTAGAAATATATTAGACAAATATTAGAACAAATATTAGAACAAATATCTTGTCAGTACTGGGGACAATAAACATACTTTTTGTATTGCCTTTTAAATGAAAATAATGTTGGTAGGGTCTTAACAGAGTCGGGTATAATTATTCCAATATCTTGGGACCAGAGTAGGCTAGTGAGTGTTGAAAAAACTGCAGGTTATGTGAGGTACACGGAGGTGTCACAGGTGCGGGTGGAGGTAGTTATGTTGAGGGAGCAAGTTAATATAATGACCACCAGTAAACTCATTGTGTGCATATATATTCCAATCGTAATGTGTTTATGTCATAATAATTTCAAGATGTTCATATTCTTAAATAAAGGGTGAGTATGATCAAAGTTAGCACCGAATTTGTAATGATCCTAATTATTTCTTTTGTAGCCGGGAAACAGGGGACGGGAAGTAAATGGAGTGGGGTAGGGGTTGCACCAAAGACTGGAGTACAATATTGAAAGTGTGGCAATCGCCATGGGCAATTATAGAGAATTATAAAGTAATAGTATTAGGTACATAAGGTCTCTAATTTGATATATAGAGTACGATTCTAGACAATTAAGACATATTCATAATGTGTGGTTTAAAGGATATGTTATCATCAAAAGTTACACCTAGTAGGTTGGTGTTGGTTTAGTTCTGTTGTGATGACATTTGTGTTAGTATATCAGAGTAGGAAGAATTTTAGTCGCCTTGTTGGTAAGAGATATAATAAGTTTGTTTAAATGGACGTTTAGTCATTATCAAACACCATTTGAAAAAATGTTCTAGGTCTGGTTGGCGTGTTTCTATCAAGGATGTAGGGTCTGCACAGTAATGAATACGTAGAGTCATCAGCAAAAAAGTATTGTTTTTTAAATTTGTAATACATTGGGGAGATCATTATGTAGATAGGAATAAAAGGGACGAGGACACTACCCTGAGGGACTCTGTACTGAATATGTGAGTTATAGATAGACAATTTGAAATTTGTATTGGGTTCTACCGGGTGAGGTAAGTCTCTGAACCAGGCATGGATGATGCAACGTATACAATAATGTTCATTTTTGTAGAAATATCATGTTTCACTTATCCCCCCAACGCTTTAGTCAAAGTCTATTATAAATAGTGAGCAATGTATGTTGAGCATCCAAGGCATGAGTAGATGCTTATCTGTGAAGGGGTCAGAGCACTAAAGGTACTTAAGCCTTGTCGCAAACCAAATGTTCTTTTTTGATAATAGATTTTTTTGTTTTTTAAGAAATTTAATATAATTTTTTTCAGTAATTTCTCGAATATTTGAGTAGGTGCTTAGCAGTGATATTGTCTGTAATATGGCAATGTGTCTTTTGGACCTTTTTTTATAAATAGGGAGATTTACGGTTGCATGTTTTAAACATGAGGGAGAAATTCCTTTTTCGATGGGAACTGTTGAAACAAGATTGATAAAATGGAACAGCTATTTTGTCTTTGATTAGCTTTAGGAGAGAGAAGACGGAAATTTATGGGTATACCCTTTATGTTTTTAATGAGGTTTTTATTTACAGCCTGCAACGTCGTGTGTAGGTACTGGAGGAACAATCTGATGGTTGGATAATTACCTCTCAGAAAGTCAAGTGGGTTTAATATCGGAATGTGGGATGTTGTTATCTAAATTGGAAGCACTATCTCGTAAATACTTATTGAAGGCCTCTGCAATATCCGGATGGGCATCTCATTACTTTTATTATTCATTGTTATGTAACTGAGATAGTTTTTTATAGTATTTTCAGCTGATTATGGTTTCCATATTTGCGGTTGTATCATTTTTAAAGTTTGTAAATATCGACATATAGTATGAAATTTTTAAGATTTTTATAATCCTATTAGAATTGCGGTATTTTGTATAATAACTCCATTCAGAGCACAACACGATTTTTATAGTACTTAAATATATTATTTTGTCTTGACCCGATTAATTACAGCTGACGTTATTCCAAGGGTTATGTAGCCGTTTCAGAAATATATTTGTTTTTATTGGGAAACATTTCATTGTAAATTACTCAGTTGTCTAGAAATGGTAATAAAGTTAATTATATCTTGTGCAGATAAGATGTGTGTTCCATAATATGGTGTGAAGTTTGAGAGAAAAAGTCCTTATTAATTAGAGTGTACATTGCTGAATTTTCTATTTTATGAGCTTGATTTTTTGGGGGGAAGGGAAATATTTAAAGAAAATAGGAAGATGGTCCGAAATGGGAAAGTGTACAATACCTGCCGGGTAAAACTTCCACAAAAAATTAGTGTATATATGGTCTAGGAGAGAAGTGTCACCCAATTAAAAACTATCTGGAAATCTAGTGGTCTGGAGATGTGAGGAACAAAAATTTAAAGTTGCAATGTTTGCTAAAAGTTATTTGTTTGAGTGTATGGGTTTTGTATGTCAAGTAGTTTATATTTAAAGTTCCTATGAGTATTATTTTATTCTGTTGCTTTGTCTGGTAATGCTGTATTATGACATTCGTGAATTAGTCTCTACTGCAATATGTTTACTATTTGGTCTATATATTGCACAAATCAGAAAACTGATAGATTCAGTAATAAGTATAATTAGTAAGTTATTTCAATGTCATATTGATACATGTGTAAAAATCATATTGTTGTTCAGATTTTAAATTGTCAGAAACAAGATAGAAACACCATCCTGAGCCCTAGTGTGCCTGACAAGAGGATAGGGAGTGAGAGTGATACCCAGGAAAGTCATTGAAGATTGTTTGTATTATCAGTCAGCCAAGTTTTGTGACAGCTATGATATCTGGAGATGAATTTAGGAATTTTAGGAATGCTTGGATACTATCAGTATTTTTTAGTTAAGGATCTGAGTTTATATGAAAAATTGTTAGTTTAGTGAATCCTGGGTCGAAATGCGATCATTGTAAGTTGATATCTCATAATACTTGAAAGGAGTTAAAGTCATGTGCCATGCATCTGATTTATGATTTCCATATAACGTCCTTTTATGAGTCAATATAATCCCCCAAATATCATTGAAAAGAGTATGAAAACGGTTAGACATTATCTATATTAAAGTAATATCGGTACCAAAGAAAAGTGAGAAATGCAGTCAGTTAAGCTGCACCGGGTGTGTCATACTGTGATGTTGGAAAATGTAAGTCACGCCAGGACGTGGGAACAAAAAATGATACTTATATTACTGCAGTAACAGAAGTAGCAGGAGCAAACAACAATAATAATAATATAATAATATATTAAATAATAATAATAATAATAATAATAATAATAACAATATATAATAATATCATAATCATAACCGTAATGCTAACGAAATAAATAAATAAAAGAATGATGAAATAATAAAAATATAAAATGAAAAAAGGACTACAAATAATAATGATGAAATAATAAAATATAATAATGATAAAGACAATTTAATAGTCATAATAATAATAGTATTAGTCATAACAATAAGCACTAGCAATAATAATAATAATAATAATAATAATAATAATAATAATAAATATAATATAATATTAACCACGTAAACAATCGTAACAATTTAATAATAATAATAGTAATAATAATAATAATAATATATAATAATAATAATTAAGTAAATATAATAATAATAATAAGAATAATAATAATAATAATAATAATAAAATAATAATAATAAGAGGATAAATAATAATAATAATAATAATAATAATAATTTTAATAGCAATAATAGCCAATAAGACATTAATAATAGTAAATAATAATTAATAATAATAATAATACATCATAATAATAATAATAGATAATATATAGATAATAATAATGATAATAGTAATAATGACGTAATAGTTAATTTGTCATAGTGTAGTGTCCATTAGGCATGTGTTAAATGTTAACATACAATAATATAGTAGGAAATGGAGGTTTATGTCATGTATGTAGCATAAAAAAAAAATTAGTAACAGGAGTAATAATAATAGTTACAACATCAATAATATTAGTAAAAGAAAATGAATGATAATAGTGATAACAATAATAATACAAATAATATTAAATAATAATAATAATAATAATTACCATCACCAATTACAAACTCTATAATCAACAATAATAAAAGAAAGTAATGAAATAATACTAATAATAAACTAACAATAATCATAATAATAATAATACATAATAAATAATAAATAATAATCAGCATAATAGATAGCAAAATAATAATAATAATAATAATAATAATAATAACTAGGAACTATTACCAAAGATGTAGTAGCCAAATTTTTTCAACACATAGTAATTGTTTAATACATTCGTAGCATAGTACTAGTAGTAGCAATAATAATAATAATAATAAATAATAATAATAATATTAAGATATAATTAAGGGAAAAGTTGTTAGAAATAATATGAAATAAAGTAGAATAGCACTCACAAAAATATTATGAATATTTGTATATTATGAGATTGGTAGTAGTAGTAGTGGAGTAGTATAGTAGTTAGTAGTAGTAGGAGTAGTAGTAGTAGTAGTAGAGACAGACAGTAGTAATAATATTGTAGTGAGCCCCCCCGCGTAATACAGGTAATAATAATAATAAAAATAATTAATAATTATATAATAATAACAACAAATAATAATAACCTCTAATAATAAACAAATATACCAATAATATAATACTCACTGATAATAACAAGGAAAAAAACAATAATGAAATAATATAGTAATAATGATAATATAATAACAAAAGGTAATAATAGTTAATGTTCTAATAGTATAGTGTTATAAACATTATATAATACTTTAAAATAATTATAAGAAATATTAGTAGTAAATAATTAGGAATTTATCTTGTAGCAGGCAAGCAGCAAATAGGCAAAAAAAAAAACAATAGTAATAATAGTTAACTTAGTAATTGCTACAACAGCAAGTTATCACGAATAAAAAGCATAATAATAAAATAATAATAATAATAATAATAATAATTAATAATATATAATAATAATAATAATAATAATAATGAATAAATAATAACAACAACAACAATGTGAATAATAATAATAACAATAATAAAAATAATAAAGATAATCATATAATACCCAAAAAATACCTTCACCATTGATGACCACCCTAATAAATAATAACAATAACAATAAAAATTATGAAAGATAATAATAATAATATATAAATAATAATAAAATATTATGGAAAGATAAATAATAATAATAATAGTAATAAAATTAGAAGATAATAATAAAAACTAGCATAATAATTAATAATAGGAATTTTATATTAATGAAAATAATAAATTATTGATAATACTAGTAGTAGTTGGTCTAGTTTCAACACATACTACTTGTTTTTGTTAACGCACAGTAGTAGTAGTAATAGATAGTTAATAAACAGAAGGAGTAGTAATAATTATAATAATAACAATAGTAGTAATTACATAATTAATAAAATAATAGTGTAGCAGAATATTTACGGCAATATTAGCAATGATGATGGTGGTGTCACTAGTAGTTTGATGAAGAAAATTGTAATAATAGTGTCTATACCGATACATAGGCATTACCTTGGTGATCAGTGGATACAACGATAGTAGTAGTAGTAGTAGTAGTAGGAGTCAGTAGTAGTAAAGTAGTAGTAGTCAGCTGCTATTGTTGTCGCTGCATTGCCGTTGTTGCCGCAGAGTCTGTGTCGCCGCCTTGCTGCCGCTGTTAGCTTGTTGAAGCAGTAGTCATCATCCATAGGTTGATTCATGATTAATCTTCGGGCGTTGTCACTATTTAGGTTGATGATGCACTCCTGTTGGGCTTATGGGTCATCATCTTACGGGGCTTACTTTTCAGGAAGGTTGTTAATTGCTGCATCAATAATTGTATGTTTAATTGTAGAATTTCTAGTTTTATTGTGATTTTCTGCCATCTTGGAGTGTAACACTGCTGGAATTTCTGCTTGGCTGCGCCCCTTTCTGATTGGTGGGGATCTATTTAGCAGGCCTCTACGTTTGGGTGTTAGGCTTTTCTTAACATGACAGTTGGGGCCTGAGTTGGATACACGGCTCCAACGAGGGTCCTGTTTCAAGAGAGACCCGATTTACCAGCTTGGACAATTATCGGGGCCCTGTTTATTAGCTGTCTTTCTTGGTACGTAGTCGGGGTGATTTACACAATGTCAGAACTCCTTGATGTTGATCTTTAAGTTGGTTCTTTAATAAACTTGGGGCGTCCGTTACGTCTGGTGGTTGTTCTCTTTGGGTGGTTTCGTGGGGGTATTGAAGCACGGAAAGGAAAAAGGATCACGGTTATCGCGCCGTTCATACTGGTCCACGTTAATAGAGGTGGAGTCAAGGACCGTCGATCGACACTTCAGCGTTTGTTATGTCATTTTTTCAGTGAGGTGAATCTGTTTGTCTTTTTCTGCCTATCTTTTTCTGTAGGTCAGTTAGTTTGTCAAATTTAGATCATTAGGAGCTATAATGTCTGATAATCCCTTTCAACTAACGATTTGTGATCTTCGGCAGGGAGTCAAATGAGCGTTCACACACTCTCACTGTACAATTGGTAGCATCGTTTCCTTGGTGGTCGTCTAAGGTAGAAGTGTTGCGTGTAAATCACCACGTTGTTACCGTGCACAGAAGTGTGTAATTTGGTAAGAGCAAAGCACTAGGAACACTTGGCGTTGACGAGAAAAAAAAGTTTTGACACACAGTTTGCAGGAAATCGTATTAGTTAAATTTGGGATCTTGCTTGGTGTCACGGGTGCGGTAGTTTTCAGAGTAGAAGAGGGTGTGTGTTGCCAGCTTGACATCTCTTGAACTTGAACTGTTCACGACCAGTAGGAGTGCTGCAGGGAAAACCTGAGCTTGGGATAAAGTAGCAGATTTGGCGTCTGTAGGGGGAAAAGGGAAGGGAAGATTTGTGATTATTTAGGAGGGGTAAAAGAAATAAAGATAAGGTGTAGGGATGTAAGGGATAGGGATGTAAGGGAATCGTGCGTGTGAGGGAGGACCTGAGCTTGGGAGTGAGATTTGGGTCTGAGGTCTGAGGATAGGAAGGGGTCGAGTATGAGGG
Organism: Chionoecetes opilio; assembly: GCA_016584305.1. Lineage (NCBI taxonomy): Eukaryota > Metazoa > Arthropoda > Malacostraca > Decapoda > Majidae > Chionoecetes > Chionoecetes opilio. The sequence continues at coordinate 1,316 of JACEEZ010025303.1, read as the reverse complement.
GTAAAGGGAATAGGGATAAGCTGTCTAGAAACGAAAGAATGTGTTAAGGTAACATGGGATGTAGGGAGGATTACGAGAGGACGACGGGGAAAGAGATGAGACGAGGGTGAATAATTTAATGGGTAATATAAAATGGGAGTAATGGTAGACAGAGAAGGTATGAAGATTAGGAGTAATATGAAGAAGAGAAGAAATGGAGAAAGGAAAGTAAGGAGGGGAATAAGGAAATAATGGAGGTAGTTAGTTAAAGGGGAGGAAAATAGTTGGATTGTACTAAGATATTGGCAGAAACAAAATTGATGATTGCTGAGGGAAAAAAAAAAAGAAAATAGGGAGTGTCGGTGAGTGAAGGTGGTTGAAGGGTGGTTGAGTGGAGGAGGAGGAGGAGGACAGGAGGAGAGAGTGAAAGAGGAGGAGGAGGATTACAATAGGATGACATAGGAATAACAGACACCAGGAAGACCCTATTGCGTCCGATGAACGAGGACATCTGCAGCCACCACATACTACTAACTATCTAACTACTCTGTAAGAAAACAGCTTGGAAAATGATACATGTCCCAAAAGAGGATTAGGAACAATGGAGAGTTCATAGTGCAGAATGATGGATATGACTATTTTGCTAACTACACAATACCCTACCACTACGACTAATCGATACGGGGGGACTAGATATTGAATTCGTCAATATCAATACCCAATTTTAAGACCGTGTGCGTCAATGTCTATTTTTAAATGAGGTTATTGGTGCTAGGCCTCCGACAACATTTGATGGTGGTATACTTGTTCCATCCGATAACGACTCCCTTCTAACATTGAAATAATTTTTACGGAAGATTCGGTGATGCCACACGTTGACCGTTTAGTTTATACCAGTATTTCGTGTTGGTCACTTGAGTTGAGTAACCTCGAGATAGGTTCTCTTGATTAATGACATTCAAATCCTTTTAGGATATTAAAGGTTTTATCAAAGTCCCAACTGGATGTCTTCGATCTTAAGGAAGGGAAACAAATATTAAGTTCCCACAGTCTCTCTTATAAGAAGAATTTCTCCCCCCCCCCCCCCAGAGATGAATTTGTTTGGTTGCTCTTCTTTGCACTGAATTCCAATTTTGGCTATGATCTTTCTACGAAAACCGGGCGACCAGAATTGAAACGGAATATTCAACGGGCGGACCTCAACCAAGGACGTCTATACTTTGGTGGCATTAACTATTCGGAGTTTTATGTTCTCAAAGGTTGCGTTTATTTAATAAAGCCCAACAACAGATTTACCTTATTTGACTGGCAGCTAGTTAATGCGGACTGATTTTCAG
>JACEEZ010025302.1:0-7500 GCA_016584305.1 Chionoecetes opilio | reverse complement strand
GGATGGTTGTGTGGGTGGCGAGCGCGGGGTCACTGTATCAGGGTTGATAGGTGACTATCGGGGCTGACAGGTGACGTCTCGGCGTGATTTGAAGGAGGAGAGTGGCAGTTGACTTATTGGTTGAGGCAAAGACTACTGTCTTTGGTTGAGGTAAAACCTCATTATTTCTGTCTTTTGGTATTGTTTGTATGAGATTTTTTATCCCCTGTGTGATCAGAAGATCGTTACCGACAGATGGTCAACTCTGCGCAGTGAAGTGGCTCAGTTTTCGTAGGTAAAAGCTTGAATTTGTCAGCTCTATCTCTCTCTCGCTCTCTCTCTCTCTCTCTCATCCTCTCTCTCTCTCTCTCGCTCTCTCTCTCGCCCTCGCTCTCGCTCTGGCTCTCTCTCTCCTTCTCTCCTCTCTCTCTCTCTCTCTCTCTCTCTCTCTCTCTCTCTCTCTCCTCTCTCTCTCCTCTCTCTCTCTCTCTCTCTCTCTCTCTCTCTCTCTCTCTCTCTCTCTCTCTCTCTCGCCCTCGCTCTCGCCCTCGCTCTCGCTCTCGCTCTCTCTCTCTCTCTCTCTCTCTCTCTCTCTCTCTCTCTCTCTCTCTCTCTCTCTCTCTCTCTCTCTCTCTCTCTCTCTCTCTCTCTCTCTCTCTCTCTCTCTCTTTCTCTCCTCTCGCATTGTTATAATTTTTGCACCTTCCCTTTCACCCTTTCATCTCACACACTTGCACTCACTCCATCTCTCTCATTGCCGCGGCTCCTCAGTAAACAGCGGAAGGAATATCGCGGCCCTTGTTTGCTCGCTCCTTCGGCGTTTACGGCGGTCACTCGGGGGGAAAAATAGCTGTTGTGTTCCTATGGTATAGATGAAGTTGAGGGGAAATAGGTAGTGAGAGAGAATGAGGTGGATGAGGGATGAATTTATAGTGTGTGTGTGTGTGTGTGTGTGTGTGCACTGTGTGTTTACTATGTGTGTGTGTGTGTGTGTGTGTGTGTGTGCGTGTGTGTATGTGTGCTGTGTGTTTACTATGTGTGTGTGTGACTATGTGTGTGTGTACTGTGTGTGTGTGTGTACTGTGTGTGTGTGTGTGTGTGTGTGTGTGTGTACTGTGTGTGTGTGTGTGTGTGTGTGTGTGTGTGAGTGTGTGTGAGTGACTGTGAGTGTGTGTGTGTGTGTGTGTGTATGTGTGTATGTATGTGTGTGTGTGTGTGTGCGCGCGTGTGAGGAGGGGGTTATATGAATAATGTAAAGGTTGCATTGGTAATGAATGCAAATCTGGCGTGTGTGTGTTGGATGATGTGAATGCTGTAGACCTACATAATTAACGTTGAATTAAGGTCTCTAATTAATGGGGTGCTTTCAAAACATCTGCATAAGCCTGACTTGCATATCTATAGTCTATTTTTTTACCGAGGCGAAAATTCCATTCTATCTTAAGGTCTCATGCTTAAAATGATGCCTCTGTTTACCTGATAATATGGTTAACTATGACCAAATACAACTGAAATCTAGAAACAACGTAGTATTCCCTTCTCCTGGCATCAGTCAGTAAGCAGCAAGGGGGCAGGATTTTTCACCTCGTTAAAAACAGAGTATAAGTGATAATGATATGTATGATAGGAAAGATGATGACTAATACAAAGAAAATAGTATTTATCATGATATGACAATGACAGTAATAATAATGATACATGTAATGGTAGTATGGTAAAGATGGGGATACGCTATGCGGCGCGTGGCCTTGGTGCTCATCTCCGTCGCATTGGCCCTAGAGCCTGCTGTGGCGGGTGAAATCAGGTTACCGCAGGACATGACGGGATGTGACACCCGGGTTACTACAGTTACCTTCCCCAGGTTTCTCCAGGTACCCATCTATCGACCATCCCCGAAAGGAAAGATGAACAGCCGGTTGCGCTGACCGCTGACTGTCATGGCCCGGATTCGAACCAGAGCCTGCAGATTCGTAGGTAGGCACGCTGGCCACTCCACCACGGAGACAACAATTAAATCTTACAATAATTGACCGTATGTCCGTCTGTCCGTACAGGTGAGGCTCCGACTTTTCGGTCCAAATTTCAACCAAACACAAAAAAAAATATAGAGAGAAAGAGAAAGAGAGTTTTAAAAACGTTGTTATGTGTACAAAGCTATTCCGATTGTCTTTCTAAGCATCATACTTATTACGGGTAACTTCTGGTAGTAATAATGATAATGATATGATAATGATAAAACTGGTAATTGAAATAATAATAATAATATAAGTAATAACAATGAAAATGATAATGATAATAATAATGATGATAATACTATTTATAAAAATAATAATAATAGTGATAATAATGATGATACTACTACTAATAATAATATCAGCAATAATGATTAATATAATAATAATGATAATAATTAAAATAATACTAATACTAATACTAGTAATAATAATAATAATAATAATAATAATAATAACAGTCATAATATTGCATTAAAGCATACGGAGTTACTCAAACATGGCAAAGTCTTGCCGCAGAGTGTCTTACTGTAATTCACTGAATGTCCGTCTGTCCAGCCATCTCTGTCCTAATTTCAGCCAAACTTTCAGAAAATATAAAGGTCATCCCTGGAATAGTTGTAAACTGCATTAAGCCAGGTTTATTCTATTACTTCATTAGTTAAGATATTATATTTTTTTGCATACCTTACTATTTTTCATACATACTTAACTGGCACAGGATTCAATTTCTCATCAATGCCTCTCTCAAGGGAGATGGAAGAAGAGAGATAGTTATTCTAATTATCGTTATTATCGTCATGACTCTATTCTTTTCCCTGTTGAGTTATGAATAGCGTGTTATTGTTGAAGAATCACTGCCTGATTCACTGATACAAACAAAATAGGCCTATCTGGTGTATGAAGTGAGTAAAGCAAAGAAATATTAATATTTTTCTGAAGCAACACATGGGTATTTGGTAGCGGCGAGGCAAAATGCCACCACCATCACCACCCAGCCAGAGTGCATCAGCCAATCAGCGACGTCCTTACATACTCGGGTAGGCATCGAGCAGCTCCCAGCCCATGAATCCAGCTTAAGTGAATAGACTATAGTATGTAAAGGTATTGAATTATAAATGTATGAATGAATATAAGTGAATATTGTGTGATATGTGTTTGTACGACGGTTTTTGAATGACTGTTCCTGCGTGCGTGCGTGCGTGCGTGCGTGCGTGCGTGCGTGCGTGCGTGCGTGCGTGCGTGCGTGCGTGCGTGCGTGCGTGCGTGCGTGCGTGCGTGCGTGCGTGCGTGCGTGCGTGCGTGCGTGCGTGCGTGCGTGCGTGCGTGCGTGCGTGCGTGCGTGCGTGCGTGCGTGCGTGCGTGCGTGCGTGCGTGCGTGCGTGCGTGCGTGCGTGCGTGCGTGCGTGCGTGCGTGCGTGCGTGCGTGCGTGCGTGCGTGCGTGCGTCCTATCACCCACTCTCTTTCTATTATTCATTAATGATCTTCTAAGTCTAACTCAAAGTCCTATCCACTCCTACGCTGATGATTCTACCCTGCATTTTTCAACGTCGTTTATTAGACGTCCAACTCAACAGGAAGTAAGTGATTCACGGAGAGATGCCACCGAGCGCCTAGCTTCTGATCTTTCTATAATTTCTGATTGGGGCAAAGCAATCCTTGTTTTGTTCAATGCCTCAAAAACCCAATTTCTTCACCTATCTTCTCGACAAAACCTACCAGATAACTATCCCCTCTTCTTCAATGACACTCAACTGTCTCCTTCTACAATGAACATTGTAGGACTATCCTTTACTAAAAATCTGATGTGGAAATCTCACATCTCATCTCTTGCTAAAACAGCTTCTAAGAAGTTAGGTGTGCTGTGGCGTCTGCGTCCTTTTTTTTCTCCCTCCCAATTGCTTGCTCTCTACAGGGCCTTTATCCGCCCATGTATGGAGTATGTCTCACATGTTTGGGGAGTATCCACTCATACAGCTCTCCTAAACAGGGTTGAGTCAAAAGCTTTTCGTCTCATCAACTCCTCTCCTCTGACTGACTGTCTTCAATCTTTAAATCACCGCCGCAATGTTGCTTGTCTTGCTCTCTTCTACCATTATTTTCATGCTCACTGCTCTTCTGAACTTGCTAACTGCATGCCTCCCCCACTCCCGTGGCCTCGCTGCACAAGACTTTCTACTCATTCTCATCCCTATTCTGTCCATCTTCCTAATGCAAGAGTTAATCAGTATCTTTATTCTTTCATCCCTTTCACTGGTAAACTCTGGAACTGTCTTCCTGTTTCCATTTTTCCACTTTCCTATGACTGAAATCTTTTCAAAAGAAGAGTAACAAGACACCTCCCGAACTAAATTGGCCTACCCCACTGTTTTTATGTTATTCTCTTACTGTCTTCTTTATAGGGACTGGCAACTCAGCGGGCTTTGTGTTACCCATTTTTGTTGTGTCCTTGGTCAGTTCCTTGTGATGTAAAAAAAAACTAAAAAAAAATTGTATTCTGTTAAACGTGAGGTATGGATTTTGATTTTTCGACTGATAGTCACTGTCACAAGTCACAAAGCATTTGTGTTGCAGCAAATTCCATCGTGACAGGCACAGCACATTGTGCACGACAGATTGGCACTCCGGCAACCACATCTGGATGAACGACAAGGTGTGTCACTCTCGCATCCACACATGATCAGTCGCAAGACAGCATCTGGTGCAAGGCTGACTGTATCCGGGACTGTCGTAGGTACAAGTGATCTGTTGGTTTCATCTTTCTTCCATCCATATTTTTCAACGTCCAGTTCTACTGGATCCACGTCTTTCACGGCGCGCCATATGGATGCTTGATGATGCGCACGTTTCACGTTTTCCTCGAAGGCCTCGCTGGTCGGTGGTAGAGAGCATAGTTTTGGTGTTGATGTATACCTTTTGCTTGTTTTTGCTGCTCAAGCACCGAGGCGTGCATTTGACATCGTGTCACTGTTGTTCTGTCCATAGCAAGCAGTCATGAATTTCGTTGCCTGCTGTATCACCGAGGGCAGCGAAGCATCAATTTGTCCCAGAAGTGACAGAAGAAGTCCCCTTCTTACAACTTTCAGAACAGTGCTTTTTTTCAATGCCGAAACAGCAAGTAACTGTGTCGCAACCAGAAAATGCATGAGCAGCTAGGATTTCTGGTATGATATCTATGTGCTTCTAAACGGTCTTGCCGATATCGACTATTGTTCGATCTTTGATTGGAGATTCCATACTCACCATGAACTTAAGACCATCTTCCAGATAGTAATGTAGAAGCAGTACAAACACGTCTGTGTCATCTGATAAGACGGTGATGCTTGTGGGTTTTTTTCCTTTGCAGCCATGAGCATTTGTTGAACGATGATGATATCTGCCTCTTCATGTGTAGTGTTCATATCCCCTCTGTTGATGATAAGTCCTCCATTGCTGATCTCAATTGGAGTTTTGTCTTGGAACTGCTTCTTGTTTTCAGTGACAGTCAGGATTACTTTCTGTGATGGCAGCTCCGTTGTAACCTTGAGCTGGTGAACTCTACTGGCTTCAGTGTTCCTCGCACTTCTTGTGACACCTTTTGTGCTGTAGTCATAGTACCTATCAAACACCAAGTACACATCTCCTTTTCGCAGCTTCCTCTCAATATGTTGTCTGAAGCCTGCAGCAAATGTAAGCGTTCTCTGTCCTGTAAACTTGCATCTGCATGAGACATGGTATCGTACGTCTGCTGCGTGTAAGTCACTGATGGCTCCCTGTATGCACACTCTCACAGTGGTGGCCCACTCGTCATCCCTGTAATCACATGCTTCTAGCAGATACTGCTTCAGCGATTTATCTCCTTTTCGTGCAATTTCACGACACAGGTATGCTGGCTTCCACGGAGCAGGATTCTTTGTATCTTTATCCAACGTAAATTCCTCCCCACAGAATAAACATTGTTCCTGAAAGCTAAAGCTTGAAGCACATGAAAGTCGTGTTTTCTTGGAGGGAATCACAGAAGGAATTTTGTTTTGTTCTTTTGAGATGTCTCTGTATCTGAGTGTTGGGTGTATGTGTACATACACAGCTCTTATGGCATTTCACAGTAAAGTCACGATACTCTTGCACAGAGTCCTCAAGTACTTGATGTTTACCGTCGAGATATATTTTGCTGCACTTGATGATGGTTTCAATTCTTTTCAGTCCAGACTCGATCAGTTTTTCTGGCTTGTCATCACACGCAAACCTCCATTTGAAGAAGCACTCACTGGCCATGACTTACGAAGTACCACCACACCGCACGAGTACCATTGCAAATACCTAGGAAAAAAAAAAAATCATTATATACTTAACTACACATGTATTTGTATGGCGGCTATCTTGATTGTTTTGTGCTTTATTATAAAACTCATAGCGTCATTGGATTCCTTATGCCTGAAAACATATAAAATGACCTTATATTCACGTTTCTAGCTCATCTAATAACGAAGATACGAGGTGAATGATATATCCCCAGAATCGGTGGCGGTCATCTTGAATTTAAGCTCACAGCAAAAGTTGCTCAATTGTGACAAGATGTCGCCTGTCAGTTTATGAATGTATATGTACTAAACATCAGTTAACAAGATTATATACATGAGACAATCGGCTTCTGTATTGACTGACACACAGCTCACACACACACCTCCATACCTTCCCAAGCTCCCTAGCGCACTGCCTTCATCCCACCCGCGGCCGGCCGCCGCGCAGCGCACAAACACGTCTAGGGAAATCCACGTCTGGGGAAGTCCCTGCACACGAGCACACCAGCACCCCTCACACGTCAGCAGCACATCGCGAATATGTACACAATTATACTACAATGCTTGTACCAGCTTTTACATGCCATGTAGCAATGGTTGTTGAGAAAGTAAATTTTCTGCAATGAAAAACACATTTATGGCGGCCATCTTGTTTTTTGTGTGTTCTATTGATATAATAATGGCTACATTGTAATCTTGATGCCGGAAAACATATAAAAGGACCTGTCATTCGTGTTTCTATCTCATATACTTACGAAGATTTGAGGAAAATAGATTTTCCCAGATTCGATGGCGACCATCTTGGATTTGGCCTCCTAGCACAAATTGCTCACGTATAACAAGATGACATCCGGCAGTTTCTGAATATATATGCCCTTAACATCAATAATCAACATTAAAAAAAAATATATATACCAAAATGAGGTCAAGCACATATTTGGCGTTTATCTGCCGGACGCTTCTTCCCACCTCTTTTCAACCAACACTCCCCCATCCCCCCTTCTCCCCCTCTCTTTTCAGCCCCTTACAACCAACACTCATCCTTCCATACCCCCTTCCCCTTTCCCCCCCTCTTTTCAACTCCCTCCTTTCTACCAATACTCCCTTCCTTACCTAAACCATCCCTGCCAGTCCCCTTGCTCGTCTGTGACTGAGATATATACACAGAGTCCTAGTAGATAGCTGTCTATGATCCTCCTAATCCTCCACTGTCAATCAAGTAAAAAGG
>JACEEZ010025301.1:0-34304 GCA_016584305.1 Chionoecetes opilio | reverse complement strand
CGCGTGGCCTGCGCGGTGCTCATTCGTGGCATAACCCTTAGAGCCTGTGGGGGGTGAGACCTGTTACCCCGGGACACAGGGCTAGTGTGACTCCCGGGTTACCACACGGGTTTTCGGTTCCTGTACTACATACTAATTTTTTCCTACTTTATTTTCTCTTATTTGGATCAGGGTCTTTTTAATTAATCTTTTTCTTATTCCCCTCGTCAGTTTCATCAACTAAATTCCCAGAACAATTTAGGAACAGAAAAAACAGACACAAATATTTCCACCGAAGTCGCGCTGCCTTGACGGGATGAGAAAGAAAGAAAAATATGAAACTGTATCATCCCTTTATCCTAATGAAAACTTCTAATAAAAAAATTCTATGTATGAATGAATATTGATATATATATATTTTTTTTTTTTTTTTTTTAGGATTATTATATTTTTTTACATCTGTGCCTATAGCGCCTGTAGGCAGTGGTGATCCAGGGCTCGGATGGTAGTCTCTGGAGGTTCACTTGAGGGCTGCTGTGATGGTTGGTCCTCGCCCGTGGTGGCGCAGGCAGGATTTTTATAGTGACGCCTGTGATTAGAGGTTCATGCCTCCTCATGCCCCTGTGTCGTCAAATGCACTCGCCGTCGAAGGTAGAGTTTAATGGGCAGAATGTGGGTGTTCTTAGGCCGCTCGACGGTGCAGAAAGATTTTGGCACCTGCACTCTAGACATACTGTTGTCAGTGTGATAAGAATAGGCTTGTTCTGCGAACATGTCGAAAATCACAAGATAAATCTTGTCACACTGACAAGATCTTTCCTTGTCAACCATGACAAGATTGTGTTCCTCAACATGAAAAAATTTAACTTGTCTTCCATGACAAGAAGCATCTTGTCATGGAAGACAACTTTGTCATGTTGACGAAGACAATCTTGTCATGGTTGACATGTCAAATTTTGTCAGTGACAAGATTTATCTTGTGATCATTTTCGCAGAACAAGTTGTTTCTAGTCACACTAACAAGTTGTTTTTTTGGAGATCTTCACCATCTCACGTCTGTACATTGCTGCCGTTGTTACAACGTTGCTTCGTTGTTGTTACAACGAAACTATCCAGATTTTTCATGAACGTTGAGACACCCTGAGGAAAAATAAAGGAAATTATATATATATATATATATATATATATATATATATATATATATATATTATAATATATATATATATTACTTATATTTATATATATATATCTTTCTCCTCTCTCTCTCCTCTTCTTACTCTCTTCTCTCTCTTCTCTCTCTCTCTCTTCTCTCTCTCTCTCTCTCTCTCTCTCTCTCTCTCTCTCTCTCTCTTTTTCCTTCACATCTTTTTCTCCCTTCCTCCCTCTCACCCTAACTCTGTCTCTCACACTTCCTCCTTCCCTCCCTTTCCCTGCCTGCTGCCCTGGAAAGCAAGCAAGAAGGGAGAGGGAGGGAGGCAAGACTAGAGGTCTAGACAAAAAAGACAACAGCACCACACACACAATTAGCACACACACATGCACACACTCACAAGCTGATAATGATAATAGGTTGTTGCCCGGGCAGTATTCGAACCCGTGCGCTTTTAGCCAGATGATATGCCAGCTTGGAGTTAGTTAGATAGACCAGGAGGGATCTCTCCCTTAAGGCATTGAGCTTGGATCACTGATGTCAGTCTGAGGGAGAAGTGGAACCCGTCTGACATCAGGTTGGAATTAGTAGTATAGTGTACACTACTGCCATCACCTGTCGCCTATCACTTTGGAGCTTATACAGCCCAAAGCATACTTCAGGGTGTGCAGCCCCTATAAGAGTAGCGGTGCTCAGTCTCGGTGCAGGATCTCGGAGCTCTTAGGAGTACACGGGCAATAAAGGTGTTTTCCCAGGTTTTTGCCTTGCAAAATGAGCCTAAAGGTAAAAGTCACAGTAGGAGTTCATGTGAGGTATTCAAATATAACTTCTCGATTATTTTTAGCTGGGTGCTCCATAGCTCAGTGGTAAAGTGTTGGTGTTTCAATACGTCAACAAAAAGGTATTGGGTTCGATTCCCGCACAAGTCCTTTACGGATATCTTTACCGAGTTCGGACCCCGTCCCCCCCTCAAACCCTCTGGCGGTCTGTCGACCTCCCTCCCTCTGGCCAAGGGAAGGTAACTGATAGGCAAGACGTGGGTGAGAGGATCCCCCCATCCCCCCCCCCGTATCGGTATATGATTTTTTCTTGTCTTTTTTTACTTGTCCATTCTCAGACAATTATTAACCCCTACAGCATAGACCCCCCTAAAATAAAGTTTCCTGTGGCGTCAGCCGTTTCTTTTTTTTATAATTCTTAACCCCTACCGTACAGCATAGACCCCCCTAAAATAAAGTTTCCTTTGGCGTTGGCCATTTCTTTTTTTACAATTCTTAACCCCTACCGTACAGCATAGACCCCCCCTAAAATAAAATTATCTGTGGCGTTAGCCATTTTTTTTTTTTTTACAATTCTTAACCCCTACCGTAGGGCATAGACCCCCCTAAAATAAAGTTTCCTGTGGCGTTAGCCATTTCTTTTTTTACAATTCTTAACCCCTACCGTACAGCATAGACCCCCCCTAAAATAAAATTATCTGTGGCGTTAGCCATTTTTTTTTTTTTACAATTCTTAACCCCTACCGTACAGCATAGACCCCCCTAAAATTAAGTTTTCTGTGGCGTCGGCCATTACTTTTTTTGCATCAGTAATTAGTACGTATAATGTAACCTCTAAATAAGGAAAATAACAATAATCTGATTCAAATTTACTTTTAACATTTAATTTTGGACAAAGAGTTCCTGATATTCCTGCCTGGGAAAGACATAGTTTAGATAGATATATAGCCAGAGCTGGGCAGTATTTGCATACATTTGTATTTAAATACATTTGTGCATTGAGAAATGTATTTATAAATACATTTTGCATGTATTTAAATACAGTAATTAAATACTTTAATGAGTATTTAAATACATTGTATTTAAATACATATAATATAAAAATGTAAGTTTTTTATTTTTTTATTTTTTTTTATTTGGCCATAAACCCGCCCAACTATCAAGCAACCCGGATGTTACAGTGAACCAGTGTTTCCACTTTCAGGAAATTTCCTTATCTTAAGGAAATTTTGGCCTGAGGAGGAAATTTCTAAGGAAACGCAAAATCTAAGGAAATACTAAGGAATTTTTTTTTTTGCAGACATTTCTAGAGATATGTAGATTAAGTTAAATAGCCAGGTGAGCTGATAATACACATTTTATTTGCCTCTGACAAAATGACCAAAGAACAAATTCTCGGTGCTAATTTTTTATCATATTCATATCTATAGCATCTACCACAGCAAGGATATTGAGGAATGGGGAGGAGGGAGGTGGAGCAAAGGTGTTGGGTGGCGATGGGCTGGCGGGAGTCGCGGGACAGGGGGGTAGAGCTCTAACGACCAGTTCAGTTCCTGTCCTGCTGTCTGATAAACACTGTTCGCGTGCCTGGGATTCTGTTCTCATCAGTCACTAGTATTTGGTGGTTCCTCCAGCCATTTCTATACTGTATTTAGCTCCAAAAATTTCATATTGTTGAAAGTGTGTGCAAACTTTTATGATAATAATGCAACTCGAACATTATGTCAGGGAGTGGATTCCATAGTAGTCTAGTCAAAATGTGGCTGAACCTCAAACAAATTGCTAACAAAGGTTTTTAACTTGGATATTGGGCATGAATAACCTCTCTTTCGGATAAAAAAAAGTTTACCAGAATTAACCTTGCCGAAAGGGGTCAACGGCCGCCATCTGTAAAATCCAACGGGGAAGATCTCCGACCCGCCGCCACAAACGGTTTTTTCCTCCTCTTATCCATAATAATTAAGCTAGGTCAATAATTTTTTTACACCAAATGCATGACTATGTACTGCCATTACCATACAAATTTCATCAAAATTGGTACAGTAGTGTTTGTGCAAAAAAATTAAAACCGATAAATTAGAAATAAAAAAATATTTTTTGCATGAAAACCCACACAGGGCCCACCCCAAGCCAGCTTGACATTTTCTTGGTGTTTTAAATTGTAATGATAGGTAGCTATATGCTTAACAATAAACTAACACCAGAAAATGACTAGCCCCTGCCATTGTTTTCATGCTTTTTTTTTATTTCTTATACAAATATGAATATAAAAGGGTACAAAAACAGACTAAGTAGCCTTTTTCAAGGCAACAATTTTCACATTAATTCCTGACATTTCATAAAAAATAGGTCCAAAATAAGTACAACTTACAATAATGGAATGGTCAGTTGGTCGAATGCTGGGGCAAGGCTCTTGCATAACCACCACAGAACAAGTTCATGAACGGACCAAAGAACATTTCTTGTCAAGAACTAGTCACAGGTAATTTCATCATCATCAAGATCTGGCTGTGGTGAGTTGGTGCAGTGGAGGCCTTTGCAATCACCACACAAGTTTGAACAGTGAATGCCATGTTTCCTGCAACTGCATCTTGCTGTACTACACCCTGAAGTACAGTTACACCTAATTATAGCCAACAAATTTACAGGACCAGCTGGCAAGTCAGTCATGATTGGTTGTAATTTACCATCTGAAAGTTTCCATCCCCACTCGTCAGGTTTTAGCTGGTTTCTACCTTTCCATTCCTGAATTTGGAAGTAAACTCGAAGGCTGTGGAATTTCGTAGCTGCTCTTGTTGGTGGCAATGATTTGGCCTCAACATACTTTGAGCTTTTTACAACCTTTTCCTTAAAGCGCCTCAGTCGGAGATGATTGATGTTTTCCCCATCATTACCATTGTACAGGCACACTAAAGCCTTCTCCCCAGCTTCAATAACCTCTTCTGAACTGCTATCCTTGCCAAACACTTCTGCCAGTTTGAGGAAGTTTCTATTGTTCATCACCTTTCGAAGGGACGCTGCCTTCCCAATTCCATGAACACTGGATGTACAATCACAACCCAGTAGTGCATGGATGAAAGAATGTTGGAACAAACCACATCTCCCAAAGATTTCCTCATCTCTTTGATGTTCCAGACTTTCACACTTTTTGCACTAGCCTTTGGTTGTGGCGTGAAGTAGATATTGTAACCGTCATCTCTATTGGCATGATAACATAGAAGGACCAATAGGTCAGTGTCATCTGCTATCAAAATGGTTTCTCCTGTCTGTGCCAGTTCTAGAGCAGTCTTCACAATCAATACGTCAGCGTCTCCAGATGCATGGACTACTTTACAACCTGCTTCCTCCAAACTCTTTCCCAGCAAGTTGATGAACAATTGTTTGTTTTCTTGATTAGCTAGGAAAACATCCTTTTTTAATTTGAACACCATTTTAGGGGTCAGTAACACCTTAACACCAACAGAGCCCCCTGCTCGGCGTCGGTGAGTCGCGTCTTTAATGGATGGACCACTTTCATATCCATCAAAGACAATGCATGCTTTTCCATATCTAGTTGTGACATATCTGCGGTATCGGGCACAGATCTCATCAAATGTGTGACCTTTTTGCCATGGGAGGCGTTGAAGTAGTGCTCCACCATCTAAGAGATACTGTGGATCTGAAGACTGTGGACCTGATTGTACAGGGGAAGTCAGTTCCCATATTGCGTCTGCCAAAGCCGGTTTCTTTGCCTCTCGCGGCAGTCCGAAAGAATTAAAAAGTGCAGGTGGGTAACCACAAAGCTCATACTGGAAATGTTCTTGCTGCTGCTGAGTTGAGGGTTCATTGGTAGATAGCACACACAGTCTCTGGAATAGGAGTTGTGGATCAGTCTCAACTGCTTCATCTTTGCTGAGCGAAACTTTTGACCCAAGTGTAATTGCCTGATCTTTCTTTTAAAAGTGTACTCGTGGACATTTTTTCCAACCATTGAAGCTATGATTGTCTCTCCTATGGAGTTTGCTTTGTCCACATTCACCTTTTTGTCTCCAGTTACTCCACTTGAAATGCTGTGAATGGACGGATCTTCCGTGAAAGGGTCATATGTCTGGAGAAACGCAACGAGCTTCCATGTATCCCTCACATCTCGCTCTTTTCTTGCTGAAGTAGCCTCCTGGTGCTGGTCACTAGTGCCATAACGAATGCCTGCTAGTTCTTGCATTGTAAACTTGATTTCAGCACACGCTGGCAGTGATAGCGTCCAAACTAATCGTTGAATTTCGTCCATTCCTCTGCCATGAGTAAGACCTCCAGACGTCTTCATGCTTCTCATTAGCACCTGCTCAATAACCAGATCCGTCGACAAGCCAGCCCAGTAGCGATCACTCCGTCTAATCACATGGAATCCTTCAGAAAATTTCTGGTACACTTCAGGATGGCTTGTCGGCAGCCCCTCCATTTGCTGCAGTACAAGTAGGCCGACTTTGCATATAGGATGTGTCCTGCTGCAGCGAATATTGGCAGCATTTTCCTTACAGCGTCAAGGTGCAATTCCCAGTTCCCGGTGCGCTCTGCCTTGATAAACAATTGCAGGATCTTCACCATATCAAGGTATTGAATCCACAATTTTGCTGTTCGCTGGTCAGCCATCGCATCCTTCACATGGTTGATTCTCTTGTCAATCCTGGTCACAGACTCTGATGACAGAACATTATCCAATGTCTCAGTCCCATCAAGGAGACCTTTCAATAGCCCCTGAGCTTCCTTCAGGTCTTCATTTTGAGGAAATGACTCTTCTGCATCAGTATTGGGTTGATCATCCTCAGTGACATGTGAAAATGGCAAATCATAGGCTTTCGCTAACAAAATAGCATTCAGAGCAGCATCAACTAAGAAGTGAGCACGAATGGCTCTTGCAATTGCTTTGCCACTTATCATGTGCTTGACTGTGTTTTCAGCATACACAAGTTCAAAAAGTTCTTGCAATCCAGAACCTGTCATCAAATGACCAATTGACCCCAGCAAGCTCATCTGTGTATGGAGCCCACCAAGTCGCAAGACAAATGATTTCAGGGGACTGGAACTAGGCTGTGACTCGACTATCATCATTGCTTTGTACCAAAGTGGCTGATCGAATGTTAGAATTGGTGTTATGTTGTTTTTCCTGGCTAAATCACTAATGTAACATAACGTTGAGTACACGCAGGTTGGGTTACCAGGGTCGATGTCGATCATTGGCAAAAAAACTATGGCTGATTTCCCAGGATATGTTCCTTTGTGCACTGACTGCATAAGGCCTGACCATGCGGGTCTGGACGGATGTAAAATTAGTGAAACCTCCCAAAGGATGTCAACATTTGCAGTGGAATCGACAACTTTCTTGGCCTGGAGCTCTTTATATGTCACTGGTGGTTTGTTGGTGTGCTGTGAATCTAGGTAGTTGATGTTGATCCTTCCAACCCTTATTATATCTTCTGAAAGGACCTGAATCCTTGGAACTGGTTTGCTTTAACTTTCCCGGGCTTAAAAGATGTATGATGCCCATACCGTGGAATGTGTTGAATCCATCAATACTCCTTACATTATGGTCCACATTATCAGCTACGAACTGCACAAATTCAGTTTCAACAGGGGAGAGAGTTTCAGCGCCATGAACAAGAACAGCACTGCTTTCGAATTTCTGGACTTCCGAGTAAGATGAAGAGAAGCCATGTTTATTCAGAGTGTCAATTAAGAACCTCGATCCAAATTGGTCATGCATTTCCACTGCTAAACCAAACTGCAAAGGTGCAAGGAGAACTCTGGTCTAGCAGCCTGCATTATCGCTTGACCAACTGATGCAAGTTTCAAATCATTGTCTTTGCCTGCAAATATCTTCCTGAGAAAGATCACAATGTTTTAGGAACAAATTCAAGAATCGCATCCTGTTCAAGATCATTCTTAGACGGGTAATATTCTGAACTTGTCTGGATAGCTTTAATGTCATTCTTGATAAGCTTGGCTGCCGTCTCTATGATTCTAATGGCCTCTGATTCTGAATTGTCTGTTGAGCGGCTCTGTGCATAGAATTTATGGAGAATACATTTTGTTGTACTTAAGAAGGTAACAACATTATGTTTCCCATTAATTTCAGTCACAATGATTTCGTCTTTGAAATGTTCTAGCAATCGAGATTTCATGTATGAGACACTGTATGGTTCAAAGCCAGTGTCCTCGAGAATTTCCTCCATTTTTTTAACAAGATCGACAATGGTAAGTTGCTCCTCGTCATTTTGCTGCAAATATTTAGCAACTTCCAGAAATGCCTGCTTTCTCTCTGAATCCTCTGGTCTACCAAGGTTTTGTTTCTTAGAAGAATCAGCAGAAGAGAATGCCTTGGGAATGTTTTTATTGGAATCAAAGTTTGCAAAACATGTTCTGTGATAAAGTACTTCTTCTGAAACCAGGTCACCTACAGAACCCATTCTACCTTTAACAGTGGATGCCCAGCCATCATTTTTTCGGACTTTCTCACAAACTTTTAACACTCTGTCCTTAAACTCAATAGTTTCTACATGGGAAACATCAAAACCTCTTTTCTTTCTATCAGATTTTGCTCCAGAACCACAAAAAAGACAATGTTCCTTAAAGTTAAATACACACAAAGAGCGGCTTACACGGGATGGCATTTCATCATGGGTAGACCTGTTTTTACGGTCAATTTCTATGTATTTGGGGTTGATCCAACGCTGTCTGCATTTCTTGTGAAGACGTTGACCAATCTGAATTATGATCTTCTCTCCACGTTGTTCAGAAGCTCTGTTAATGGAATCGATTCCCTTCTGGCTGACGATGAATGTTTCTTCATTACTGGACAGTTCATTGTTGCAAATAGCACACTTGTCAGCATCCATAATTATCGGTACTTCAGTTTGGCCAACCTGAAATTAGAATATAACAGAATATTAGATCCTAATAACAAATTAAAAGGATAACTATAAGATTAGAAAAGCAGGTATATATTTATATAAAGTAGATATATTTAATTATACTACACTAACTATTCATTTTAACTACAACATTTACGCTGGTATTGTAAAATACCAGGACTAGGGAATTCCCAAGATATTCTAATGCCAAAGTCAAATTATAGCTACATCATAGCTATATTTAATTAATTAATTTTTTATTTTAAGGTCCAATTTGGACAAAAGAGAAAAGAATTCCACCTATCGTTGGCCTCTTAAATTAAATGTATGAACTGCGGATTCAAACACTGTCATTGCTGGTTGTGTCATATTAGTTTGCCTGGCATCCCTGTGTATGTTCAGTAATCATGCCAAAAATAATGAGTGAGTAATGAAGTTGACGCTGTTTAGTCTGAAAGACTATTTCACAGCAGAAATATAAGAAAAAGAGAGTGGACAGAGAGTGGAGAAAATATTAAAGGAAATACAGAGATGAGGATTAAAGGAAATAAAGCTGGGTAGAGTGCTTGCCAAATGATGGCGGCCGTTGACCCCTTTATCGGTTTTAATTTTTTGCACAAAAACTACTGTACCAATTTTGATGAAAATTGTATGGTAATGGCAGTACATAGTCATGCATTTGGTGTAAAAAAATTATTGACCTAGCTTAATTATTATGGATAAGAGGAGGAAAAAACCGTTTGTGGCGGCGGGTCGGAGATCTTCCCCGTTGGATTTTACAGATGGCGGCCGTTGACCCCTTTCGGCAAGGTTAATTTTGGTAAACTTTTTTTTATCCGAAAGAGAGGTTATTCATGCCCAATATCCAAGTTAAAAACCTTTGTTAGCAATTTGTTTGAGGTTCTGCCAAAAAATCAGCTAGATTGACTGGACTATAGTGTGGTAGATGGATTATAGAATTCTCAAAAGAATGCATACTTATATTGCAAATAGAAGAAAGAGCTTGGAAATTTAGTTTTCATAATTTTGTGCCTCTGGAGATTTTATAATTAAATAAGTGAATACTTTCGAAACGATGTTTCGAATCTTCATGTATTCATGGCATAAAAATGTGTGTTTATATAAAATGTATTTACAAATGTATTTGAATACAATTATTAATGTATTTACAAATGTATATGAATACAATTAGTAATGTATTTAGTATTTAGTATTTAAATACATTCGTAAAATGTATTTAGTATTTGGTATCTAAATACATTTCTCCCATATATTTAGTATTTAAATACATTTCTCCCATATATTTAGTATTTAAATACATTCAATGTATTTAGTGCCCGGCTCTGTATATAGCATAGCATAGACATAGACATTTAGTTTACTGACCAAACCACGCATCGCGCTCTAGTGACCTCATGCATACCAGCATATTAATATGTGCCGGCGGCAATATAATAATAATAATAATAATGATAATGATAAAAAATAAGAATATTAACAATAATTATAAAGATAGCTTATAATGATAAAAATATAGAAAATAATGTCAACAATAACAATATATATATATATTATATATATATATATATATATATATATAAAATATATATATATATATATATATATATATATATATATATTATAATATATATATATATATATAATATATAATATATATATATATATATATATATAATATATATAAATATATATATATTATAAAATATATATATATATATATAATTATATATTTTACATTATATATATATAATTATACATATATATATATATATATATATATATATATATATATATATATATATATATATATATATATATTATATATATATATATAAAATATACATATATATACATATATATATATATATATATATATATATATATATATATATATAATATATATATATATATATATATATAATATATATATATATATAATATATATATATATATATATATATATATATATATATATATAATATATATATATATATATATAATATATATATATAATATATATTATATATATATAATATATATTATAATATAATATATATATATATATATTATATTATATAATATATATAATATATATATATATATATATATTTATATATATATAACATATATACTATGATAACTTCTAGAAAACAAAAATTAGATCTATATTTTCACTAGTAACCAGTAGAAAAGTTGATTTGCATTGACCGGCTGTGAGTCTTCGCTGCACTGCAGCCAGCCTGGCCGGCCGGCCGGGCGACCGTACACCACTAGATTTGATCAATTAGCCTAAACAACCAAATAAGGGATGACCAAAATCTAGCCTAGACCTAAAATAGCTTAAACATAACCTGAACCAAACCTAAACGTGACCCAATCTAAACGTAACCTAGCCATCATCATATGAACTTGTTTATGAAAAAACTAACAGGTAAAATATTTCATATATTAATTCAACACTTGCATTATGTTTATTTGTATATAAATCAGCATTATCACAAAAAAGTGGCTAAAATGGTTTTCCATAATTTTCTTCCAAGCTCTTCACACACACACACACACACACACACACACACACACACACACACACACACACACACACACACACACACACACACACACACACACACACACACACACACACACACACACTAGCATAGTTTTACTTCAGCATTACCAATACTTAATATTATCTCTCTCAACCCCACTATATAAATCAAAACTGCAAAATTGAATTGACTCGTCAATAATCATGATGTGTATGAGATCAAACCAGTGTTACATGAATGGAAAGGAACTAATGACTCATTTTTTTGATAAATATGTTTGTATATCTAATTTATTGATCACCTCAGAGATGAGTATTAACAACCATGCCTATTAACAACAAAAATTGCAGATGTTCCCATCAATTCAAATAATAAAAACAGCATTCCTTGCTTTACAGAAACCATAGGGAAACATATGTTGGAATACTGATGCATGCTATCACAGCCAAGTAGTGAAAGTCTTGCCCCATCACAAGCAAATATATATGTACCTACATAGTCAAAAAAAGTCAGTCTAGTCAAAAAGTGGTTTTCTTTCTGTCACTGGTAAATTAATGGGTACCTGGAACTGTCGCCAATAGGAATTCTCGCCGACGTCGGCGGGTGTTTCAATATTTCACTTCGGCGATTGTTCCTATTTTCGGCGACAGTTCTTGATAATGATATTAGCCTATAGTACCCAATATATACATTTGATAAGCCTTTAGCAGTGTTTCTGCCTTCAAGAATTAGGTAAATACCAGCAATAGACTGAACAGCTAGGCTAGGTTATGTGGTTAGGTTATCTGCAGCTTAGAGGGTTAGTAAACGAGCAGGGGGTTCTGGGGGGGGGGGGGGGAGGCATCCCCATTTAGGTCAAGTTACGTTACCAACCACCAACCAGTGTCACCAGTTACCAATGTCAAACTGCAGCTTCAGTGATCTGGAACAAGCGAGAAAAGTTTGTGTGCAATAATGAAATAACTTTTATTCTTCTTTTTCATCTATTACCAGTGGAACTGTCGCCGAACATTTCCACGTCGGCGAGAGTTCTCGGTTGGCGTTTCGGCGAGAGTTCCTATTGGTTTCTTAAAAGTTTAGATGTGCGTTTAATTAAATTCCCACCCGTTTTTGGAGGAATATATTTTCTACACTGTGACAGATTAAATCAAGACACAACATCTATTCAGGAAAAATTAAGTTTCTTCCTGGAAATCCGTGGTGCCCAATAACGAAAGTTTACCAATAAAAGGAGATTTACTCCTACCTCCTACTCTATCTGATTTATGAGTTGTAGTTGATGTTCACGGATTTCAGGGCATATGGTAGTAGTGGTGGTGGTAGAAGGGATGGTGGGGGTGGTAGTGTTGGTTGTAGAGGGGATGGCTGAGGTGGTGATGGTAGAATTACAGTGTTACTTGAAAATAAAGTCGGTACCGCTTGATTTTAGTCTTTTCATCTAATGTCAGCTGGGAAAAGCTGATGTTTTGCAAATTCTTCACTGGATTTTCTATCGTCATAGGGTAATTAAAGAAAGCACGTTTTAACCACTACACACACTGTAAACACGAGAGGGACGAGACTTAGCTGCCTCGACTGCAGCTCTTTGTGTTCACAAGTGGCGCGGCGGCGGCGCAGACATGAATCGTACAGCAAATATGAAAGTAACTTAAATTTTGGTCTGGTTTTAATGAAAATTCACTTAGTAACGTATTGAAAATAATCAAATAGCATATAATGACTTTTTATTATGATATATTTGTTAGTAGTGTATCAATTCTGGTGTGTCTCTAAAGGCATCATACACCTGGCAGTGAGTGTCTGGGGGTGCTGCAGCTCTACAGCCCTATGACACGAGCCGCCACTGGTGACGAGGATTCTCCAGTTACCTCCCTGCCACCACATAGAACACACGCACCTTCTCTGTGTGTTCCTCACTCATGGCCTCCCTCTGCTGTACTTACCTACATATTCCCGCCGTAATAAACTTGTGTGTGAACTCTGTGTTTGGTGTAATTGTAATCCGTGTCTAGCTAAAGTGAATACTACATTATTAATAATACAATGATAATAATTTGGATGATAATAATAATAACAATAATGAAAATGATGATGATAATAACCATAATAATAGCAGACTAATAATAATAATACTAATAATAACAAAAATAAAAATAATAATAATATAATAATAATAATAACAATAATGAAAATGTGAGCTAAGCTAGATTTTTATAGTGACGCTTGTGTGATATGTAATGGTCCGTTTTCTGTGATGGTCTACCCTCAGGGGTAGAGGGAGGGAGGGAGGGAGGGAGGTTTCACAGCGCGGCATTGTCAGCTGAGGTGCAACCGGCCAATGATAACACGCTCCTCAGATACTGAGCCAATGAGCGTTAATCTACCATACGCGTCTCAGCAGTCGGAGTAGTCACTATAAAATAGCCCTACAGCTATAGTCAGTTCTTGGTCTTGGTACTAGTCAGGAGTCTGTTTCGAGAAAAAGAAAAAAAAACATAATACCGAAATCCAATACCGACTAAATAATATACCGATACCGGTATACCGATGTAATACTAATACCGATACCGGTATGCCGGAAAACCAAAATACCGGTAATACCGGTAATACCGACGCCAATATATCGGTATTTCGGTATACCGGATACCAGTGCACATCCCTAGTAATCCCTACACCAGGCTCAGTTCTAACTCCGTCTGTGTGTGGTAAAGACGTTAGTCCCTTATTTCCCTTATTTCCCTACTTCCCACCTCTCCTACGTCGTGTCATAAGGTAAGAGATGTGCCAGGAACTATTAAACGAGTACTTATTAACGTGGTGGTGAGGTGGTAGCGTGAGTTTAAAGGTTATGACACGAGGTATAGCGGGTTAATACGTGTGTTGGTATGTCTTGTGGCGGTGCTAGTGTCTGTTATTAGTTAGTCTATTATTAGTGAGATGCTGCTAGTGCAGAGGTTCTCAAACTTCACTGGATGGCGGCGCACTAGATTATATCTTGGACTTCGGCGGCGCAGCAGCTATATATATATATATATATATATATATATATATATATATATATATATATATATATATATATATATATACAGCTATATATATGATAATATATATATATTATATATATATATAATATATATATTATATATATATAGTATATATATATATTATATATATAATATAATAAATATATATATATAATATAAATATATATATATATAAATATATATAAAAATATATATATATAAATATATATATATATATATATATATATATAATATTATATAATATATATATATATATATATATATAATATATATATATATATAATATACTATATATAATATATATATATATATATTATAATATATATATATATATATATATATTTTATAAAATATATATAATATATATATATATATATTATAATATTATATATAATATTTATATATATATATATATTTTATATATTGTATTTTAGGTTATACTAAATTTATGGGCGGAAAAAATTTTTCGTTTTTTTCTTTATGTGCGTGCAACGTTCCCAGGCACTTGCAAAATCATCAGCTAAAATGTTTATAAAATTAAATATTTAATATTTAATTATATAAAATTTTATATATAGTCTTAAATTACAATAAACCCAGAAATACGATTTTTTTTTTAAAATTTAATATATATATATATATATATATATATATATATATATATATATATATATATATATTATTATATAAATATTATATATAATATTATTATATATATAATATAACATATATACTATATAATTATATATACATAATATAATATATATATTATATATATATATAATTATATAAATAAAAATTTATATATATATTTTATAATATATATACTTAAAATATAATTATATAAATTTTATTATATATATATATATAATAATATATATTATTATAATATATTATACTCTATATATATATAAATATATATATTATAATATATAATATATATTATATATATATATAATATATATATATATATAATTATATATATAATATTATATAATAATATTATATATATATATATATTAATCTAATATATATAAATATATAATATATATATATATATATATAATATTATACATTTTTATCTATATTACTTTTCTATATATATATATATATATATATTTTATATAAATATATATATATATATATATATATAACAGGAATGGACATAAGGAAAATAATGTGTAAAAAAACTACTATTACAACAATAACATACCTGATCAGTGGGACAATGTCCCTGCCTGGAGTTGCATACCGCTCTATGTTAGGAGGGGACGGGTTGACAGCACACTCTCATTTCCTCTTCAACAGCCAGCAATTTATTCCTTTTCTTAGTTTTTATATTTGTGAGGGCTGAAAATCCCTGTTCACACAGATATGAGGTGAAAATTGCAAGTGTATTTTCTGGGCCCTTTTATATGTGGGTGTTCGTTTTCCATTTGAATCCAGAAGCTTTTAATGTCATATCCGATACTTGCAGTTTAGTGTGCGGTCAATACGGATATTAAATTAATTCCTTTTTCTTCAAGGAGCTAAGTTGTGGCATGCTAAAGGGGAAATCGTGAACGAATGGATTTCTCAGCCAGTCATAACTTTCAACAGATGTATTTGGGAAATATTTTTTTTATTTTCCTTCCTAGGCTTTCAAGGGCTGCTTAATGAGTGAACAATGTCCTGTATATTTAGATTCAGCAGGTTTTTGAAAACATGTAAATCTTGCCTTCACTCACCCTTTCATTCCAGAGCCTAATTTTTTCTACCAAGGCTTTCATTTTGTCAGAAGATGTTACCTTTATTTTCATTTCTTCCTTGCATACTTGCATTAACCTTGTTCAGATGTTCAAATATGTCTGCCAAGTGTATAATTTTGGGCTCCAAATTTCATCAGCAAGTAATTAGCAGAATTTCAGTTTTCTCCTCAAGGATAAAGAAAAAGGAGCATTTCCTCTCTCAGTTCATGCACCCGGGATAACATTTGCCTCTTGATAACCACCGGACCGTCTTTTTTGTGGAGGAGACCTCGTGAGGAGACCCATTTCTTCACAAAGCATGGAATTAGTCTTGACTGCTTTTAAGAAAGTTTACCATTTTCAGAACATCATCAGAAAAAAACTTTAATTCTTATCCGAGTGTTTTAGCAACAAGAGCTTCACGGTGCAAGAAAACAATGGGTAGTAATCAAATCTGGGTTCTCCTTCTTTACTAAGGACACAAAACCTTTTACCAATCCCACCATGGATGGACAGCCATCTGTACAAATTCCCTACACATAATTTCCATTACAAGTCCTTTTCTTTCAAGTATTCTGTCACTGTAAAGATATCTCCTGTCCTGTGGTTTTGCACCAGTTCTTTGCAGCATAAGAAATGTCAGTTATTTTGTTATCAGCAACATAACGGATGAACATAGTAACCGAGGTTTTCCTCCAATATTTTGATTCATCCGTTTGAAAGCATACATTTTACCTTTCAAGAGTTCACACAAAATTTTTTTTCAATATCAGACGACATGTCCTTGATTCGTCTACCAATCGTGTCGTCTGGGAGGGGGAAATTTTTTTTACTTCCCTTTTCAGCCTCATCCCCCAAAAGATGTTTTCACCCCAGCACAGCAAACTGGAAGGAAGTATGACTCTGCAATTGAATGGAGTTTCATTTGTTTTGCTGTAGCTCTGCCACTAAATAGCTTCCTTTCTGTGCCTTTTGTGCCACCTTTCCCCTTTTTCTCAAGCCCAAGCCTTTGTTGTTTTGTTATCTTTCAAAAGTCTTTTAAAGTAATCTATAGGCTTCTGAGAGAGGTGACTATGTTTTTTTGTTAAATGTCTCTCATTTTCATAAGAGTCATAGATTCATTTGATAACTCAATGCCGCAAACAACACATTTTGGCTTTGGGGCCATTTTTATCATCACGCAAGGGGAACCCAAGTCCCAGATAACTGGGCTTTATACAGGCCCAAAAAGAATTACTGCGGTTACTTTGCTGGCACGTGTAGTCGTTTTGACCACGCTCAGACCTGGATGACAAAACTCACTTTCACTGTCACTTCTCTTTTCCCCCTCGGACCTGCACGACTACGGTCACTTTCAACTGTCACTTCACTTTGCCAGCACGGGACCTGTACGACTATGCTCATTTTCAACTGTAGCTTCACTTTCTTCACTTTTTCCCCACTAGGGTCTGGACGAGAGGGCTCACTTTCAACAGTTATTATGTTTCTTCGCCTTTGGTGCTTCGACATATTTACGTTTTGATTCATGATCAACGGCGACTTCACCCCCTATTGCCTTCAGATAACAAGTACTGTTACAATGAGTTTAACCCACTGAGGAAATGCTGTCACTTGTACAAAGGACATTTATTCCAATGCTGACGAACAGGAATATGTTGATATACCTGATATATAAATGTTCAGAAAAACGCCCATTGTATAGCATGTAAGGCATGAATGGGTATGCTAATATATATATATATAATATATTATATATATATATATATATAGCCTATATATATATATATATATCTATATATTATATATAGATATATATATATATATATATAATATATATATTAATATATATATATTATATATAATATATAATATATAATATATATATATATATATTAATATATATATATTATATAAATATATATAAATATAAAGATATATATATATGATAATATATCTATATATATATATATATATAGATATATATATATATATATATGAGATATATATATAGAATATATTATATATAGATATATATATCATATAACATATATTATATATATAAGAATATATATATATATAATATATATATATATATATATAATATAATATATATATATATATATCTTTATATTTATATAATATAATATAATATATATATATATATATATATAATATATATATATAGTATAACTATAATATGATATATATATATACTATATAATATATATAATATATATATATATCTAATATATATATATATAGATATATATAATATATATATATATATATATATAATATATATATATAGATATATAATAATATATATATATATATATATATATCATATATAGATATATAATATATAAATATATATAATATTACTATATATATAGATATATATATATATATATATATATATAATATTATACTATATCATATATATATATATATATAGAGATAATATAGATATATCTATATTATATATATATAGATATACTATATGTAGATATGCACCTATATAATGTTTTTTAGGTGATAATATAGCCTGCAGTCTTACCGGGACAATTTTGCCACTCTAGCGGCGGTCTACAGGGACATTTTACACTAAGCGTGCGGTCTACATTTCTTAAGCTCCGTCCACACTAACGGGCAATGCCGCGGGCACACAGCGAGCAGTTTGCCTGTTAACGAGCTCACCGCTGTGACCGGGGCAAAGAGTAAATGCCCGTGAAGGTAGGTAGAGATTTTCCACAGGCACTGATCGGGCCGTTGCCCCGTCGCTGTCAAACATACGAGCGCTTACATGCGGATCTTTTGAGCCATGATGTCGTTTGTCAGGAATTTACATACCCTACATCAGAACATCATGTTCCATCCTCAGTAAGAATCAGTGGTCAAGATATGCGATCATTCCCATTCAACTTATCGGCAACACCCGTGCCTATGGAAAGTGAAAATGGACATATACGAGACAGAGACAAAAAAAGCTGCTACTTTCCAGAGTATCGCAAAGGAAATGCAAGATGTAGGTGTGTCCGTGAGCAGTGGAGGATTAGAGTGAGAAAGAAAATAGACCACTCGCCACAAACCACAGACGCGGAACGGAAGGACAAAAAAGAGAAGAGAAAGGTTATGCTTCACCTCATTCTGGTAACCTGCTTTCTATATATGTGTTACTTGGGCAGAGTTTATAGAATGTAATTGGGTCCATTCTCACGCCATAGTGTAGAAAGTCACGCATATTTCCATATTGCAATACTCGAAAAATTCGTACATGGACTCCCAATGTTTTCTTTTACTTTAGCCAGTCTTGCATACTCTTTTTCTCCATTTCGTCCTTTTTATTTTTCAGGCACATAGCAATGATTGTGTACACAGTTTTAGCTTCTACGGTCCTTCCTGCTTCGCATTGCTAGCTTCGGTAACCGCACAGTCTTCCTAGAGAACGGCTTACACTGCTGGCTGCCCAGCTAGGCTCGCCACTGAAGGGGCAAGCAAGCTCTGCTGTGTGGACAACAGTTTGGTGCCGCGGGCTTTTGCCAGTGACGGGCACTGCCCAGCGGGCTTGCCCCGCTAGTGTTGACGGAGCTTAACTCTCTAATGACACTCTAGAATTCTTACATTCAGGCTCAACTTACTATTGCTATATGATATTGTCGCTTTTACAATAAGAGTATTAGAAAAAAACAAAAATAGACAAACAAAAATACTGTTTCTTTGTTCTTGCATAACACACTGCCACATATATGACAAGGCTCCTGCTTCTTATTGTGCTTCCAGAAGATTGTTTCATGTATAAGATCTAACTGCTGTTTCTTTAAATTCAAGATGGACACTTCTGTAGAATTCTTTACCACCATTGTATAGGGGGTTAAGTGTGCAGACTGGTGTTCTCGGGTTGAATCTTAGGAGATACTGGAGTAGGGTTCGCCCTTATTTTCGAGAACCGGAATTTATCGGGACGAGCAGTTTTCTGGTTTGTATCCAATCAAAAACAAAGGATGTAAAATAATTATTGAAATAAATAATATTAGAGGTCGCTCACGAGGTCAAAGTTCGGAAAAGTTTTGGACAAAACAATGGGTATTTTTTTACAATGCTTACAGAGTGTATGTAATTGAAAATGAGGGACATATTTTGCTCGATTATTACAAATACTGCTAATAACATAATGTCAGGTACATACGTTTTGGATCTAGGTCCCCTCGTTACGGTATTAGCCCCTCAAGGGAGGGTCTCATGGGCGCCCATTCCAACTCATTGTCGCCTAGTTCCGCAGAGGTCACTGAAGGACCTGCGGGCGTCAGGATGGGCCACGGCGGTGACTTTCGACGATTTGAAGCAAGTATTGGCCTGTTCCTCATCTTTCGTGAGGGGCCAGTTGAACTGCTACATAAGCACACCACCCCCGTTGTCAGCGAAATCGTTCGGTCACAGACAGGGCCCTCACTCTGCGCGCGTTTCCCAAACTAACACGTGAGAACAACTGTAGTTGGGTCCTGGAACCATGGTTCTAGGGTCATGCGGAAGGAAGTCGCGTTCCAGGACGCGGATTGCCTCTCGCACACCAGCCGAGAGCATGATGCGAATCGCTACGATGGCCTGTCGCCATCATGTTCTCGAGCTGGTCGTGTGAGAAGGCATTCACGGCGTGCCTCGTCCCTCGACTGGTCGGACATCCTGATCTCAAAAGATCCGAACCGTGGGAACTCATCAACATGGCGAGCAAACCTAAGCCCCTTCACGGCGAGGAACACTCGCCCTAACCTTCACTAGGATCCGCGACGACATGTTGGGTTGAGTTTGGAGCTTGTTGACGGTCAGCATCCCCGAGATGACTACCGCAAACTCGTTAGAACTTTCCATCATCGTTCCTCGGTGGACAACCAAGTGAGGAACCCGCCGCTCGCCCGGCGCGCCCTCCACGTAGCTCGCTGGATAGCCAAGGTCCTGTATTGCCATCAAGGTGATGTACCTGTTCCGGACCAGTTCTCATGCGGCAGCCGAGACAACCGGCATCCGGCGATTTGTCACCTTCAGCGTCCCCACATGCGAAACGACCCTGGTGCAAGAGCGTCCCATCGGCAGCGCCACGGCGCAGGACCTGGCTTTTTCAAGGCGCTGCGGGTTACCCCGACAAGGCGGTGAGCAAGGCGATGTCCACAGCGTTCGTCGCCACTGCGGTACCTGAGCGAGAGAATCGGGGATTGGCGTTCTTCGATGACAACTTGCAGCTCGATCACGCGGGACATGCTAAAGGCTATGGAGCAGGAAGAGGCGGTCAGATGATCCTCTTCGGCGCTGTCCAAGTCGACGTCACATCCGAATCCATTCCGAGAAAAAACCGTGGCCACCTCGGTCACCACCGCACGGCGGACTTTCACAATCCTGCGTATGGAACGCGTCTTCATCCGCAAACGACCCTACACATGTCCCAGTACCCCAACTACATGGAAGTGCGCGAGTGAGGGCCCTGGCTGTGACGAAACGATTTCGCTGAACGGGGTGTGCGCTTATGCAGCAGTTCAACCTGGCCCCACGAAAGATGAGAAACAAAGGGCAATACTTGCTCAAGTCGTCGAAAGTCACCGCCGTGCCATCCTGATGCCGCAAGTCTGCAGTGACCTATCGCGAATAGGCGACAATGAGTGAGGAAAGGGCGTCCATGAGACTCCCCCTGAGGGGCTATACTCGTAACGCAATTTATGTTATTTAGCATGTATTGGTAAACTCGAGCAAAATAGTCTCCTAATTTCAATTACTACGCATCGTAACATTGTAAAATACCATTTTTTTTAACTGTTGACCTCGTTGAGCGACCACTTAAATCTTGTTTGATTTCAAAAATATTTTTCACACGTTGTTTTTATAGATTCAAACCAGAAAAATGTCCCCCCCCCCCTTTTCCGATTAAAAATTCCGACTTTCGGAAAATAAGGGAACCCTAATATATCTATATATATATATATATATATAATAATACGTTAGAACTATCAAGATGGAGAGAGAGGAGAGATGAGAGGAGAGAGAGCAGAGAGAGAGAGAGAGAGAGAGAAGAGAAGAGAGAGAGAGAGAGCAGAGAGAGAGAGAGAGAGAGAGGAGAGAGAGAGAACGAGAGAGAAAGTGAGTTAAGCGGAGATGATGAGAGAGAGAGAGAGGAGAGAGAAGATCGAGAGAGAGAGAGAGAGAGAGGTCACAGCTGCCCGATTGAACCTCAAATCCTTACTCGTCTCTTCCTCCTTCTCCCTCCTCCTCTCTCATTTGTCTAATCTGCTGAAATAATATCTATGTATTTTAGAATATAATCAATTACCATTATTATGTGTTTGGTGTGTGTGTGTGAGAGAGAGAGAGAGATCGAGAGAGAGAGAGAGAGAGACGAGAGAGGAGGAGATGGAGAGAGAGAGAGAGACGAGGAGAAAAGAGAGAGAGAGAGATAGAGAGATGGAGGAGGGAGAGAGAGAGAGAGAGAGAGAGAGAGAGAAGAGAGGAGAGATGAATGAGATGCGAGAATAGAGTGAGAGAGGAGTAGACTAGAGATGAGAGAGAGGCGCGAGAGCGACGCGCTGAGGCGCAGAGCGAGAGCGAGAGAGAGAGAGAGAGAGAGATGGAGAATAGGATTGAGTTGGAGGAAGAGAAGAGAAGAGAGGCGAGAGAGAGAGAGAGCGCTACGCAGGTAAATCCGGGGAGATGTTTTCCTGCTGGGGAAAAGATGCGGCAGGGGGCAGTCGGACTTTGTTATTTAGAGTACTCCTCTTGTGAATTCACACACACCACATCAACATACAATTATGTCTAGGACAGTATATGGGATAAAATTTCACTATCACATTATGTACGTGCATGCTCACCGTAAAATTGCTACACACAACTACAATTATCTTCAAAAACTGAAAATATATAGAAAGCGAATACATCACGATTTCCACGCAGGGGAATGACACTAGTACACCCAAGAGTGAGGGCTTTAAGATAGAGAAGAGAAAGTGATGTGGAATGTACGCCTCCATGCCAGAGACGATGGGGACCTCGCTATGGCGTTGCACAAAGAGAATGGGTCTCTGACATGAAGCAGTAAGTATTCCATGGAAAATCAGAGTAGTACTGCCTAGAATTTCCACCTTAACTGAGTTGGAATGCTAGAAGCACCTCCGTTTTTTTTAAGGGGGGGTGCGTCCCGAGGCGGCCCGGAAGCGATAGGACAGGTTTACAAAAATAAGTTGTTGTTGAATTTGCGACCACCACTGATGGTCGACAAAAACTGTTAAATTATATGTTGATTAACGTGAACCCTACCATCGATTAACCAATTTACCTAAAACTGCTATGATACCCTATTTTAGCTCTAACTAAGGTTATACTCAGCAGTGGCAGGTGGGTTGTAATATGCATCGGCTGCTCTCTATCTTTGGGGACACGGAAGTATTGTCATGTTCGAGTGGTCAGAGTTGCAACAGGCTGGGAGTGGTTACTCGCTGGCTTGGTGGTGATGGTTCAATCCTCACGTAAAATGGCCGCGATGGTTGGTCGGCCGAGGAATCTCTTCACAGCTGAGCGATATTATCAAAGGTTGTTTTCAACCTTAGTCCTTCTTAACGATTGATCGGTTAAAATTTACTCATATATATGAGTTGACTACACCTTAGTGTATAATCAAACCGCTCAATCCGACCTCATGGTAGCTAGTGGCTGAACGCGTTACTAAAATTACCTCCACTGAAATAAACTTTCAGCTGGCTCGTGTCCGCCACGTATTTGTTCCAAAATATTTTAATACCATTACGTGGTGGGGTCACTCACAATCTTATACTATGTAATCCTTGATTAATGGGTATTATAGATGTATACCACCAAATTTATATCCTAATTACTTTAATATACCCAAATCTATTATAATATAGACATAGGTGGAATTGGTTCGTTCCCGGAATTCTGACGGTAGGCGCCAAATCCACCATCAAATTAACCTTATTCAAAATTAGAGCCAGGGTTTAGTGGATAATTTTCACAACTGGGGGGTGCGAAAAATGAAGGTTGCTTCAGGTAATTGACCCCCTTTAATGAGGTTTCTCCAAGTGGTTTTACACTTTAAAGCAGATTGTCTCCGAGGTCGAGGAATCCCCTAAGTGTCCTGCAAGACGCAGACTTAAAGTCTTCATTCTCTTCAGCTAACTCTAGGGGATCAAATATTACCGCCGACCAACATCGTTGTCCCCTCACTAGTAAATCACGGACCTCACAATCCCCTTCCACAGTATGCAATTTGCTATTTTTCCTCAGAGGCCATTGCGAACGAGGATATCTCCATACAGGATTTACTCATAATCTCCTACTTGATTGGACTTTGATTTTCGGACTGTTGAGCCCCATAAAACTTGCCCTTAGACTCAGTAAATAATCTGCCCTCAAGCTTATACCATGATCTTAAAATTTTACTTAAGTGTGATACCTTCCCTGAGATTGTTCAAGCCGGAGTCTTTATGTAGGATTTTGTATATCTTCCCTGTATCTACTCAAAGGAAAGGGTTTCATGTCTTCTCCATAAATTAAATGTGAGGGAGTAAGAGCTTCTATATTTATGATGAATCATCTAGTAGGTTAAGGGTCGGTTATGATATGGTCTAATCTCCGTCTACATGGTTTTCAAGCTTCTAGACCTATCTTTGTCTTGTGGAGAGTTTTCATAAGACAAGACTTGACAATGCCAATCATTCTTTCTTGAACCATTTTGCCAAGGAGCTCTAGGAGTAGTAAAAGGTCAGAGATTTCCTTAAACTCTAACTCTAGAAATCTTGTACTGATGATGATTTACTATTTCTAACAATATGGGGGAGGTCCTACGGAAGTTAGTAGCATATCGCTAATCAATCGCCGGCAGGACACGACCGCCGAGCACAAAACGCCGGAACACTTGAATAAATGTTTCGCGAACCTTAAATCCTCAGCTATTTCTAATGAACAGCCCCCTTGTAGAGGTGCAAGTAAAATAAGCAGACAATACTTTTGGGGGGAGTATATTCATATGTAAATTATATTGCCACAGTATAGTCGACACCAGCCTTACTTCAAATGGTTTTAAGGCTTGTACTCGATTCCATGGGGGGTGAGGGGGACCCGGGAATAGGGTGATCAGTCTTCCATATATCTCTTGCATTTTGATACAAGACTGAGGTAGTATTTAACTGCTGTCTATCCTGCGGTATCCCGAATTCCCTACCTGATATAGGCTAATGTATAAGGCCATTCACCATGTAAAGAGTTCCCATGAGATCATCCCAACTATCAATTTAGTAAGATGAGACGCTTGGTGTATCGTCTGACGCATTATTAGTAGGGATTGCAAGTTTTATCGGGAAGATCAGCATTCCAAATTCTTCCGACACCTAATGAGCCCTCATTATCTAGGTAACAGACCTAATGATTTGATAAGTTTGTTCTACGGGCGGGCCGGGCAGATCGGATATTTCCTCAGGAAAATGCCGTTTTTTTGTATTGTGAACCCAAAACTCCAAAGGATCAGAACTATCCCACTTTATGAATTTTAAAGACCAATTTAGTAGTCTTTAATAGTTGCTTAATAAGGAAAAAACTTTTTATATCCATAACAGGATCTGGGATCAATATAGTTCCATGATTATATCTTCGATATGTATGGACCTTACTATTGACCTTTTGATTAGGCCATTCATTATTATTTTTCAGCCAGGTGGACCTTTAAACCATAATCCTGTCATTTAATTTGAGAATAGTTGTTCCTATGGACAAAGATCAAGCTGGGTTTACTGGTAGCAAAATGATTATAGTGAAATGGGAACCTAAGTCATTTATCTTACCAACACGAGTTCCTAACGTAAGGGATTTTAGTCGTTATGTTTCCAACTAACCAGTGTAGGGCAAAATTTCACTACGTCCACAGATATACTCACTAATTTGTAATAAAATTGCCTAGATATGGAGCTAATTAGTGCATAATTTTTAAGCAGTCAGCTCCATTGAGCAATGTTCTAGGCTAATTGGGCGCCACACCCGAGCCTTAGAAATAATAAAGTACATTCTCTCCTGCCTTAATTATAAGCTAATGAGACCGTATGCACTTTTTTGAAGCATCACAAAATTATGTGTAGTTGCTGGGTTGTCGACCATCAGAATTTATTCTCCTACTATATGAACTTCATTTATTTATTGAACTCAGATCTTTTACAGTTAGAAAAGAAAAAAAATAACAATATAAATTGGAAATAAAATTAGTATTAAAGTATTACATTATGTTATCTCTATCCTCTCTCCGCTCTCTCTCTCTCTCTCTCTCTCTCTCTCTCTCTCTCTCTCTCTCTCTCTATCTCTCTCTCGCTCTCTCTCTTCTCTCTCTCTTCTCTCTCCTCTCTCTCTCTCTACTCTTCCCTCCTATTATCGGTAGGAGGTATAGGTTTCATCAATTAGCGACAATCATCGCTGATGCAGGCGAAGACCTTAATATTACATCTCTACGAAATGTCATCAGAGAACACTTGCCGAATCTGGCAGACCGGTTTCAGTTTTACTTTCCAGCAGAAGAAGATCCACGGAAAGGGAATGGATGGATCTGAAATCCGTGTATTCCACTGCAAGATGACTTAAGTGTCATTATGGAGGATAAATTGTTGGAGCTGGCTGGTGACGAAGGATTGAAGAGGAGCTTCGAAACTACAACATCACTTGGCTCCTTTTGGATTAAAGTGAAAGCAGAATATCCTGAGCTTAGTGAAATTGCTCTGAAAACTCTTCTCCCATTTCCTTCAACATACCTCTGCGAGACTGGCTTCTCAACCATGAGTGTCATTAAGACAAAGTACAGAAATAATATGGATATTCATTCTCCATTGCGCGTGGCACTGTCCTCAATTGAACCACGACTGGATAAACTGACAAAGAAGAAGTAGGCTCACCTTTCACATTAGTAAAGATTAAGATTATAAAATGCTTATGTAATATAGTATTATTTGTTTACAAAATAAATATAAGCTAAAAAAAATTGTCAACTTTTATTATATTCATTATATATATTGTTTCCGGTATAAATTAATATTACTAAGAAATATTACCGGTCCCTGGCACATTGGAAAAAAAACTGGCGGTACGCCACATCAGATAGTTTGAGAAGCACTGCTCTAAAACACCTGCTTCCTCCTACCACCACCGCCACCACTTCCGTTTTTAACCAACCTGGCATTGGTGATTCTCACCCCCCAAAATCAATAATACCCCATCACCCCCCCCCCCACATCAATAATACCCCCTCACCCCCCCATATCAATAATACCCCCTCACCCCCCCTAAAACCCCCACTTTTCCAAAAAGTAACCTAACTGTCTTATTATACTCCTACTTTTATCATTATAATGATAAAAGTAGGAGTATAATAAGACATATATATAACGAAACCTGAAGGAAATGCAGCTATACTGCAACTGCAACTGGTAGTGATAATGTCATGCATGATAAGGTTAATGGTAGTATATTGATTGCAGTATAGCTGCATTTCCTTCAGGTTTCGGTTTCTATGAGAGGAAGCAGAAGGAGCAGGTTCTTTCAAGGTCAGGGCAGCCTTTTGGGGAACAATTAAGGAAAAGTAAATCACTATTGGATTGCCTTGCCTACATATGAATGTGGATGCTGCAAACCTTCACCTTCTAATGAAGGAATTGTTTACAAGTATGTCCAGCGTGCTTGCCGGGGTCGGAGAGGTGGTGGGGGGCTGGCTCCCCGCCCTGCTGCTGGGTCTGTTCGCCACCCTGCTCCTCCTCAGGTTCTTTGGAAGGCGACCCAAGAACTTTCCTCCAGGTAAGTCACGCTGCAGGAGCCTGAGGTACCCCAATCAATTGGTGATGAAACCTTTATGGGTCTTTTTCCTGGACACTGATATATATGTTGGGATGTCTATAATCTTATGTTACCCGTTTCTGTCTTGTTATCAAAGGTAACTTGGTTCAGCCCAAGGAACTTACAGAGTCAATGACACTGACTGTATGGGTGGATTGCCAATGATGCCTCTTTTGAAAGGCAGGTGTAACTTGCTTCCCTGCCCAAAGGTACACATCTAAGTGGTAGTGAATAAAAGTGGTCGAGCGATTCTAAGTAAGGCTTACATACTTACGTAATGTATATTATGTAATGCCAAGGAAGCGAGTAACACAATATACTATTATAAATATATATGTAATATATGTACACTGTGAGTTTAACAATAGTCACGTAGGGTTCTTACAAGGGAGCAAGGGAGCTATTTTTTTATCGACAGGCCAAAACAATTAACTTGACAGACACACACACACACTCAGGTGTGGTGGCCCACACAAAGACTCGCAAGGAGTCTTTTATAAGAGAGCTTGGGTCGTGTCTTTGGTGTCTTCTATTGCTTCTGATTCTTCACGGCCCGGCGAGCATCTTATAAAGGGAAGTCTCTTTCATTGTTGAAAAGCTGTTTACACAGGATTTGCCTGAATGCGTGTAATGCGAGGGTCCACTCGCTGTCCACAACCGCGTGATGATAACACAAACACCCTCAATGCTGGCTGTGCACTCTCACGCAATGCGAGGAGGGAGCGGCTCACGTAGTGATGACTCAAACACACCCAATGGTAGCTGTGTATGTCTAGGTGAGCAATGCTTTTTTAACTGTGCCACAGGCACATACAACAGCTGACTGTGCATTATCACGGAATGCAAGGAGCGGGGAACAACAGCATTATGTCCATGTCAACATTATTAAGGGGTGGTATGTGTCCGACAACACAATATCATCAAAAATGTGTTGCTGACAATAGCAGACACACGTACATACACATAAAAATGATAACATGCTGATAACATATATATTTCATTATACATGTACATGTAATCTACATCCGGTGCCATAACAGTCAGTAGAGGATGGCAGTGCAAACCAAACTTATATTTGTGCGGCGACTCTGTTATCAGGAATGATGATCCTGCCCATGGTGGGTTCCCTGCTGTCCATGCCGTTCGGGCCCAACATGGAAATGATGCGTGGCTTGAAGAAGAAGTATGGTGACATGGCAAGCTTTGCAATATTCGGCACCAGGTAACACGTAGGTGGACACCGTCACCGGTGTTCCCGAACACTAGATTCGTTACGAACAAATACACACACTGTCATCTTTTACTAAATATGATACCTTTGTTATGAATAACTTAATGCCTTTATTTAGTTAAATGTATTATTTAATTAACTAAACCTGTCCTATCGCTCCGGTGCCGCCTCTCGACCCACCTAAGCGGAGGTGCTTCTGGCACTTCAACTCAGCTAAGTGGTGAGACCTAAGGCATACTACTCTGATTTTCCATGGAATGATTACTGCTTCCATGTCAAAGACCCATCTCTTTGTGCAGAGCGCATAACTGAGGTCATAGTCTCTGGCATGGAGGCGTACATTCCACACACTTTCTTTAATCCTAAAGCCCCGTCAACCTTGGTTTAACTCTGCTTGTTCTCATGCTGTCCGAGATAGAGAGGTGGCTCACAAACGGTACCGTAATCATCCATCTCCTGAAACTCATGCCCTCTATATTTCTGCCCGTAATCATGCCAAATCTTTACTTCAACTTACCAAAAGCTCTTTCATTCATAGAAAATGTCAAAATCTTTCTGAATCAAATTCCTCTCGTGACTTCTGGCATCTAGCAAATAACATCTCTAACAATTTTTCTTCTTCATCTTTCCCTCCTATGCTTCATCCAGATGGTTCCACAGCTGTCTCATCTACTTCTAAAGCTGAACTCTTCGCTCAAACCTTTGCTAAAAAATCCACTCTGGTTGATGATGGGCTTGTTCCTCCTTCTCCTCCACCCTCTGACTATATTATGCCTGTCATTAAGATCCTTCGTAATTATGTTTTCTTTGCCCCTTCTGGCCTAGATCCTCGGAAGGCTTACGGTCCTGATGGAGTCCCTCCTATTGTTCTCAAAAACTGTGCTTCTGTGCTTGCACCCTGCCTGGTCAACTTTTCCGTCTTTGTCTATCTACTTCCACCTTCCTTCTTGCTGGAAGTTTGCTCACATCCAACCTGTTTCCTAAGAAGGTGACCGTTCTAATCCTTCTAACTATCGTCCTATAGCTTTGACTTCCTGCCTTTCTAAAGTATTTAATCTATACTTAATAAGAAGATTCTTAAGCATCTATCTGTTCACAATCTTCTATCTGATCGTCAGTACGGTTTCCGTAAAGGGCGATCTACTGGCGATCTTCTAGCTTTCCTAGCTGAATCTTGGTCATCCTCCTTTAGGGGTTTCGGTGAAACTTTTGCTGTTGCCCTTGACATATCAAAAGCTTTTGATAGAGTCTGCACAAATCTTTAATTTCCAAACTACCCTCATTCGTTTTTTATCCTTCTCTCTGTACCTTCATCTTAAGTTTCCTTTCAAACCGTTCTATTGCAGCTACTGTAGACGGACATTGTTCTTCCTCCTAAATCTATCAATAGTGTGTTCCCCAGGTTCTGTCCTATCACCCACTCTCTTTCTATTATTCATTAATGAACTTTTAAGTCTAACTCAAAGCCCTATCCACTCCTACGCTGATGATTCTACCCTGCCTTTTTCAACGTCGTTTATTAGACGTCCAACTCAACAGGAACTAAGTGATTCACGGAGAGATGCCACCGAGCGCCTAACTTCTGATCTTTCCATAATTTCTGATTGGGGCAAAGCAAATCTTGTTTTGTTCAATGCCTCAAAAACCCAACTTCTTCACCTATTTATTCGACAAACCTACCAGATAACTATCCCCTCTTCTTCAATGACACTCACTGTCTCCTTCTTCTACAATGAACATTCTAGGACTATCTTTTACTAAAAATCTGAACTAGAAATCTCACATCTCATCTCTTGCTAAAACACCTTCTAAGAAGTTAGGTGTCTTGTGGCGTCTGCGTCCTTTTTTGTCTCCCTCCCAATTGCTTGCTCTCTACAGGGGCCTTATCCGCCCATGTATGGAGTATGTCTCACATGTTTGGGGAGGATCCACTCATACAGCTCTCCTAA
Organism: Chionoecetes opilio; assembly: GCA_016584305.1. NCBI lineage: Eukaryota > Metazoa > Arthropoda > Malacostraca > Decapoda > Majidae > Chionoecetes > Chionoecetes opilio. The sequence continues at coordinate 3,129 of JACEEZ010025301.1, read as the reverse complement.
ACAAGGTTGAGTGCAAAAGCTGTTCGTCTCATCAACTCCTCTCCTCTGACTGACTGTCTTCAATCTTTAAATCACCGCTGCAATGTTGCTTCTCTTGCTTTCTTCTACCGTTATTTTCATGCTCACTGCTCTTCTGAACTTGCTAACTGCATGCCTCCCCCCCCTCTCCCGCGGCCTCGCTGCACAAGACTTTCTACTCATTTTCATCCCTATTCTGTCCATCTTCCTAATGCAAGAGTTAATCAGTATCTTTACTATTTCACCCCTTTCACTGGTAAACTCTGGAACTCTCTTACTGTTTCTATTTTTCCACTTTCCTATAACTTAAATCTTTTCAGAAGAAGAGTAACAAGACACCTCCGAACTAAATTGGCTCACCCTCTTGTTTTTATTTTATTCTCTTACTGTCTTCTTTATAGGGACTGACAACTAAGCGGGCTTTGTGTTACTCATTTTTGTTGTGCCCTTGGCCAGTCTTTTGTGATGTAAAAAAAAAAAAAAAAAACTAAGATTCTTATCACTTGGAAATGACACTTCAATTGACCTATTTGCTTATGATGCATCTTTTCCTCCAATTCTTCAGGACATGGTCACTGCGCATTTTACTGCCATAAATCTGTTACTAATGGCAAAGCTCGTGTAACGCAAGATGAAGATATGTAACTATAATACATTACTTTTTTGAAGGCACATACGTGTATCATCATCCATCATTCCGGATGTCGAGGGAACCGAAAAGACTTAACTCTTTTCAAGACTCTTTCCTGTATTTTTAACTTTTTCCTTCAAAACTTTTGTCCGAAAAGACAAATTTTGAATCTGGTTTGTGGTAACGTACTGGTTGTGATTTCAAACCGATCGGTGATAGACAAAAATGTGCCCAGGTGCCGGGTTTTGTTCTCTATATCCTTAACTGTAGTTTTAAGTCTTTTACGAGAACATGGTTGCCATTATTTTCGTCGATATCAATTTCACTGAATTGCATACATATATAGTTCACTCTAAGTATAACTGCAAGTAAAGTTTTTTCTTTCAATACTTGCATACTTTCAATCATGGATTATGACAACTAAAAAACACTTCAAACGTTTCTCTGTGTCGTGTGAACATACAACAATCCCCTCCTCGCTGCAATATCTCTTACCATTTCACGCATTTCGCTCTTATCTTGTTTTTGTTTCTCTGAAGTAGTACTGCAGTTTATCTCATTCAATCACTATTTATACATTTAATTCTATAATACATATACATTGCAACCCTGATCTAAGTAGTAGAGGTCAGCCAGACACCGGGAAAGGCTCCACAGAGTGAAATCACTGTCGCCCTCCTCGCATCCCGATCTCCGGGTCTTAGCTACAAATCTTAGCTACAAACGGGAGTGACGTCACTGCCGCCCCCGAGACGAGCTGTCTGGCTGATCTCTACTATCTAGATCATGCATGCAACATACCTATTTTGTTGTTTTGGATGACTTACTTGGAAAAAAGTTAATTGATGTGCGTTGATCGGCAGCACTGAGAGTTGGTGTTCTCACAGGGTGGTGGTGGTGAGCGGCGTCAGCCTCATGAAGGAGGTGTTCGGCAAAAGGAACACGACCGCCCGTCCCGATATGGCGTACTTCATGTTCAGATGCCGAGTCTCTACGGACGGCCGCAGCCCGTATGTCGGTGAGTCCGATTGCCACTTGACGTGGTCATTGCAAGGATAATGGAGCTCTTAATTCCGTAAAAATGACTCATAGAACTGGAGTTTGAAATGTTCTCAAATAAAAAATGATTATGGTTTCTACGTAGTTTTATCCCTTTACACCTTCAGCTTTCCCTGCGTTGGTTATGTACCCTTGATACTGCAAAGGGACGATGAGGGAAGACTTAATAACCACCTAAAGTAAACAGGCAAAAATAACAAATAAAGACTCTGTCAGCGTCATCTTTAAGTAATGGTTAGATATGCAGCCACATACTTTCAGTTCATTTATCTTATTTAATATGCAAATTTATTCGTATGTTTTCATTCCTCATGAAATGCACCATTTCACTCAGCACGACATTTTTTTTTTTTGCACGGTCGTGAAATGTTGGATATATCCTCTCTGGTAGACTTTGTTGAGGGTGTTTAACTAGTGATATTTGCCAGATGTTGTGGGCTTAATAAGAGACTTTGCCCATTGTAACCAAGGCTTTGTGACGTTTATTATCCAACATTCTTAATTAAGTATAATTGTGGAAATTATCCACTAAAAACCGCTCTAATTTTGAATAAGGTCAATTTGAATGGTGGAATTTGGCGCCTATCGTCAGGAATTCGGGATACGAACACAAATTCCACCTATGTATATATTATATATAATTTGGGTATATTAAGATGTATTAGATATAAATTTGGTGGTATTCATCTATAATACCACAATTAATCAAAGGATTAACATAGTATAAGAATTGTGAGTGACCCACGTATGGGAGTAAAATATTATTGGAACAATACGTTATGAGTTTGACTTTTGGTCCTTTGCATGACATGGATTTGGACCGTTGCTTGCCGCATTAGAACGCAAATTGTGAGAGGGTATTTAACAAGATTAGCCTTACCAAGACAAAGGCAAGAAACTGACTTCTAACGGGAACCATACTTGCTTGGTTCTCTTCCCGCAGCGCAGTGTGTAAGGGAAAGGCAGATTGTGTTACTTGCATCCCTACACATGATATGATGTGTCGATGACAACTGACACACTATCATTATAAGCGCCAGCAGACACAGGGGATAAAAGAATAGAGGAGGAGCAGGAATTCCTCTTTTCTTTTGAGGATGATAGCTATGTAGCTATGTAGAAACCAATCAGTTTTCAATTGCGAGAAAAAACGGTCTTCGTACCAAGACCAAGCAAGCATCGTCCAAGCATCGCTAGCTAGTGTTGTAGCTAGTGTAGCACAGTCACTCACTCAGTCAGTGCGTTCTGGGACTTGGGATTGAGAGCGTGTACGCTCACTACGCTGGCCGTGTGTGTGATTACTGATTTATCCTACATATACTGTTGTTGTGTTAGTGAAGTACTAAGATTGCACAAATTAGACAATAGACACTGGTTACTGGCAGTGGTTAGTGTGTTAGGTTTAACCACTAACCATTCTT
>JACEEZ010025300.1:2500-12500 GCA_016584305.1 Chionoecetes opilio | reverse complement strand
GCGGCGGCTTGGTAGCTGCTGTCCTCCTCCCAGTCGGCTGATCCTTGTTGAGGAAAACCCGCCTCCAGGTCGAGATCTGAAGAGCGCTTGGACGACGGCGTGACGAAGCTCGCCACCGTTGGTCGCGAGGGAAGAGCGGCGCTCTTGATGTCCACTGCGGACTTGCGGGGAGGTTCCTCGTCCTCCTCTTCCTTCTCATATTTTTAATGCCCGTAGTATGAGTTAACAAATTTCATGATTAGAGGAAAATAGTTCTATTCAGAAAATATACGACATCTATCGGGAATTTCAGATCATGGATAGATACGACCAATAGAGATTTTTGGGCTGAATTTGCGATAAAGGGGTATAACTTATTAAGTTCAGAAAGAATACGAAGAGCAGGAGGAGGTGTTGTATTTAGATATAAAGTTCCTGCCTTCATTCCCCTTGTAGTATCGAACCACGAAACGAAACAGTAATGTACATATTCGTTCAACTAAATCGTCATCTCAAAAAAGTAGTAATTGCCTTGTTATCGACCTCCAGCTCAAACAAAGTACAATAGACGAAGAACTCTATGAACAAATATTGGAATATTAGTTCTCAGGAACGAAAGCGTAATATTCGTGATTTTAAATTCCGTAACTAAGTTGGGGCGGCTCGGCTTACGACTACATCGGGGCACATCTCTATTCAAATCTCCAAGAAAAGTGCTTTATCCAACACTGGATCATCTAAAACGAGAGGCGAAAATATCTATAGATCTTATTTCACCAACTAGCGAAAATCTTGTTCAGTAACGTTAAACGCCGGATCCGAATTAGTAGCAGTGACCACCGGCGATATCTTTCAATATTATTAACATCCAGAAGACAAGCGTGTGGAAGTCGTGACAGAAAAGAAAAAGTTCTTGATTATTCGAAAGGCAGACTTCAGAAAAACTAAAAAGTATCTAACGACACACCGATTGGAAATGTTATCTCATTAAAAGTATAACGACATAAATGTAATAGGCATGGCAGGAATTCACGTAAGATTAACTTAGCAATACAAGCCTCAATACCGAGCGGATTATAGGCGATCTTTTCAAAAACATTAAAACCGAAATGTGGACCGCGAAAGTAAAGGACAGCCTGGCAGCTAAAAAGCGTGCATATGAAAACACATAGAAACACAAAATGAAGACGACAAAGGCGATCACGTACAGAATTAGACGAAATACACAAAACTCATTAAGCAGAGCAAGAAAAATTTTGAAGTACGTATTGCCGAAAGAGCAAAAATCCAACACCCTAAAGAATTCTACAGCTATGGTAAAAAAGGAAAAACAGTAATGGACGTCAAACCATAGACCGTTGGAAATGGAAATGGCGAACCACACAGAAAATGAAGTATTTATGGCACGGATACTCTAAATAACTTTTTTGCATCAGTCTTCACAGTGGAAAACACGCAAAATTTCAACCCATCCGCGAAAAACCCAGAACAAAGGTACTGCCTCAGCTCATTAACCCTTCAGGAATGTGACATTTGCTCGCGATAAATAAACATGAAGATAAAACAAAGCTCCTGGTCCTGATAAAATTTCGCCAAGCAGATTAAAAGAAGCAAAGAACGAAAATAGTAAAACCTACTTTCCATATTATTTTAATAAGTCTTTACTCCACGAAATTGTACCGTGCGAATGGGAAACTAGCAAATGCACACTCCATATTTAAAAAAGGAAAGCAAGTCTGCAGCCCGGAAACTATCGCACCAATCAGTTTAACATCAGTTGCTGGAAAATTAAGGAATCCATTCATAAGAGACCAAATCGTTAAAGTTCTTAGAAGAAAATGACATAATCAAAACTCGCAGCTATGGAATTCAGAAATCAAACGCTATGCCTCTCACTTACTTGATTTTACAATAGTGTATTTCAAAATGTACGGACAACACCGAGGGGCAGTAGACGTAGTTACCCTCACGGGATTTTCAAAAAAAGCGCTTCGACAATAGGTCCTCATAAGGCGTCTCATAGCAAAGTAAAAAGATCATGGTATAACAGGCCGCAAGTAAAAGTCATGGTTTATAACAGGCCATCTTTCAAATTGGATAGAAAACTGGCTGCAAATCGAAACAAAAGGTGGTGACATCAAATGAAATTCTTCTGACTGGACCAGTGTCAAATAGTTGGTGTTCTCAAGGAATCAGTTCTCGGACCTTATCCGTTCTTAATATACATTAAATTGACATTGCCGAGGATATCACATGCAGGATATCGAAATTTGCTGATGACACGAAAAATCACAAAAAAAATAGAACTCTACCGAATCTCAGCGCCAACTTATTACAAAACGACTTAAAACACGCTAACAGAATGGGTCAAAAAACATGGCAATGAATTTCAAACCTTGACAAATGCATGTACGACTATCGGTAATAACAACCCTCATAAAAAGCTACGTGATGAACGATTCCAACTAAACAAAGTGTTGATAAAGAAAAAGATTTTTAGCGTTCTAATCTCGAAAAGATCTCAAAAACCGAATAACAAATTATAGAGTAGTAAAAAACTGCAAATTAAAATTGGTTGGCTTTTTATTGGACGAACTTTCAGTTTCAAATCGAAAAGTTATACTCACTCTTTTATACTCGCTTGTTCGCCCCCATCCTAGACATACGGTGCAAGTTCTGTCAACCTTATTATAAAAAGGGGACATAGATAAAACTAGAAAAAGACAGCGAGAGTACCAACAATGAACCTAGATTGCGAAATAAATCGTACGAAAAATCGGCTCAAAAGAATTAACTTATCCCACTAACAAAACGAAGGATAAGAGGTGACCTCATCGAAGTCTGTAAATCTTCAACGGATTTACGAACGTTGAGTCCCAGAAAATCTTTTCACGCTAGACCGGTCAAGCTCAACTAGAAACAAACGGATTTAAAATAAGCAGGAAACGGTTTGTAACGAACGAAGCAAAGTAACTTCTTCACAAACCGTGTTGAAACGTATGATATGGGCTGCCTCAGACGTAGTAAAAATCTCAAATACAACTAGAATCATTTTAAAAGTTTCTGCCTCGATATATATTTCATATCAAATCCCCGGGTCACTGTTATCTCGGCAATAATAACATTTATTCTCGCGGGCACTCTCGGAACACTTAATCTTATTGCGTAAAATGATTGCGAGTCGCGTCTACCAACCACTCCTCCCTCAACCGTCTCAGTATCAACGCCCCGAGGGTAAACGGTTACCAACTACTACTCTCTGACCTGTGACGGTGACTTGTGGTTCAGCTAGGGTCCTGACAGGTTAGTGACACCATCGGGATTAAGGTACAGGGGTCACTGCGCAGGAGGATTGAAGTGTACGCGTCCTACATGGAAAGTACACAATCCGCAGTGGATTGAACGGGAATGGGACTGATTCGACTGCTGCCTCCAGAAAGCGCAAGGCAAGGCTGCCGCACCCACCCCTTAACCTCCCACACTCGTGTTGTTCACACCATTACAAAACCACACATAAACATGCCCTATCTATCAAGCCAATAAACCCCCACAAACTAGTAGTAGTAGCCATAGATTACAGCTTTTCAACTTTCCTACAAATTCCATGCAGGTGTTGTCCATATTGCCATGGTCTACTTCTTTCGGCCGCTTCGGCTGTGAGGATGGCGTGGGTGGGGAGGAGCCTTTCTACTCCTATCTCTTTATCTCTTATTTATCTAGTTAGTGTAGTAAGTTAAGCAAAAACAGTCTTGTAAGGACCTATCGGTCTGTATTGCTGTTTGTGTTTCCTTGTATTCCTTTGTATTCCTCCGGCAAGTCTATGGCCTGGACCATGTCTCGCTTGACCCCGAGGGGAAAGGTCGGGGTCGAAGGTGCCAGAGCCACCAGCAGTCTCGCTCCTCAAGTACCACAGGTGGCGGCCGAAGACCGGGAACTGTCGCCTTCGACAGATCCTTGTCGGGGTAGGCGCGGAGCGCGTTCACCCCCCCCCCCCCCCTGGAAGGCCAGGTTCCAGCGCCGGCGCAGCAGCGGCCGAGTGGAGTCCGGAACCAGGCGGCGGGCGTACGTGCGGACGACGAACAGTGCACAGGCCTGATTGGCCCTGGGCCTCGGCTGCCGTCAGCCCGAACTGCTCACTGAAGAGGAAGACCTTCACAGAGTAGATGGCCTTTGCCATCCACCTGGCCCGGTGGAAGCGGTCCGGGGGAGGGAGAAAGCGGATGCCGCGCTTAGGAAATCCGCCGAGAGCAAATACGCAGAGCTCCAGAATTCCCGGTAGTCGGCCCGGGGGGGCCGGCCGTGGTCGCGGAATCGCGGAAGTTTGACCAGCAGCGCCGTCCGCTCCGGAAACGTCATCGGCGGTGAACGGCGCCGGGCGTGGTCCTGTCGATGAACTCCCACCCGCCTGGAAACATCTTGAACAGCTGGATGTCGGGCCGCTCGAGACTCCAAGGCAGGTGGAGAAGGCCTTCTCCAGGACCAGCTTCGTACACGGGTTGCCGGCAGGCCAGGTGGCAGGGACGGGCCGAGTCAGCTATAACCCTGCCTCCGATGAGCGGTACAAGCCCCGTTCACCAGCCCGGCTGTTTCACCGCCGTCGGTGTTCGACTAGCTGAGACAGCACGGAACCGACTCAACCGTCCCCCAGACCGCACCGCCGCTACCACGAGACGCCTGTTCCGTAGCAAGCGGGCTAGTAGCAGCGCCGTAGTCCATCGTGCTGGCCGGGACGGCAGAGGCATTGGAGCGGACGGTGAGGAGATTGACCACCTCTCGCCCACTCCCCGCGACTTCACCAGGACCGGGACGAAACCGGTCGAAAACGACTCCGCCTCCCCCGACCATCGCCACTCTCGCGACGATCTTTCCGTCCCAGTGGACGAGATGAGAACGGCGATCCAGGCGTTGAACGCGGTCCCATTGATTCTTCCGCAGCCTCCGATCGGAACTTCATCCCGACCCCGCGCCTGAAAGGATTCGCGGTCCAGCATCAGCCGCGGGGTCGTGTCCTACGTTCCGATGCGCAGCTGGACAGAACACGTGAACCGCATTGCGTTTGGACACCTTGGTCCGGTCGAGCGCGGCGGCACAGCTTCAACGGTCCGAGGACGTTGTCTCCCTGTTTCCGCACGCTCGCCCCGCATGCGCTGTACACGGAGTATGTGCCGACCGTGGAGGGCGGGCCCCCCCCACCATACTATGCGTCAGTTCGCAATCGGGTTTGTATAGGACGTTGCCCGCTTCCGTGGGCGCGCCGCAAACGCGCCGGGATAAGGGACTGTTGCGCCCTGGCACGGAGGCGGAAGACTGCCCGCGGAAGAATATTGGCCCGAAAGCACAACGGACCGGTTCCAAGCTCCAAGGCACACTTTCGCTCTCCGCTTCCGCCCGCCGGCGATTCGTTGACTCCAAACTTCTGCCTTTGACCTTCTTCTCTTTTGACAGCAAGGGACAGTCTCGAGAACCGACGAGAACCGCGGAGGCTCGGTCCTCCCTTTGGGCCAGCAGAAGGACCGGCCTCTTCCTCTGTGAGGAGTGTAAGCGCATCTTGGTGCGGAGTCGAAGAGGCGACGCATGGATGCGACGAATGCCTCTTCCCTCGCCACCTGGGTCGGCCGCGCTTCGACTGCTCTTCTCAAGGAGACCCACTCATCGTAGAGTCGGATGAGTTTGCGCGCGCCCGGTGGGTCTGCATGGACGAATGCGTGCCCGGGCCCAGAATACGAGTACCTCATCGATCACCTTGGCGCCGCGGGCCTTCTCTCGTGCTTCAGTTCCAAATGGCTGTGCAGGAACAGACGGAGAGTTGTCTCGGTTGGGAGTCGGGCTTCCGTGAAGTTCGTTCAGGTGTACTATGTACCAAAGGTTACAAGTCGTGTATGACTAGTCGTCGCCATCGCAAACTCTGGGGGAAACGGAGAGGGGAAGCTATTATTAGTCAATTATATAAAAATTATGTAATGCGTCAAAAGAAGAAACATGTCACATGGATGAGAGGATTGGAAAATTCCCTGAGGAACAGCACTTTCTGGGCAACTAAAAATATAATCGTAACAGAGCGAATAAAAAACGAACCAAAAACTGTTATAGAGCGGTGGTAAACAGTTTCTAAGAGCCACGGGTGCCAACCGACACTCCTTTCCGGTCGGAAAACGTGCCACTAGGACTGAGCCAACAACGGGGCAAAATACGCCCCGGAACGCGGGGCTAACGAGTTTTGCCTGTTTTGCCTGACCGGCCTGGCTCCGATCGACCGGAAGTGGTTGTAATAACAATTGTTAGACAAAAAAAAGCAAAATAACGTCGGAAATGCAATTTAATGATGGAAAATGTTGTTCCGAAATATGTTTAAAGTAAATTTGAAAAAAGTTGATCTTTTTCCCGAAAAATGTCAAATTTGACTCCAATTCGCGACCTATAAAATATTAATATTTTTTAAATCCTTTTGCCACACATTATTTTGTACGTGAATGAACCAGAAAAACAACCCGCACACCTAAAAATTGGTTAAAATAAAATCACTATATGGCTAAGTGCCACCCTAATATCTATTATATATATATATATATATAGATATATATATATATATATATATAATGATAATAATATATATATATTATATATATATATATATCTTATATATATATATTAGATAGATAGTATATATATCATATAGTTATATAATATATATATATATATATATATATATATAGATAGATATATATATAGTTATATAGATATATATAGTTATATATAAATTAGTTATATAGATATATAGTTATATATTATAATATTATAGGTATATATATATCTATATATATAATATATATATATATTATATATATATATATATAGATAATAATATATATATATATATATATATATATAGATATATATATATATATATATATAGTATATATATAAATAGTTATATATATATTTATATATATATATAATATATATATATATATAATATATATATAGATATATATATATATATATTATGTATATATATAATTAATATATATATATATTATATTATATATATATATATAAAATATAGATATAATACTATATATATATATATAATTATATATATATCTAATATAGTATATATATAATAACTAGTTATATATATATAATAATAGTAGTATATATATATATATAGATATAAATATTATATATATATATCTATATATATATATACTATATATATATATATTTAATTTAATTTATTTTTATTAATATAAACCAACTATATATATAGATATAATAACTAAATATATATATATATATATATATATTATATATATATATATATATAGAGAGAGAGAGAGAGGAGAGAGGAGAGAGGAGAGAGGAGGGATGAGAGAGAGAGAGAGACGAGAGAGATGAGAGAGCTAGAGAGAGATGAGAGAGAGAGAGAGAGAGAGAAGAAGAGTAGTTAATATAATATACTTATCTAAACTATATATAGATAGTTATATATATTATATATATATGTTATAGAGATATATATAGTTATATATAAAATAGTATATAATATAGTTATATATATATCAGAGTTATATATATACTAGAGTTATATATAATAGAGTTATATATTATATTATATATATATATATATATATATATATATATATATTTAAAATATATTTAAAATATATAATATTTTAAAAATTATAAAATTTTTATTATTTATATTATTAAATTTTTATATTATTATATTAAATGTTTATATTATAATAAAATTATTTTTGGGGGGGGCCCCTAAAATTGTTTTTTTTATTTTAATGCGTGCGGGGGGTTTTTCTGGTTTCTTCCCGTAAAAAAAAACGTATGAAAATTTGTTTGAAAAATATTAATATTTAAAGTCGCGAATTGGGGTAAAAGTTGAGTTTTGGGGGGGAAATTTTTCAAAAATTATCAAATTCGTTTCTGACTTTTGTTACCTTAATTGGTTTAAAAAAGGCATTTCTTGTCTTTCATATTTTTATTGTATTTAAATCAGTTTTGGTCACACCGGAAGCTGGTCTACTCCGGTCCCCCCTCTCTTGCAGAGTTTTAGCCCCTCAGGGGGGGGGGGGGGGGGGATCAGGGGCTGGGCACCCACTCTCACTCTATGGGGCCGGGTTTTCGTCGCTCGCTTCGGGCGTCGGGTACCGCCCCCCTGTGGCCCCTAAACGACCTGCGGAGGAACTGGCGCTGTTCCCTCCTTCGTGAGGGCCTGGTTGTGGGCCTGCATCAGCGCCACACCGCGCCGGCGAAGTCCTTCACCCCCGCACCCCCGGCTCACAGCGGGGGTTTGGTACTGCTGTCTTCCCCCCAGTCGCTGGATCCTTGTTGAGGAACCCCGCCCCGGGTGAGGATTTGAAGAGCTGCTTGACGACGGCGTGACGAAGCTCCCCACCGTCTTGGTCGGAAGCGGCGCTTTTTGATGTCCACTGCGGACTTGCGGGGCGGGTCCTCGTCCTCCTCCTCCTCCTCCTGCAAGTCATGGCCTGGACCATGTCTGCTTGACCCCGAGGGGAAGGTCGGGGTCGAAGATGCCAGAGCCACCAGCCGCTCGCTCAATCCCACAGGGCGGCCGAAGACCGGACTTCGCCTTCACAGCTCCTTGTGGGTGGCGCGGAGCGCTTCACAAAGGGGCCAGTCCGCGCCGGCGCACAGCGGCGAGGGGACCCGGAACCAGGCGGGGCGTACGTGCGGACACGAACTGCACAGCGCCTATGCCCTGGGCCCGGCTGCCGTCCCCGGACTGCTCCCTGAAAGGGAAGACCTTAAACAGCTAGATCCCTTTGCCATCCCCTGGCCCGGTGGGCGGCCCGGGGGCGGGAGAAGGGGATCCGCGTTTTCGGAATTTCCCCCGAGAGCAATTCGCAAGCTCCAGAAGTTCCCGGTAGGGCCCGGGGGCCTGGGCGTGGTCGAGGGCGGGGAAGTTGCCCAGCGCCCCTCCCGCTCCGGAACTCATCGGCGGTGAAGGGTCCGGCGTGGCCCCTGTGTGAACTCCCACCCGCCTTGGAACCTCTTAACAGCTGGATTCGGGGCCGCTCGAGACCCCAAAGGCAGGTGGAGAAGGCCTTCTCCAGGCCCACTGTACACGGGGTCCCGGCGGCCAGGGGGGGACGGGCCATCCAGCTTCTGTCGATGAGGTACAAGCCCGTTCCCAGCCCGCTGTTCCCGCCGTGGTGTCAACTGAGCCCGGGGACCCCTCCTCCACTCCCAGTCCTCCAGCGCTGTGAGCAGGGCCTAGCGCATCCTGTCTGGGCCCGGGACGGGAGTTTGGGGGACGGTGGGGGACTTGACCACTCCCCCCCGACCCAGGCCCGGGGAGCCGGTCGACGCTCCCTCCCCCCCATCGCTCTCCGGACGATCTTTCCTCCCAGTGGACGATGGACGGCGTCGGGTTGAACGCGGCCTTGATCCCTGGCACCCTTTCTCTCGAACTTCACCGGGCGCGCCTAAGGTTCGCGGTCAGCACCCTCGGCGGGGTCGTGCCCCTAATTTTCCGTGCTGCCTGAAAACACTGCCGCGGGCGGTTGGACACCTTGGTCCGGTCAGCGCGGCGGCCATTCCTGTTGGGGGAACGGCTTTCGCACGCTCGCCCCCTGCGCTTCGGAGTAGTGCCGCGTTGAGGGCCCTCGTCTCGCCATGTTTTAAGCGTTCCCTTCGTGTGCGCGCCGCAAAGGCCGGTAGGGCTGTTGCCGCACTGGCACTGGAAATCGGAAAAACTGCCCGCGGGAAAAACTGCCCGAAAACACAACGGACCGGTCAAGCTCAAGGCACCTTTCCCTCCGTTTTTCCGCCCGCCGGCGATTCGTTGACTCCAACTTCTCCTTGACCTTCTTCTCTTTGACAGCAAGGGCATGTCTCGGAACCGAGAAACCGCGGGCTCGTCCCCCCCTTTGGGCCAGCAGGGGGACCGGGCCCCCTTCCCCCTGTAGGAGTGTAAGCGCACTTGGGGCCGATGTCGAAGGGCGGCAGGGATGCGACGAAAAGCCTCTTCCCCGCCCCTGGTTTG
>JACEEZ010025299.1:174314-207497 GCA_016584305.1 Chionoecetes opilio | reverse complement strand
CCGGGGGGGGGGGGGGGGCCCCCGGCCCCCCGGGGGGGGGGTTATTCGCGCCCCCGACCGGGTTTTGCCGGGGGCCCGACCAGAAACCCTCATGCCGACGCAGGGGAGGGGTTTTGCCTATGACGAGTGCGGGGCAAAGCCCTCAGGAATCCCGCACTCTAAATCAAGGGGGTTGGGGGCCCCCCTAGCCCAAACTTTTTTCTTAGGGGGTGGCCGGTGCGGTGCAGAGGCGGCGCCCCCCCGTCGAATCACTCCTGGGATCAACCTGGGAGGGTTCTTGCGTGTGGGCTCGTGGAACGGTCTGGGGCCTCTCAGACGATCATCGACTACCTCTCCTATCGGGCGAGTCAGTAGGCTGAGGGTGGATATAGTGGGACTCTCGAGACGAGGAGGCCGGGCAGTGGCGAGACTAGCAGTGGGGGTTACCCCTACTACTGGTCCGGCATGAGCAATGGTCACCGTGTTAGGGGAGAGCTATAGGCATCCTCCAGCAAACTGCAGCCGTCAGTTGTGAGGTTACCCCGGTTGAGAGCGTATAATGCGGGTGAGGATGAAAACACACTCTGGGTTGCATGTCTCTTTTTGCAGTGTACGCTCCTACCGAGATGCGTAAAACTGAAGAGAAGATGTTCTACGCCAACTCGACTCTGTATTAGACCAGTGTCCTCCTCGGGACACACTCATTGTCTTGGGCGACTTCAATGTTTATACTGGCATGTGAGAGATGGCTACGAGTTGTGGTGGTCCCCAGGGGCTCCGGTACCAGAAACACCAACATTTCTCTGCTTCTGAACTTTGCAAGGTCCAGAAGGTTGAGAATTTGCAGGTTCTTGGTATCAGAGACCAGAGCTGCACCGCTGGACATGGTATAGTAATGCCGGAGGGGTAGTAAGGGATCGACCACATCCTCGTTAGTACTCGTTGGAGGATCCTCCAGAACTGCGGGGTTTTACCGGAGTGCTGATTTCTTTGGAACAGATCACCAGACTTGTTGTGCTACACTTAAGCTTCAGTCAAGTCCAGAAGAATCTCAAGAGGTAACCATACTGTGTTTCATCTGAGAAACTAAAGGGACTTGACATGTGCTATGAGTATGCGGTGGCAGTCTCAAATCGGTTTGATGTGCTCGGTGCTCTCGGGGTCCTGTAGAACTGTGGGATACCTTCAAACGTGAAACTCTACAGGCTCCCAAAGGAGTGTATGGGGAGCGCCGAGGTCAAGGCTGGTTTTGTCTCGACGGAGACGCTGGAGAAAATCGAGGAGAGTCGCGCTGCCAGGCTGGCTGGGAACCGGGGACCAGCACAGAGCTCTGTCACGCGGACTAGAACCCTCCTGAGGAGAGACAAGGAGAGGATGTCAGGAGTCTCGCTGAGGATGTCGAGGGTCATTTGAACGCTAATGCCCCTCCGCCCCGCCTCCCGAGCCCTGAAGAAGCTCCGTTCCAAGTCTCCTTCTCGGGCGAGTGCTATTCGAACAGCAGATGGGCGCCTCGTGTCGGACATGGATGGGCAGATGGCTCGTTGGGCTGAGTACTTTGGGCAGTTGTTCACGGTGGCCCCTCCAACTGAGCAGCTTCACACCAGGGGTTTCCCGGCAGTGGATGCGACCCTCCCATTGACGAAACCGCACCCTCTCTTGACGAAGTCAGAGAGGCTGTAGCAAAGTTGAAGGGTGGAAAGCAGCTGGTGTTGTAATATCAGTGCAGAGCTCCTCAAAAGCGGGGGTGAGGCCATGATCCGCGGGTTGCATGCTGTCCTGACTGCCGTGTGACAATCAGGTACCATTCCCCCTGACTGGAAAAAAGGGGGGTGGTCGTCCCTTTTCTGGAAAGGGAAAGGGACCGTCAGGATTGCAACAATTACCGCGGTATTACACTGCTCAGCGTACCAGGGAAGGTGCTTGCCCATCTATTGTGACACGAATTCGCCAGTCAATCTGGTGAAGCCCTCAGAGACCTCAGCAGTCTGGGTTCACGCCTGGTAAGTCAACAACGGGGCCGTATCCTAGCGCTTCGTGTTTCCCGGTGGAATGCCGACGTGAGTTTCGACAGGGGATGCTTGCAGCCTATGTTGATCTCAAGAAGGGGTTTGACTCAGTTTCATCGTGAGTCACTCTGGGATCTTCTGCGACCTCGAGAGATTCCTGCAAGGACTATTTGGGTTTTATAACTGGTCTGTATTTGGGACTGAGAGTGCTGTGAAGTGTGGGGGCAGTGTATCCAGCTTCTTTCCTGTGAAAACAGGAGTGAGGCAAGGGTGGTCCTTGCCCCATCACTTTTCAACGCTTTTTATGGACGGGTATTGGACAAGGTTGTAGATCAAAGTGATTGGGAGCATCCGTCGGCAACACCAAGATCACTGGTCTTGTTTTTGCCGATGATGCAGTAATCTTTTCTGAGTCGCGGGGGTCCTGGTGGGGGCTTTCGAGGCGCTGCACGAGGAGGCAAAGCCTTGGGACTTGAGGTCTCCTGGCTCAAGACCAAGGTCCAGGTGTTTGGAGACTTACTAGATGAAGCAGTACAGTCTGTTTATGCGTGTGGCCGAGGACATTGAGATCTTGGAAAGTTTTACATACCTTGGTAGCGCAGTCCATAAGGACTGCGTCCTTATGGTCACGTCACGTCAAGGTCACGTCAAGAAGCCTTACGGCGGATGGCATAGCTCACGGTTGTTATGGACTCGCTCAGCGGGAATATTTGGCGTGGTCGGTACCCGTGCAGGAGGACAAAGATCCGGATTTCAAGTCGCTTTTGATCCCGTCTTACTCTATGGTTGTGAGACATGGACACTAAATGTGACTTGAAGAAACGAATCAATGCCTTTGGTAATAAGGTCTTCGCAGAATCATGGGGTATCGCGGGATTTATACGTGCAAATCAGCGATTTCACCGTGAGACTGAATCGAGGCCTATTACCTGTATAGTCCGTCAGCGCCAACTTCGGCATATGGGCATGTGGCACGCTACCCTGAAAACCGATCCTTCCATCGGGTTGTATCTGTAAAGGGGACAATCCGGGTGGAGGAGGCCAAGGGGGCGCCCCCAAGGCTCGTGGCTGGGGCAAGTTGATGTTTCTTGTCGAGAGCTGCTTGGTATGGGAAAAAGCCTGCATGGAAGCTCGCGCGTGGGTGACCCCCGGGAAATGGCGTCGTAGGGTGGGCGAGGCGACGCGCCCCCCGGCGTATGCCCCCAATGATTGATTGATTGATTGACTGGTAGACAAGGCAGAGTAAGCATTCTGAGCTTTTGAGCTGTAACAATACTCTATGTAACAATGTAAGTTTGAGCTCTGAGCCTCTGAGCTGTAACAATATTGACCAATAGCTTTTCGGCCAGTTCAGACCGTTTGCCACTTTTTCAAACATATGAAGATATTTAGTTACATCATCTTCACAGAAGGGAGTCACCATTCTAGCATACCTAGTAACGTCAAATTCGGGCAAACCAGAGTTTATATTCTGGTGTGTAAGTCTAGTTTGTTATACTTGAGCAATGATTCGAGCCTGTTCAATCTGAGGATTCGCATTAATCGTCGCCTCCTGCAACCTAGCATTGAGCTTTGCCTCCTCCAATCTGATTTTAGCCAATTCAAGTTGTACACTGGCATCAGTTTGAGCAGATGCACTGCCTTGAGGTTTCGAATCTGAGGTTGAATCAGTATTCATTCTAGTAACACTTGAATCGCGTGCAACATGCTGAGTATCCTCAGGATTCAGTACACATGACACTGCTAATGCTGTTCAAACAAAATGCACCAATTCCTGTTTGGTAACTTGGTTGCCAAATATTATACCAACATGATTAGAAATGAGCTTTAGCTCGTGAACAGTAAGAGAGGCAATATATTCTAACCTCGGGTTCGAATTACAGAAATGCCTACATCTTCAGTCATAATCAAAGGTATGGTGAATGAGTGGCAAGAGTTATTTATAGGCAAAATATAATAGATCCTAGCAAGGTCGCCAATGTTACGCAACTGATAACGCTACAAAATCAACAGTTAGGATATCAAGGATATCACACCTCAAATAAAAGTTAAGTTATATATTATGTAGGTTTACAACGAATATTCACAGGAAGATATATTACCATTTACCGTTATCACAACATACTCAGTAGGCAATAACAACTAAACACAAATGTATAAGTAACATCCTATATAACACAAGACTAACAAGATTAACACATAACCGAATACTTAGCTGGAATATACAGCGGGACTAGCGAGTTAGCCGAGCCCGGTCTGCTGTTGGTGAGAGGAAAGTGTGCCCCTCCACCAACGCGGCAACCGTACTTATAAGTTATAACCTCGCTTGACAACACAGTGGCCCGTACCGAGAGTCATGATGAAGGTTGAGCGACGACCTTCGTCGACTGAGGAAAGTTACCATAAAAAGGATATTTTTCGGAACGAAGAGCACCGACGACGGTCGAAGGTCGGCACGAAGACACGGGTCTTCGTGCCGACCTTCGTCGCTGTTGGTGGTACAGGTACCCCAGGTTAAGAACCACTGCTCTAGATAGTGTCACATCGGGAAGTATCATAGACCAACATAATCAGGCAAGCGTGTAGATTCAGGAACCGTGTTTAAAATACAATACAATGAACAATAGCCGAGCACTAAAAAGTTGAAAGAAAAAATGTGAGAAAATGTTTATGCGCTACTTTATTTAGCCGTCATTTTCGTATAATTGATATTATTCTTGCAGAGTTATGCTAATATGATGCACACTTTTCTCACGAGGATGATGGCCTTAGTTTTTTTTTCAATGTCAAATGGTGGTGTGAGAAAATACTTGGCAATAAAGTGTGAAACCAGATTGTCGCCGCGCTAGGCTGCGGGCGTCACTCATCACAATACAGCGGGATGCGGGACTCGCTTTATAGGTATATAACTAACTCTGTGGTGAGCTTATATTCACATCATTATGTAATAAGACGCATAATGTATACTTAATAAAAACAGTGCAGGTGAGAAAAAATGTACAAATAATGAAACAAGAGTTAAATCGACCGAGAGTATCTACGGCTGAATATATGAGATTATGAAGACAACATACTTACTATTTTTGATTACATCAACGAGTTGGATATTGGGTTTAACAGAGATATCAGCATGTTTGCTGATGATACTAAGATAGGTAGGATTATTAGATCACAGTCTGATATAAACGGTTTGCAGGGAGACTTAAGTACATAAGAAAATAAGGAAGCTACAAGAGGTCGTGAGACCTACACGTGGTAATTCCTGTTACTTAACACTACCTACATCCACCTTTCATCCCCATCCATGAAATTGTCTAGCCTCCTTTTAAAACTCATTCATTTTTCAGAAAACGAAATATATAAGTAAACAAATAAAATCATCAATCGGGAAAATTTTCCAATTGATGATATTATTGATTTAGTTAACGCTAATTTATGCATGGTGCTAATACATTGATGAGAAAACGAAATATATCAATGGAAAGCTAATAAAATCCCGCTTCTATTAATATGCTCCATGTTAAAAGTTGTCTCGCAAAACTTTAAATGGCGACGAGTTTAAGTGAATACTTAAAAGAATAAGTTCATGTAAATTTCTTCAGTCTCATAATGTCATTTCTTTAGTGTTTTACTATTTCTTATTTGATATTATAGAGCAAACATTTCCAAAGATGGCGTATGTATATAATTTATACTGATTACCATATATTTGGTAGGGGAAAATTACCATAAGCGGGCAAACACAGGCGGCAAGTGCAGTTTGTTGGTCCTCCACGCTCGCATCTCCCGCGTCTGTCGCCTGCACAACGAGGACTGTGACGTCACGTGCAAGGAACCTATACTCAGATTAAATGTCCTCAGTCCAGTATCAATGCATATTTTTGGAAGAATATCGTGTTTGAAAGCAATTCTAATTACAGGAAACTTAGGGAATTTGAAAATACTTTCAATATTATCATCTTCGCTTATCCAGGGACTTTTTTCTTCAATTTTTATTTTGTAATGATCTTAATCTCTCGTAAATGACATCATCGACCCTGGCTATTGTGATCTTTTTTAGAATCTTCAGTTCGGGTGGCATAAGTGGAGCAAATCCATTTTGTTCCAGTAGTATCGTAATGTCAGACATAAATTGTTTTTCCAGCGCTATCATCGTCCAGCCTGAGTGCAAGGAATCCATCGTAAACTGGGATCCACCTTGTTGCCTGGATCTGCTTGGAGCATAAGAGTTCCAAGAGCTGTCTTTTTATCTCTGTCGTCAGAGTTACGGCATTCATTTTGACACGAGCCATCATGGCATCAACAAATCAATGTGGATGAAAAAGTAATCCAATTGCCTCAAAGAAATAGCAAGAACAATAATACCAAAGTCCTCACAAGACAAGACCGGTAATAGTTGTAAAAATAAAACCAAGACCACTATCAAACTGCAACACCAAAAACTCTGCCTACAGCTACCACACCAGCGTGTCCCCGCCCACTCATGAGCGTCGCAGGACACACGTGGAGCTGCCCCGTGAGGGTCTCGCCTGTCCGTAACAGCAGGTTTCCCACCCTTGGTGTTTGCTACCTTTAACTAGCCCTCTGAGGGCCCCCTTGCGTCACTGCTCTATGCCAGTGACCAGCAGGGTTCGCCTCCGTCTCACACAAGGGACGCTAAGAGCGACATAAGGAATATGCAACAACGTTGAGCAACGCGGTAAACAAACAAGGACCTCCTGGGCAGCCACTACAGCCCTGTGGGGAGCGCCTCGGTTCACAGGAATCACAGACACAATGTTATACTTCAGCTAAATCAGTTAACTAGCTGTTAACAACAGAGCACTGGGACTAAATCCTGCTAACTGTGGCTGTCAGGTCCAGAGAAACGTTGAAAGTGAAAGTGGCGAAAGCAACGGCAGCAGTTTTAGAGCACCTCAGGGACCCGTCACCCGAGGAGCGACCTGTTACACTGTGCGCACTGCGTTGTGGTATGAGGCTATGAGCGAGAGCGGCAGAACCTTCCACGACGGCTGCCGGGGCCCGAGATTTGCCTGCTGCTATTTTTGGGGGCAGTGGCCAGTGCTGAGCCAGCAGAACATGAACACGTACCACACGAGTATAGAACTCTGTACGAAACGGTAAAATAAGAAAGCGACATATGACGGTAACTAATAGATTAATAGGCAAGGGTGCGTCCTTGCCCCATCACTTTTCAACGCTTGTATGGACTGGGTATTGGACAAGGTTGTAGATCAAAGTGATTGTGGAGCATCCGTCGGCAACACCAAGATCACTGATCTTGTTTTTGCCGATGATGCAGTAATCTTTGCTGAGTCGCTGGAGGTCCTGGTGATGGCTCTCGAGGTGCTGCACGAGGAGGCAAAGCCTTTGGGACTTGAGGTCTCCTGGCTCAAGACCAAGGTCCACGTGTTTGGAGACTTACTAGATAAAGCAGTACAGTCTGTTCATGCGTGTGGCGAGGACATTGAGATCTTGGAAAGTTTTACATACCTTGGTAGCGCAGTCCATAATGACGGCGGGTCACGTCAAGAAGTCTTCCGGCGAATTGGCATAGCCCACGGTGTTATGGACTCGCTCAGCGGGAGTATTTGGCGTTGTCGGTACCTGTGCAGGAGGACAAAGATCCGGATCTTCAAGTCGCTTGTGATCCCTGTCTTACTCTATGGTTGTGAGGCATGGACACTAAATAGTGACTTGAAGAGACGAATCAATGCCTTTGGTAATAAGTGTCTTCGCAGAATCATGGGGTATCGCTGGGATGATTACGTGTCAAATCAGCGATTGCATCGTGAGACTGAATCGAGGCCTATTACCTGCATAGTACATCAACGCCAACTTCGGCTATATGGGCATGTGGCACGCTACCCTGAAACCGATCCTTCCCATCGGGTTGTATCTGTAAGAGAGAAATCCGGCGTGGAGGAGGCCAAGGGGGCGCCCACAAGGCTCGTGGCTGGGGCAAGTTGATGCTTCTTGTCGAGAGCTGCTTGGTATGGGAAAGGAGCCTGCATGGGAACTCGAGCGTGGTGACCCCCGGGAGTGGCGTCGTAGGGTGGGCGAGACGACGCGCCCCCCGGCGTATGCCCCCAATGATTGATTGAATAGATTTTACAAGTTATTTTAGTATGACTTAAGGGGAGAGTCCGCCGTGACAATATGAAAATAATTTTTCAATATACGAATTTTAGTTATATGGTCTATGGCAACACCCTATCCTTTGGATTTCGAATAGTGGAATTTTTTTCAGTCGGACATTTTTTTAACTGCCCATAGCGAGGGGCATTTCAACTTTCAAAACTTGTAAAAAAAAAAAAAAATGGAATATTTTATGGATAATTTTCCCCATGTATCAAAACTAAGCCTTATAAAAAAAAAAAAAACAGCAATCTTCACGGTGAAGTTTGTTACCCAGGTAACAATTCTGGAACAATTTTGGATATGAAAAGTGCAACCTGTTCACAAAATTTTTGGAACAAATGTATACATCCAAAAAGGACTAGAAAAGAGAGAAAAGAGAAGAATTACACCGAAGAAGACATTAAACAAGAAGAGGAAGACAGACAAAGGAATTCCAACCGAAAGCTATGCACCTGGTGAATTTTGATCGAACCTTGCAACAATGAGGGGCGTGGCGCGCCCTGACACCCTCGCCTTTGAGCGATTAATTAATACCTTTATAAGGGGGGACAAAGTGCAGATCCTTTTATGCATGCATTGATATGTGATTACTGATCACATAAAATTCATATGCAAGTAGCATTGACAGTATAGTACCTTCACTGCAGCGCAGAAACTTTAGCAAAACTTCAAACCGTTTTTTTTCCAAAACTAGTATAAAATGAACATAAAATTCATCTCCTCTTTATTTATGGAACGATTTTCACGAACTTTAGGACACAAAATCAAATATCGTAAAAAATCTGTTCTGAGAAAATTTTTGTTTTTAAGTCTCAGTTTGATAAAATTTGGAAAATTATCCTTAAATTTTTTTTTTTTTTTTTTTTTTTTTTTTAACAATTAAAAAAAAAAAATTCCAAACAATTTTCAAAATATTCTCAAAAATTGTTAGAATAACAATGAATTATCATATGCTCATGTCACAAGGAGATGGGTCAAAAAATGGTTTGAGAAGATGCAATTCAAAATTCACCAAAAACCGACAAAAATAGGCTCTTTAATTTTTTCAATTTTTTTTCCTTTCATCTGATCAATTTGGGAAATTTTCACGTGATAGCAAGAGTATAAATATACACAACATAAAAATTTATTCATGACCGTAGATGAAATTTTAAAATTCACGGCGGACTCTCCCCTTAACCCGTAAAGCGCGGCTATGCCCATTTGGTCACTCACTAAGAATACGCGAGTATGCCCAATTGGGCGGCCGCCAAATTAAAAAAGGTGGGCTAATTTTTCGGCCGGTGAAATCTGGCAACACTACTTTAACCTGAGAATGACCCAGGGGTCAAACATAGGCTCAGTGACCCAGTGCCCAGCATGGAAGGTGTAGGTGCTGACAGGTCTCTCTCTATCGCGGGCAGAGAGATTAGAGAGGAAGACCCTTGCGGCCTGTTTTCTGTGAACGAGCTGTACCGTGGATGCCATAAACCTCAACGCTTTTCATCTTGCAAGTAAAATCATAGAAATAACGCAAGACTTTAAAAAACAAAATATTTTTTGCGGTTGCACAAATATATGGCGAAATACATTGACCCATATTCAAGTTTGTTTAGCGACTATAAGAATTCTGCAAAAGTCCCGCGTACACAGAGATATTGCACACAGGTATCCGCAGTTTACGGGTTAATTTGATGAAACTCCAGGTGGTTAAGACAATTATTGTTGACAGACAAAATAATTATAAATATATAATTCCAGTTTCCTTATAAATATAAAACATTGAAATTATTGGTCAGCATGTCTCTTTAGCCCCAGGTGTAAGGTTTTTTTCCCCCCTGGTGGTACAGGTACCCCAGGTTAAGAACCACTGCTCTAGATAGTGTCCCATCGGCAAGTATCCTAGACCACCATAATCAGGCAAGTGTGTAGATTCAGGAACCGTGCTTAACATAATAGTACAAGGATAAATAGCTGACCACTAAGGAGTTGAAAGAACAAATGTTTATGCGTTACTTTATGTAGCCGTCATTTTCGTATAATTAATATTATTGTTGCAGATTTATGCAAATACGATCCAAAATTTTCTCAGGAAGACGATGGTGGCACTAGTTTTTTTTCAATGTCAAATGGTGGTTGGGGAAAACTAGTTGGGAATAAGGTTTGATAAGCCAGATGGTCGCCGCGCTAGGCTGCGGGCGTCACTCATCACACTACAGCGGGATGCGGGACTCGCTTTCTAGGTATATAACTCTGTGGTGAGCTTATATTCACATCATTATGTAAGAAGACGCAGAATGTATACTGTGAAGGTGAGAAAAAATGTACAAATAATGAAAGAGTTAAATCCCCGCGATTTATCTACGGCCGAATAATCTGATTAAGAAAGTTTACAGACTTATATTTTTTTGTTTCATCAACGATTTAGATAGGGGGGATTAGCATGAACATAGCATTTTTGCTGATAACTAAGATAGGTAGATAGATAAATATTATAGTTTAAGGCGCCGCACTGCGGGGTTATTGACGCTGCTTACATAAATACATGAAAGTAATATTTAAAAAACAAAATTTAAGATAAAATCAAAATATTTAAAATAACAAAATACAGAAAAGAGCAATAGTACATTCAAAGCAATAATAAGTGAATATTAAAAACCTCATAACTTGTTGAGAAGGCCAGCCCTCTCAATAGAGGTATGGACTTTATGCCCCCGGAGAGAAACACCTCCTCCCAATGCCAGGGAAGACGGTAAGCACCGTCCGACCCCCGACCCCGGGGACAAAAAATTGCACACCGTAGGTCCCCAAGACTGGGACACTCGACCAGCAAGTGCCGCACAGTTTAAGGGGACCAAACAATCATCACAGTAAGGAGGGTGGCCCCCCTCCATGAGGAACCCATGAGTATATAGAGTGTGACCAATACGCAATCGTGCCAAGGCAGTCTCCCATCTCCGGGAGAGACCGCAGTAGCTCCAGTCCTCGATACTTTGGCGTATGGTGCGCAGTTTTTTTGCCCTAATTAACCCAAACGTTTCCCTGCCAACTGGTGTGAACTGATCTATGGATTGCCAAGCGTGGGTCCGTAGCCGGCACTGCAACATGTGATAGAGCTGGTCTTCTAGCTGCGGCTTAAACTGGCGGGCTTGGTGGAGGCGCCTGATGCCTCAAGCTGTACAATAGTTACCTTACAATTGTATCAATACGTGTATATCTCTTTTGGGTAAACATGGACGAGGACTGCGCGGTCATTTTCTGAGACACTGACTATGTTTTCCTGGCCAAAAGTGGTTGCTTTTTCAAATGGAGATATTATTATTTCCGGAGACCGGTTGAAACCGGTCTCTTTTTGGTAATTTTTATCTCCAATCCTAGGGTCGTCGTTTCCATTGGTAACTGTATCCATCATAAAAGCACTCAAATTTTAGCAAGGAAATAATAGTCAGTGTCTCAAAAACCAGGGAAGTGGACGGAATTGTACCGGAAATAATCACCGCTTATTATTTTTAAGGGTAATTTTTTTAGTTTGGAGCACCCAACTATATCTGAAAGAAACTTGTTATTCAAATTAATTAAATTGTCGTTCGTAGACGTGTTGATCCATTTAATGTAATGTTTGCTCTCACAGCGGCCTTATAATTTTTGTTAATCCCATAAACAAAATAATGTTACGGGGTGGCCCGCAAAGTGATTTTGCTTTTCGCTAAACTGACGAAATTAGCGTATGAATTCTTTCAGATCACACCACAAAAATATAATGCACAAGGTAACCTAACATAAAACCCTCCCAAATTAACCTATGTTATTAATTTAAACTAAGCTAACACTTCTGTTTAACTTCTTCACAGGAACAGCCTCTGGCAGGACCATAAATGTGGAAGAGTCTGGGGACCCCACGTTGCAGCCTCAACATGGTGAGTTGATGTAGGTAGGATATGTGAGATTAGGTTAATTTAGGTTAGATTAATATATACATGATATACCATAAATAAATAATACATGATATACCCCCATAAATCTATAAGCCTGCAATCGCCACTTACAATAGTAGAGATGACGCAAACAGTAACCACTTTACTGGCATATTATTTAACACTTGTTTAATTAATTACACAGGCACAGCAGATCAAGCCCCTAGTCTTGCTGCAGCCATGCCTGAAGAGTCGGGAGACCCCACGGTGCAGCCTGAGCATGGTTAGTGAAAATGTGATTTTGAAAGGGATGAATAGAAAACCAGTGAAACAGACGCCTCTTAGGTGTTCATGTATTATTTATTAAGACGCCTTAATCGGCGAGGGACGAGCGAGCCCGTAGTCGCCCGGAGTTTGACCTGTGTGACATTGCTAGGTGTGTGGTCTCAAACCACACATCAAATTTCAACTTAGTCGGTACTGCCGTTTCTCAGCTATAGCAAGATAACGTTGTCTGACACCCCTCACGCGGCACGCGCCATGCTGACCCCCCACGTGAGGGCAAAACATGTCAAGCACAAAAGGGATTGAATGGAGCTTCAAAATGGCGAAGAACGCTTGTCAATCGGAACGTGATTCCAAAGATATAAGCTCCTGAAAAGCGTGGGCGGTCGGGTCGGGCCGGGCCGGGTCGGCCGCTTAAGTGAGAAAATCCCGTATCCATCAAGGGACTCCCCGAGCGTTTCGCGCTCGCTCGTAAATTTTGTTTTTTGTATTATTGTATGTTCTACTGGTCATGTAGGCTAAGTACTACCTAAAGGGAAGATTTTTATTTCTTATATTTTGTATTTTACTGCACAGCACTGACTAGTTTAACCAAGGATACATGTGGTTGTGGTAAAGTTAACCACTTATGAATTTTTAAACTGAACCTTGCAGAATTACCTAAACCATTATATAAGTGCATACAATTTTTGTCAACGGATGGAGCAATGCTTCCATACTGCTGTTCATCGAAACCTTTAGGTTGCACCAGCACAATTTGATGACCCTAAAGTAAAAAAAATATGATATTTTGGCGGACATCGCCAAGCCCTACAGCTGAAGGGGTATGCTGTTTTACGGGTTACATGTGATAGCAAACTTCGGGTATTAAAAAGAAGGTACGTACAGGTAAATTTTCTTGTCCTTATGATATCACAAAGTTGTATAGCTTTCATCCAAAAGTTTCAAATTTTACCACTTCCTGATGTGTTTTATTTAAATTTTATGGGGGGTGTGGGGCCTATAACAAACCCCTTTCCTAAACCTCGAAATAGGAGACCGTAGAATATAATAAATTTTAGTTATCTGACTAAAACAAATTTTTCATTGATATCAATAATATAGCTTAGGTTCAGAAGGCTTAGATCTAAGAGCAAACTTTGCAGTGGTGATAAAATATTATCCTATGGGTCAGAATGATGTCATGTGACTTTAGAATTACGCCTCAGTGGTGTAGTGGCTTGCACGATTCTATAAATACGCGTGCTCTGATTCAAAGCCGGTCATGAACATGCGGCGTCCAGCCAAAAAAGTTGTTCATCGTTCCTTTTGGGGTTAGTCGATGAATGGGTACCCAGGGAAAGGTAACTGTGGTATGTCACACTAGCCCTGTGTAAAAGGGTAACGGGTTCACACCTACACAGGCTCATGGACTAATGCCACGGAGATGATAACCAAGGCCACATGCAGCTAGCGTATGGCTCCATCTTTTTAAATTTAACTAAAAAAAAATCCCCGCTTTTTTTGGGTTTCAAAATCCTTCAATGCAGCCCCTGGGTTTGCTTACTACTCTGCCCAATGGTACGTTGCACGTCATAGAGATTTTTTATCTCCCCATATATTTCTAATAACATACCTTTATATTGTCTGCTTGACTCATAATCAATAACCGTACTGTATGTAAGTGTAGCATGTAGCTTTGGAAAGATAAAAAGTATTTAAAACAATATCACAATAATCAACGTTTTTAATTACATTCAAAATGACTTTATTAGAATACCGTTATTCCATTGTTTATATATATATAGCTATTTTTTCCTTTTATTGTTGCTGTGGGTATCATTTGGTTAGTTAAGTAACCGCACAGTTAAGGGGATTGATTGATTGATTATAGTTTTAAGGCGCCGCAACTGCGGGGTTATTGACGCCTGCCTACAGAAGATACATGTAAAATAAAACTAAAAAACAAAATTTAAGATAGAATAAAAATATTTAAAATAACGAAATACATAAAAGAACAAGAGTACATTAAAAACAATCATAAGTTAATATTAAAAACATCATAACTTGTTGAGAAGGCCAGCCCTCTCAATAAATGTATGGACTTCGTGTCCCGGAGAGAAACACCTCTCTCCCAATGCCAGGGAGAGACGGTAAGCACCGTCCGACCCGCGACACCGGGACAAAAATTGCACACGTAGGTCCCCAAGACTGGGACACTCGACCAGCAAGTGCCGCACAGTTAAGGGGACCAAACAATCATCACAGTAAGGAGGGTGGCCCCCCTCCATGAGGAACCCATGAGTATATAGAGTGTGACCAATACGCAATCGTGCCAAGGCAGTCTCCCATCTCCGGGAGAGACCGCAGTAGCTCCAGTCCTCGATACTTTGGCGGATGGTGCGCAGTTTATTTTGCCCTATAGTAATCCAACGTTCCTGCCAACTGTTGTGAACCGGATTGCCAACTATGGATTGCCGAGCGCAGGTCCGTAGCCGGCACTGCAAAATGTGATAGAGCTGGTCTTCTAGCTGCAGCTTTTGCCAAGGCATCAGCTTCCTCATTACCGGCAACACCTACATGTGCCGGTACCCAACAAAAGCTGACCGTCCGACCTCGCCTCTTGAGCAGATAAAGCCATTCCAGGATGGCATTAACCAGCGGATGGGGAGAGTTAAAATTACATAGTGATTGAAGAGCACTACAAGAATCACTAAAAATTGTAAAAGAGACATCCGGAAGGGTAAAAATAAGCATGAGAGCATATAAAATAGCACTTATTTCAGCCGTAAAAACAGATGAAACACTTGGAAGGCTGACGCCTTTGTAAAACGATGGGAATACGACACCGTATCCAACTCCTTCGTCTGATTTGGAACCATCAGTAAAGACAGGGACCGAACTCTGATGTGTGCAAAAGTGGTCTAAAAACTGGGCACGCTCAGCCTGAGGAGGTAAAGACCCTTTTGAGAGCGGAAGGCTTTTGCAGAAGGACACTTCTGGGAGAAGCCATGGACCGACTGTCGTAGGCCTATGCGGGCAGATCCGCAAAGCAGGGAAGGATAGCGTCTCCATAATAGCTGTCAATCGGAAACCAAGCTTCTTCGCCCATTAGTAGGGTCACTTAGGGCGATTCGCTTCACATTAGGTGAAGGAAGTATTTTGAGGTCTTATCTTAAGCATTTTGTGCCGCTGAATCCGAAAATCGTAGTTGGGTCACTCGTTAGCGGTAAGTTTTCGCGCAATTTGCAATTTGGCAATTTGGCAATAAAATTGGCAATTACAAATTGCAGAATGAGAACCAGACGTCGTAGAGACCTCGTTTTGGACTCAAATTGAAGCTTATTAAGAGTGCATAAAATGTTATTTAGTACTCCGTGGTTGTATCTGTTCGCATTACTGAACTATAATGGAAATTAGAGATAAGTGGAAAAAATGGAAAAAAATATAAAAGGAATAATTTTGGCCTTAATTTCACATCAAAAGTCATGAAATGTTTCTGGCTGTATCTGTTCTCATAAAGGCACTACCGTCTGATTAATAGAAAATGGTAACTTTTCTCTGACTGTCCCCTCATGGTCGTAGTTTATGACATACGGTAATGAAATTTCGCAAATAAATGTAAAATTTCATTGGCTTATAATTTTAGAAATTAGCTATAAACCCGTAAATAAAATAAATTCATTTATTATATCGCACATTTTCCTTTCCAGGTCTCGCAATGAAATCGTGTGTCATTTGCGGTGCAACTAACGGAGATGTGGTCCTTCGACCTCGGACGCCCAAGGAGGATGTTCGGAGTATGCTGGCCAAGTGGGCTTCGAAAGGCGAATTCGTAGAGGCCCACAGGAGGTCCTCTAGAAGGGACGATTGGTCGTGGCACCGACAGTGCATTGCTAAAATCCAGCCCCACAAATTCGCGAGGCAGTACGGAGATGAGCAACAGGACCTTGCGGCGGAGGCCGCCCACCCCGGACCTTCAAGGTAAAGAAGAATTTTTTTTTTTTTTTTTTCGAAAAAATCTTTCGACATGAAAAATATTGCTTGATTATGGTCTAGTGATTTAAGGATAGGGAGCGCTAAGTGCGTGGCACTGATTTCCGGATAAAACGTCGCAGATGATGATAAAATCTAACTCGCAGTGCGAGGAGTGGAAAGCCGTGGGCCGCTTGGCCGCGAGGGCTTTTAAGCTAATAAACATTCTTTGAATACTTTTAAATTGATGTTTCGAGAAATATCTTATTTGCTATAATTATTTTCATGCATAGGATTCCTGAAAGTATATTCCCATTGGTAGTTTTCCATTACATTCCCGACTAAATAATAAAAGCTTTTATCCATCTCTACTTCTAGGCCTGCCACCCCGCCGCCTCGAGTCCCCCGCCGCGCCAGCGCTCCTATTCCCCGGAAGGAATGCTTCTTCTGCGGTGATGGAGACAAGCCAAATGAAGTCCTGCACCGGGTGAGCACGACCTGGAGTGCCAATCGAATCATTGAGGCGGGCCACAATGGAACGAATTCTGAGTGGAAAATCCAGCTTCCTCCCGACCTCGACGTCCTGGCTGCCGACGTGATGTACCATAAGGGCTGCTGGATCATTCATGTCGTCAACAAGTTGCGGACAGTGGCCTCCACTCAACAAGAGCCAGAAGATCGCTCCGTGATCGAGTTCGTGGAAGAGGTTAGCGAGAAGCTGGAGAGTGGAGTGGTTCTCTCGATGGGAGAAATAGACAGCCTCAAGGAGCAGCATGGTGTTGGCCGCTCACGCTGGCGGATAAAGGAACTCCTCTCCACCATGGTCCATGGCGTGGAGTTCACCAAGCCCAAGAACCCTCGCGAACCCGAACTGGTTCATCTGGCGGAGGCAAGGAAAGAGGCCCTGACAAACCATCGGACAATCGAGGACTTCAAGCTTGCTACACTCCTGAAAGCTGCCAAAATCCTGCGTGAAGAAACCCTCAAAGAACCGAACTGGAAATTCGAAGGAGACATGGCCAACTTTAACCTTCCTCCCCTCGTCAAGAGTTTCGCGACCTGGGTCGTCGGTGGAGCTGGAAGAAACAATCCGCGAACGGAGAAGGGAGCCTCGATCGTCGGACAAGTCCTCATGACAAACATCTTGAGTGCAAAGCAAGCTGCGACGAGCACCCAAGCTTCCCGAACCCGAGAGACCCCTCTCCAGGTGGCGACCAAGGTCCCAACACGTGCCTCCAGCTTGGCAAGACGACTTTCAACGTTCAGCTCATCCACGATGAACTGGGCTCTCACGCGGATGTGATCACGTCCTTCCATGCTCTGACTGGTTGCGACACCACTTGCGCCCTCTTCAGGAAAGGCAAGTTGCAAGCTTGGCCTGTGTTCCAGGCGGCCGACCAGGCAACCCTCGACGCTTTGGGTACACTCCGAAGCCCTGGTCCGCTGACGCAAGAGAGCCTGGACGTGCTGTGCCGATTCGTGAGCAGAATTTACGGATATACCTGCTCTCTGCCGCAGGCGAGGTGGACGGCACTTCAGAAGAAGAAGGTTGGAGCAGCACTGGCCCCTCCGACAGTCAACGCCACCACCCAGCACATTATGCGAGCCCAGCTACAGGCCGTCGTCTGGGAGGGGGCTGTGAAGAAGGAGTTGGTGACCCTCGACCCGACCAAGTACGGCTACGGACCAAACCTGGCGCCTATCCCTTCCACCCTGCCTCCCGCCCCGCAAAGTATCATGGATGGGATGCAGTGCGGATGCAAGACGAACTGCTCGACCAATCGCTGCCGCTGTCAACGCCTGCAGACTCCTTGTTCGGAGCTTTGCGATTGCTCCCCCGAGATGTGCATCAACGACGAGGAAGATGGGCATGAGGACGTCGATGGCGTAGACGACTAGATATTCGATTTTTTTCAACTTGTGAACGCTCGCTATCGCAAGTAAGGGATTTTTTTGTGTTCTAATTGTTATTTTCCAAAAATACGCGGAGGAGACTCGGTTTCGTTGTTTGAAATTTTGTGTTCTGGATTAATACTCGGGTCACTTCGGGCGGAAAAAAGGCTTTCGCTTCACCTTAGGTGAAGGAAGTATTTTGAGGGTCTTATCCTAAGCATTTTGTGCCGCTGAATCCGAAAATCGTAGTTGGGTCACTCGTTAGCGGTAAGTTTTCGCGCAATTTGCAATTTGGCAATTTGGCAATAAAATTGGCAATTACAAATTGCAGAATGAGAACCAGACGTCGTAGAGACCTCGTTTTGGACTCAAATTGAAGCTTATTAAGAGTGCATAAAATGTTATTGAGTACTCCGTGGTTGTATCTGTTCGGATTACTGATCTAAAATGGAAATTAGAGATAAGTTGAAAAAAATTGGGAAAAATATAAAAGGAATAATTTTGGCCTTAAAGCCTGAGTTCTTAATAATTAAAAACTAAATTTTAATTAGTAAAAAAAGTAAAATAACAAACAATTGTTCTTAGGACACATTTAATTAACGAATTTGTGCAAGGGTGGGTACAATTATTGCGTAGAACAGGGTATTTCAACTGAAAAATGCTTAGGATAAGACCCTCAAAATACTTCCTTCACCTAAGGTGAAGCGAAAGCCTTTTTTCCGCCCTAAGTGACCCGACTACATGGTAAAGTTGCGATCCTGAATCACAAGACACAGCACGGCAAGCTATTGAGTCAGGGAGGCGTTGGAGGCGATACCAACATCTTAACAGGAGGGACTGGCGTTGAAGATCCAGTGGGAGGACACCAGCATCTACCAATAGACTTGGGATGGGAGATGACCTGAACGCCCCGGTTGCCAGACGGACACCAGCATGATGTACCGAATCCAGCATCCGCAGTCGAGTGGGTGTGGCAGAGGAGTACACTTCACATCCATATTCAAGCTTCGAAAGGATAAGTGAGCGGTGAAGATAGAGGAGTGTAGCGCGATCAGCCCCCCAGCTGGTGTGCGAGAGGACTTTCAGTAGATCCATGGTCCGGAGACAGTCAGTCTTGAGAGCACGAAGGGGGGTTACCCAAGTCAGTTATTGTAAAAAATGGCCCAAAAAAAACCGGGCCCTCTTCCCTACAGGTAATTCTTATCTTTAAAATACAGGTCTGGGTCGGGATGAATCCCAGGGTTTTCTGAA
Source organism: Chionoecetes opilio (assembly GCA_016584305.1). Lineage (NCBI taxonomy): Eukaryota > Metazoa > Arthropoda > Malacostraca > Decapoda > Majidae > Chionoecetes > Chionoecetes opilio. The sequence continues at coordinate 188,095 of JACEEZ010025299.1, read as the reverse complement.
AAAAATAAACCCTTTTTACATTTCTTCGTTGGAAAAAACCTGAAGCCACGATTTTTTCGTCCATTCACAAAACTTTTTTCAATAGCAATTTGGGAAGTCTTCTTCGCAACCGCCCAACCCTGGAAGCAGCAAAAGAAAATTGATAAATATCCACGTATAATTTTATTTAACAACCCCCTTTGGCAGTACATCAACAATACCTTTTGATGGCCACAGCGAACAGAGCACCTCAAAAAGCTACCTTGGGGGAGCCCCCCTGGAAGGGGGTTTGTTCAGAAGCCAGTAGTTCCCAAAACTCAAAACTCAAAGAACCCGGTTTGGGTAAAAAACTTGGGGAAAAACCCCAGGCAAACGACCTTTTGGGGCCCAAACTCATACAGAAGATTGCAATAAAACCGTGTCTCCAACCCGTGTCGTAACCCTTTTTAAGGTTTTTTTCCAAAAAAATATGGTAAACATGGTGTTGTCGAGAGGCAAAGCCCCCATATGGATGACTCTAAGGAAAAAAAAGCGTTTCCGGGTATAGATTTGATGCTTACGGAATCCACACTAAAAAAAAGGGAAAAAATTTTTCCCTTTCCCAAAAAAACCATAAAAAGTCGATTTTTACCTTTTTTTCCGAATAACTTCCCAACACATGAAGTTGGGGAACCCTAGGTAGGTTATCCGTGGCCTGAGGGAAAAAGGGTTTGGGCTCCCCGTATGCCCCAAAACAATGGAAAGTTCAGTGGTTTCTAGAAAAAGCTACCCTTAAAAGCTTTATTACTGCACAACGGCAAGGGAAAAACCCTTAAATCCCTGTAGCACAAGCCAGGGCCTTTTAAATGGATTTAGGAATAAATGGAAACTCCCTGCAAAAATCAAAAATTTTATAAGGCCCACACATGGAATTTTTTTGGTGCCCTTTAAAAGTTTTTTCCCCTTATTTCCCGGGGAACATTTGGGGCCCTACACAAACCCTTGTGTTTTTTGGGGTCTATGGAACAGCAAGAGACAAGAACCACAAAAAAACCACGTTTGGGCCCAATTTAGAAGGAACAGATTGTTGGTAAAAACAATGGGGAAAAACCCAGCATTTAAATTGACCCTCAGAAAGTCCCTTTCCCAACCACTTAAATTTTAAAAAATTTGGGGCCAAATTTTTACCCATTTATATACCGGGCCCTTTTTTCACGGCCCATTTTTTGAAGTTGCCAGGCTGCATAGCGGACTGGGGCCCCGCCAGACAAAGAGTTTTAAGGGGTATATGGACTTTTCCTATAGACTTGTTTTTGGGGACCAGTGTCCCCCAGGACACACTCATTGTTTGGGGACTTCAATGTTAAATATGGCACGGAGAGATGGTACGAGTTATGTGTTGGTCCCCCAGGGCCCCCGGTCCCAAAACCCCAAAACAGTTTTGCTTCTAAATTTTTGCAAGTCCAAAAGGGTTTGAGAATTGAGGGTTTTGGTAATCGGGGGGGCCCCAGAGCTGCACCGCTGGGACAGGTATATAATCCCGGGAGGGGTAGTAAGGAGATGGGCCCCCCACATCCTCTTTAGCCCTTTTTGGGAGGATCCTCCAAAAACTGCGGGGTTTTTCCCGGGAGTGCTGAGTTTTTTGGGGAACAGATCCCCAAAAATTGGGTTTTTGCTACCCCTTAAGCTTCATGTTAAGTCCAAAAAGAATTCAGGAGGAAACCTTTACTGTTTTTTCATCTTGAAAAAAAACAAAAGGACTTGACATGGGGCTCATGAAAATTCGGGGGGCGGGTTCAAATCGGTTTGATGTGCCCCCCCCCGGTGTCTGGGGGACCCTTTTGGGAAACTGGGGGAAACCCTTCAAACTTTAAAAACTCTACAGGTGCCAAGGAGTGTATTGGGGAGCGCCCGAAGGTCAAGGCTTTGGTTTGTTCGACGGGGGGACGCGGGAAAAAAAAGGAGGAGTGCCCCTGCCGGGTTTGGCGGGAAACCCGGGGGACCAGCACAGGGCTCTGTCACCCCGGGATTAAAACCCCCCTGAGGAGAGACAAGAAGGGGTTTAGCCCAGGATTTCTCGCTGGGGTTTGTAAAGGGAATTTAAATTTAATGACCAAAGACCTGCCTATCGAGCCCTAAAGAAGCTCCTTTCCCAACCCCCCCCTTCTCGGGGAGTGCTTTTCAAAACAGCAGAGGGGGCCCCCCTCGTGTCGGCCCAGGGGATGGGCGATGGCTCTTTGGGCGGAGAATTTGGGGCAGTTTTTCACGGGGGAAACCCCCCAAAACTGGGGCAGTTTCACACCACGGGGTTTACAGACAGGGGGTCCCGATCCCCCCATTAAAAAAACCGCGCCCTCTTTTGACGAAGTCAGAGAGGCTGTAGAAAAAGTTGGGGGGTGGAAAGGAAAGTGGTGTTTTTTAATACAGTGCGGAGCTCCTCAAAGCTGGGGGTGAGGCCATGACCCGGGGGGTTGCATGCGGGTCTGACCCCCTTGTGGCAACAGGGGGGTACCTTTCCCCCTGACGGGAAAAAGGGGGGCTGGTCTTTCCCTTTTGGGAAAAGGGGAAAGGGGGAAACCATGGGGACTGCAAAAAATTTTACCGCGTATTACATGCCCCCCCGGGGCGTACCGGGAAAAGGTTTGCTTCCCCATCTATTGCTGACAGGGGTTTCGCCAGTCACGGGGTAAAAGCCCAGAAAACCTCAGCAGTCTGAGTTCACGCCTGGTAAGTCAACAAGGACCGTATCCTAGCGCTTCGGGCCCCTGGTGGAACGCCGACGGATTTTGGGACAGGGGATGCGGCGGGCCTATGTTGACTCAAGAAGGCTTTTAAATTCAGTCCCATCGGGAGTAAATTTGGGATTTCTGCGACTTCGGGGGACTCCGAAAGGGACTTTTGGTTTGATAAACTGGTCTGTATTTTTGGGGACTGGGTGTTGTGAAGGGGGGCAGGTATTTTTCCAGCTTTTTTCCCTGGGGAATACAGGAGTGGGGAAAGGGTCCCGGTCCTTCCCCCAAATCATTTTTCAACTCTTGTATGGGATTGGGTTTTGGACAAGGTTTTTAAAATCAAAGTGTTTGTGGGCATCCGTCGGAACACCAAAAAATCATGATCTTGTTTTTGCGGGGATGTTTGCAGTAATTTTGCTGAGTCGCTGGGGGTCCTGGGTGATGGCCTCGAGGCGCTCCCACGAGGAGGAAAAGGGCCCTTTTGGAAATTAAAGGTTTTCCCCCTGGCTAAAGGCCCCAAGGCCGGGGTTTTTGGAGACTTACGGGATGAACAGTACAGCTTTTCCCATCCCTGGGCGAGAACATTGAGATCGAAAAGTTTTACATACTTGGGTTTAGCGCAGTCCTTTAATAACGGCGGGTCACGTCAAAAAAAGGGCTTAGGGGCGGTTTGGGGCATAGCCCACGGTGTTATGGACTCCCCTCGGGGGAAAAGTTTTTGGGGGTTTGTGGGTTTACTGTGCAGAAGGGGCAAAAAATCCGGAAATTCAAGGGCGCTTGTGATCCCTGTTTAACCTATGGGTTTTTGAAAAAATGGACCTTTAAAAAGTGACTTTAAGAGGGCGAACCCAAAGCCTTTGGAATAAGTGTTCCCTTCCCCAGAAAACATGGGGATCGCTGGGGTGAACGTGTCAAACAGCGATTTCACCGTGAGGGACTGAATCGAGGCCTATTACCCGCATAGTCCGTCAGCGGCCCAAATTTGCCCAGATGGGCTGTGGGCACGCACCCGAAAACGACCATTCCCCTCGGGTTTTTTATTGTAAGAGACAATCCGGCGTGGGGGGGAGGCCCAAAAGGGGGGGCCCCCAAGGTCGTGGGTGGGGCCCAATTTAGTTTCTTGAAGAGAGCTGGGTTGGTATGGGAAAGGAGGCCCGCATGGGAACTCGCGCGTGGTGACCCCCGGGGGCCCGGCGTCGTGGGTGGGCGAGGGGGACGGGGCCCCCCGGCGTTTTGCCCCAATGATTTATTGATTGATTGATTCGACAAAAAATGCCCAAAACCCACCCCCCCCCCGCTGTGCAAATTATTCCACCCTATTCTTCCCAGGGCCATTCCGGGGGAGTTTTCAAAAACAACCCGAGGAAAAAATTTCATACCTTGTGGGAAAGCCCCCACGTGTCATAATTAAGGTAAAACCCGGTCCAAACAGGATTTACCCACAGGATTTAGGGCTTTCCTACGTTTGTTTCAGTGCCCCCAACACCTTAAGTGCTTCCAGTGTCCCCCCCCCGTGAAAAAACCCGGAAATTCATACCCCCCCCAGGTTTGTCAAAATGCTCATCACCGGGCGTTCCCGTGCTCCTGGAGTGTCCCCACGCTCGGTTGGGGAAACCCCCCCCCCCCCCCCCCCCCCCCCCCCCCCCCCCCCCCCCCGTGATAACCCCTTCCCCCTCTCTCTTTTGTTCCCCGTGTGTTATCCCTTTCCCCTGTGGGTGTAGGGGGCCCCGTTTTTGTGCCCAAATGTCCCCTTTTGTTTTTGGTGTTGGCAGGCTGGGGGCGCGGAGTGGGAATAAAGTGCGGTGAGGGGTGCGGCTGATCTGGGTGGCGCGGGGGGCATGCCAAATTTTGCCTTGGTGAGGCCCAAAAAATGGGGCGGGTGAAGATAAGGACACCCGCGGGGCGAGTAGGTAGTGTTTGGAACAGGAACTACCAAAGGTAGGGCCCCACGGCCTCTTTTAGCGTCCTTATTTTTTATGTTCTTATGTAAATTATAGAACAAAATTTAAAAAGATAACAAGTATTTTTTATACTGATTAACATTATATTTGGTTTTGGGGGGGAAAATTACCCTAAAACGGGCAAACACAGGGACAAGTGGAGTTTTTTTGGTCCCTTTACGCTCGCCATCTCCCGCGTCTGTCGCCCGCACAAAAGAGGGCTGTGACGTTCGTGCAAGGAACCTATACTCAGGATTAAATGTTTCCCCAGCCAGTATCAAAAGCATTTTTTTGCAATAAATTTTGTTTGGGAAAGGGAAATTTTTAAAATGGAAAAATTAGGGAATTTTTAAAATTTCTTTCAATATTTTTCATCTTCGCTTAAAACCCGGGAAATTTTTTTTTCAATTTTTTTTTGTGATCATTTCATCTCCCCTAAATGACATCATCGACCTGGATTGTGATATTTTTTTGGGAAACCCTTTAGTTTGGGTGGGGATAAATGGAGCAAAAAACCATTTTGCAAAGTAGTATCCCTTTAAGGCAAGGGTAAATTGTTTTTCCCGCCCTTATCATCGTCCCGCATGAGTGCAAGGAAAACCATCGTAAAAGGGATCCACCTTGTTGCCTGGATCCTTTGGGGGATAAAAGTTCCAAAGCTGTCTCCTGTTTATCTCGCGGGCCCGTTTCGGCATTTCATTTTTACACGAGCTATCAGGGGATCAAAAAATCCCAAAGTGAATGGGAAAAAAAAAAACCAAAATTTCCACAAAGAAATAGCAGGAACAATAAACGTTTTGTCCCCCCACAATAAGAAATGATCGGGAATGTTTTTTAAAAAATAAAACCAAGGGCCCCTATCAAAAATGCAAAAACAAAAAAATTGCCCACAGTACCCAAACCCCCGCCCGGGGCCCCGCCCACTCAAAGGGGCTCGCAAACGCGCAGGAACAAATTTTGAACTGCCCCGTGATGGTTCCCGCGTCCCCTAACAGTAGGTTTTCCCCCCCCTTTATGCTTTTTTTAAACTAGGCCCCCTGAGGGCCCCTTTTGGTTTTCACTGGAACGCCAGGGGAACCCGCAGGGTTCGCCTCCGTTCACCCAAGGGACGCTAAGGGGCGACATAATGGGAAACGCAAAAAACGTTGAGCAACGCGGAAACAAAAAAAGGACCCCCTGGGCGCCACTACACCCTGTGGGGAGCGCCCGGGGGTTTACAGGAAAACACAGGGCACCGTGTTACAGTTTAGCTAACTCAGTTAAAATAACTAGCGTTAACACGGGGCACGGGGGCTAAAACCCGTCCTGGACCGCAGGTTCAGGAAAAAGTTGAAAGGGAAAAATGGCGAAACCAAGGTTGGGAGGTAGAAACACCTCAGCCACCGGAGGGGCGAAACCCGTTACACTGTGCCGTGTGGTAAGAAACGAGAGCGGCAGAAAACCTTTCCCCGGACGGTGCCCGGGGCCCAGATCGGGCTGCTGATTTGTTTGGGGGCCCGGGGCGGCGTGATGCCAAACCCAAAAAAAGTCTTCGCCCCACACAGACAATGAAAAGCCCTACATTTCCCCTTTATCCCCCCTTCGGTCAAAGATGAAAATCGACATTTGTCAATAAAACCCGGGTTCCCTAAAAATTTTGGAAACATATACAATTTTAAAAACATAAAAAAGTGGGAAAAGCAAAGCGGGTTTCCCTTTTAAAAGGATATTTTTTTTTAATGAAAAACCCTTTTTTTAAAAAATTTCCTTATAGCAGCGTTTTCCCTACCACTCAAAAGATACGCAAGGGTGATTATGATACGGAATGCAACAAGTGGATATCCAGTTCCCCAAGGGTTTCCCCAAAAGGACGGCCCCGGCACACTCACGGGATCTAGCTAGATCTGTCCCTTTCCCTGTTCATGCTTACAGCCACACTAGCGGCCCCCGCAGCATTTGCCCAAAATTTAGCTGCCAGAGGCACCCCCATTTGATATTTATTTTTAAACCCCATTTTTTAAAGGGGGTAATATAGAAAAGGTTTATTAAAATTTAAAACATTTTTTTTTAGTTTTTTTCATTTTTTCCTTTCCCCCCTTTTATGTATATCTTTTTCTGCCCAAAATAAAATATAAAACCCCAAAAAAAAAATTCAAAATGCCCTACGTTTAGGGGTTTCCCGAAAAAACCCCCTTTCGGCCCTACAAGCCATGATATGATGCTTTAAAGGGGGTACGCGTAGGGCGTCGCCCTACGGTTGGCAACACTGGCAGAAAGGGGGTGGGAGGGCCAGTGCTGAGCCAACAGCTAAAACAAAAACCCAACTAATATATCTTAAAAAAGTTTTTGGTTTGTATGAATTTAAGTGAAACCCCGGGGGACTCCCCGGTGGTTTAAAAACAATTAAATTTTTGACAGACAAAAAATTTTAAATATATAAATTTCCCGCTTCCTTAAAAAATTTTGACATTGCATTATTTGGGCAGCAGTTCGTACCCCCAAAGGGGTTTAAAGGGTTTTGTACCCCCCGGGGGTACAGGTTTCCCCCGGTTTAAAAACACCTGCTCTAGATAGTGTCCCAAACGGCAAGTACCTAGAAAAAACATAATCAGGCAAGTGTGTAGATTCAGGAACCGTGTTTAATATAATAGTACAAGGATAAATAGCTGACCACTAAGGAGTTGAAAGAACAAATGTTTATGCGCTACTTTATTTAGCCGTCTTTTTCGATAATTGAATTATTGTTGCAGATTTATGCTAATATGATGGAGAATTTTCTCAGGAGGACGATGGTTTCCCTAGTTTTTTTCAATATCAAATGTTGGTGTCGGAAAACTAGTTGGGAATAAGGTTTGATAAGCCAGATGGCCCGCCGCGCTGGGCTGCGGGCGCCCACTCATCACAATTACAGCGGGATGCGGGACTCGCTCTCTAGCTATATAACTCTGTGGTGAGCTTATATTCACATTATTATGTAATAAGACGCAGAATGTTACTTAATAAAAACAGTGAAGGTGAGAAAAAATGTACAATAATGACTCTGAAAAATTAAATCGACCGAGAGTATATAGGCCGAATAAGAACATAGGAAAATAAGGAAGATACAAGAGGTGGGAGACCTACACGAGGTTTTCCTGTTACTTAACCCCACCTATATCCACCTTTCATCCCCATCCATAAAATTTGCCCAGACTCCTTTTAAAACCCTATTGACTGCACTAACTACCTGATGACTGAGTCCATTTCAATCATTTACCACACTTTTAAACAGGTTCTCCCTATTTCTTTTTAACCTAAACCTACGCTTTTCCAGTTCAAATCCGTGACTTCTGTTTCACCCTGATACTAGCCGTAAGAAACTTTTCCTACATCTCCTTATTGTTTTCCCCTTAACCACTAAACATTTATACCCGGTCGCCCCAATTATATGCCTCTTGAGTGAGTGTAACTTTAATAGCTTCAATATCCTCTCCTATCGAAAGTTACGCATCCACTGTATTTTTTTAGTCATCCTTAGTCAGTCTGATTCTTTAAAAAGGCTATATTCATCCTGTAATACGGGGATCAAAAATGTACCGCAAAAGTCTAGGTGATACTGATGATACTGATACTGATACATTTAAATTTGGCCCATTCAATACATTGGTAATACTTATGAGACATATAATTTTTTTTTAAAGGCTCGGTCTGTGAGCCGAAGCTTTTATACAGACCCCGTAAATTCATTCATTAGTGCGGGCAGTCATTTATTAGGCTAATATATTGTAAGGCTACTCTATCCAACCGTAATTCCCACAATGACTATATACTGTATATACTAAGAAACATGTATAATACATAAAATAAGTATACACATATATGACATAGACAATACAACGAAAATTAGAATATTGCACATACGATACTATTCGTATACTATATTATATACAAGTGCATATATATACACAATTTCACATACACACATATATATATATTATATATATATATATATTATATATATTATATTATTATTATATATATATATATATATATAATATATATGTAGAAACACAACACACATACTACACTCAAATACATTTCACTCGAAACACTCTGACAATACAAACTAGTAATCACTGAACAACCTCTGCTTGATTTTCCATTTGAAAATGTTGAACGATTGAATGTTTTTCATATCTTCTGGGAGTTGATTCCACTGACTTGATCCTCTAGCTGTTATGTATCTTTGTGCATGAGATGTCCTACATAATGGGAGTTTTAAATCATTGGTTCTACGGGTATCTGGATTATTTGATATGTATTGAAAGTCACATGCAACCTTGTTTGAATGTAATGCTTTATGTAGAAAGAGATATGTTTGTAAGGATATAACATTTTAGGTGGTTTGTATGGTATGGTATGTATGTATGGTATGGTATTGTAGGTTTTTTTTTATAATTTTAGGTGGCTAAATAGAGGCTCTGTGTGAGCATAGCGTTGGGTGTTGGACATTGTGCGTATGATTTTTTTCTGGGCGAGGAAAAGGTTATCGAAAAAAGTATGAAACGTTCCACCCCATATTGTTGAGCAATACAAGATATGCGGATAGGCTAATGATAAATATATTTGTCTTAAACAGTCAGTTGTGATGGTAGTTCGTATTTTATGCAGGACACCATTAAATTTACTAAGTCTAGTTGTTACATCAGTTATGAGATTTCCATTTTAATTTACTATCAATGATAACTCCTAAAAATTTACATTCTTCTAATTGTTCTAATAAAATATTGTCAAAATACACGTCAATATGCTCAGGTTGAAACATTAAAGGTGATGATAACATACAATGAGTTTTATAAATGTTCAAGGTCAATTTGTTGCATTTGATCCAATTAGAAACCCTAACTAGTTCTGAATTTAAAGTATTAGTTAAGTAGTTTAGGTCTTGTCCCTGAATGAAAATTGTTGTGTCATCAGCAAAAAGAAGGAATTTAAGTTTGTTCGTACTGTGCGTTATGTCCAATAAAAATAGAATAGGACCCCAAATAGACCCTTGTGGTACTCCACAGTTAACATAAGTGAAAGAAGACATTGACATTAGGGTACGCCGTATAACAAAAAATCTTTTTCTCAACTTTGGCATGCCAATTTCCTATGTAAAATGGAATTCTAAGACGATTTTATCTAGTTCCATTTTTGCATTTGAGCAATTCTTACTATGCAAAATCGCACTTTTATATTGCACCCTTATCGAATAATGCTTAAATGAGTACGCAGTGTCCGGTTGGTCCTGTGTATTGCATCATGCACCAATATGAGTTCCAAATGACTAGCGTGGTAAGCTCTTTATGATCAGTTGGTTCATCAGGCACTACATCACAGTGTCACAGCCTCTACGTTGGCCTAGAACGTGTCCATCATGTCCTTCTTAGACCTGAAGCAGGGCATGGTCTCCCGGTGGTGGGCCCGAGCCCGGATGAACCCGTCTCTGGCCTGCTGCCCCACCACTGCTGCCGCAGCCTCTGTCACCTGCTTCACGACTCTTATGGTGCTCTGAGTGTGGATAGAGAACTCCGGAACCTCGTACGGTTTGACCAGGATCTCCTGGATCTGATCCCCGGACAGTGAACAGGTGAATGCCGGCTCGTGCACCTGGCCAGGCTGCCAGCTGATCAGTGTCTGCAAGCTGGTGGCTGAAAAGTTCAGCTTGGGTGTGATGCGAGGTCTTACACTGGTGTCCCCATACTCCTCGCCAGCCCTCAGCTTCAAAATCTGGGTCACGGCGAACCTGCGGTCGTCCTCACTCTGACTCGCCATCAGCGAGAGGAGGACACATTCTGAGTGTGCGAACCATGCTCCTGTCCGCATGTAGAAGGTCACAGCGGTTTGGACCTTCTTGGGCTGCGACCTCATCACTCTGAGCTGCGTGAGGATGTGCTTGGGGCCGTCCTCTAGTCTGTGGTGAACCTTGATGTCGTAAGAGAGTTTGAAGTACACCTGCAGGCAGTACTTGACTAGGATTTCCAGGGTGTTCAGTTCTTTGCCAGTCAGTCCATGCTTTCTGGTCCACATGTACACGAGCGACTGGGCTGTGGTGAGCCATCTGGAGTGGGACACCTTGCCACACTTGATCTCCTGCAGCTCGGACGGGAGAACGCCCCGCTGCACAGCCTGGACCAGCTGGTAGGAGACCTGCTGGTCAGTGGACATGTTGACCAGGATATACTCCGGTATCTCCGTGAGATCTTCACCGCCTGGCACTCCTCTGAACTCTGCGTTGTACTGCATCACATTCACGCTGGACAGCAGACTGCACACTGGACCCGTGAAGCCGTGTCAGATGAGGTAGGCCCGTCGATGCTGGTGATAAGGTGGCGCAGGGGCAACTCGTTTGTGTGCAACACGCATATACTCCAGAAGAGCTTGCGTCCCAGCATCTTCTCCAAATGGGCGTGAGTACCACCCTTCCGCCCCGTGTTGGCCCTAGTTGAGTCACCTTGCTCAGTGAGTCGGTGGAGTCGTATGTCACCAGCAGATCATAAAGAGCCTGAGCCACCTTGAACGCAGGCTTCTCAGGTGGCACCGGGTCCTCTGGTACAAAGTGCCAAAGGTACCTTCCAGATGGCTCCTCTGTCACTGACACATGCTCCTCCCTGATCAACCTTGAATGCAGTTTCCCATAGCTGTCGGGCACCATCGTCCTTCCTCCTCCCATCGTAACCCAATCCAACTATTTTAGTACCCTGGTTAGGGTACGCCGTATAACAAAAATTCTTTTTCTCAACTTTGCCATGCCAATTTCCTATGTCAAATGGAATTCCAAGACGATTTTATCTCATTCCATTTTTGCATTTGAGCAATTCTTACTATGCAAAATCGCACTTTAAGCTATGTTTTGCATATAAATATAAAAGTCCATTTTTGCATAGCAAGAAGTGCTCAAACCAAAAAGTTGAAGCGGACAAATCACCCTTAAAATTCAATTTTACATAAGAAAACACCCTGCCAAATTCGAAATAATCTATATTTCACTTTTCATTGGACCTACGGCGTACCCTACTGTTCATAAACTGTGCATTGATTTCTAAAACTTAAATAGCTTTTGAACCAGTTTAAGGTTATACCACGAAACCCATAAACCTTTAATTTTTCCAACAAAATAGAGTGGGATATAGTATCAAAAGCTTTTGACAGATCACAAAAAAACTGTTAATTGGTAGCCCTTGTTGTCTAAAGTATTGTGCATATTTCGGCAAAGATGATGCAAAGCAAGTTCGGCGGAGTAATTAGGACGAAAACCAAATTGAACATTTGACAGAATAGAACATTTAGAAATATAATCCATTAATTTCTGTTTGAACTGTTTCTCATATGTAAGTGGCCATTTTGCATAGAGCTTCTGTAATTTATTCCGGCGCTTAATTGATGTTTTTATTGCTTGAGTTATATATGGTTTATCACTGTTTTTCTTTATAAGTAAAATTTTTGAGTGGGAAATGTTGGTCATACAAATAACGAAATTTTTCAATGTATTTATCAAAACTTACATTTACGTCATTTTCAGTCATATCAGAGATCCAATTATAATTAGCCAAATCTGTTTGAAATGATTATATTGATAGATTGTTTAATGATCTGTTTGAAAAAGTTTTTATAGAAGACTGGATGACAGAGTCATTATTAACAGAAAATACACTAAATATTGGAAAATTATCACTTATTGAAGTATAATATATGCCACTCACCTGATGATTTTGTAAATTACTTGTCCAAATATGATCAATTAAAGAAGCTGAAGTCGCAGTAACTCTGGTTGGCTTGGTTATTGTTGGGAAAAAGTAATAAGAATAAAGCAGGTTAGTGAATTCCTGAACCCTGTTCTCATTTCTAAGCAGGTTAACGTTGAAATCCCCCATCATATAATCGTGGCAGGTTTTCAGCCACTAAACACTCGGCAATACTATCAATGGACGACATAAATGCTTCAATGGTAGAATTGGGTGGTCTGTAAACTATTCCTACAATAAAACAAAAAGGTTTAGTAACTTTCAAAAACAAAGATTCTATATGAGGTAATTGCAAAGATATGTCATATAGTACTGAACTTGTGTAACGTCTATGAAGATAGATCGCCACTCCTCCTCCACGTGTATTCTTGTTCTTGAAATGTGGATAAAAATTGTTTAAATTATAAAGTGAACAAATGGCATCGCTTAAGCGTGTCTCACAAAAACCAATAACATCAAAATTAATGTCTACCCGATCTAAGCACTGGTCCACAAAAGTGTCAAAGTGAAGAGGAATGCTGGAAATGTTATAAGATAACAGATTTAAAGAACTACTGGTAAATCTATGCGCTAACAATGTGTCACAAAAATAATATTCACATGCAGGTTCATACACAACATGATCATTTGAAGAATCACCATCATCAAAATTGTATCTATTGAACCTTAAATTATATCAATTACACTAAGTGGAAACTGGTGACGAACCTCTTTATGTAATACATTCATAAACTCAGTCATTTAAATTACTAAATGGAAGAAAATTCTGAATAACAGACATTGTTTAGTTAGATTATATTGAATACGTGATCCTTTACCAACTGGTGAGGTCTGGCTAGAGTCAAATATAGCTTTAGAATAACCTCGGCACTTCTACTTTTAACACTCCTGTTAATGAATCCTAAAGCCGTATCATCTCGATTTCTAGCCTCAATACATTGTTTCCTAGGACGGAGTTCTGAGCTTACCCGCACGCCCAAATCTTTCTCCCGTTCTGATTTTGCCAGCGATACATTGCCTCTACTATTACCAAGATTTTCTTTAACCAACATTAAATACGCAACACTTGTCAATATTAAATTACATCTGCCACCTGACTACCCACACGTTTAACTTATGTTAGTTAAACAGGGAGAATAAAATAAGTTAAATAGGGAGAAATTGGTTCACAAATAGGGTGGTAAATGATTGACACAGACTCAGTCGTCAGATAGTTAGTGTGGAGTCAATAGGAAGTTTTAAAAGGCTAGACAATTTCATGGATGGGGATGAAAGGAGGATATTGGTAGTGTTAAGTAACTGGAACTACCTCGTGTAGGTTGCGCTCTCTTGTAGCTTCCTTATTTCCTTAGTGTTCTTGTTCTTAAGTCTCCCAGCAAACCGTTTATATCAGACTGTGATCTATT